>CM031234.1:61477774-61799503 GCA_018340775.1 Taxus wallichiana var. yunnanensis
TATGTTTGATTAGGTGTATAACAATGCCTTAGGTTTCCTTTGTGCATGTTGTACTATGATAGCATGCTCGATCTAGAATTCTTCAAGTATGAAAATATTTGAGATGTAATAAAATGCACTTCCCCTCCTATAATTTGTGTGCAGAGTTATGTAGCCATTGCCCCTCAGTATGGATGTGCTAGATGGATTCATTTGAAATGATATTGTGCCTTTGGATGTAAGATTAGGTGATAGTAAAAATTGATTAGTGTGTGGCCTCTTATTTGAGAAAAATAAATAAGTATATATTGCATTTCCTTGTTTAAATTTTGTAATTGACAAATAGAAGTACGACCTAAAGTACAAAAAGATACCCAAAAGGGGTAAAAAAGGATAGAGAGGGTCAGGAGTGCCTAAGAGGTACATGAGCGCCCAGGTCCTTCTATTATAATTGAGTGCTAGTGTTCGAGGCCATAAAATATAATTCAATCGAGTACCGAGAAAGGCTCTAAGATGTGTAAAGTCAATTTTTTTGAGATATAAAGCAAAAAGGAAAAAGGATTTGTCAATAACTAGTTTTCTTGCTTAGAAATCATGTATATTTTAGTATTTTTAGGACTTATAAATGTACCAAAGTTCTTATATTTTGTGTCTACACTCACAACTACTTTGATGTGTGGTTGAAACCTATTTATCTTGATATTTTGCACAACATTATACCTTTCTTGAATTATAGCCAGCTTATTAGTGGCTTCATTGCTTATCCTTAGGATGACATGGATACTAAAATCTTCAAAATCCTGCAAAAGGTCCCATACTATAGTGTTTTAATATATTATAAAGTCATTCTTAGATGAATTTGATCCTCTTACTTGGTTTACAATTATCTCACTATCCCTAAAGGTTTGCAATTTATTGATGTTCTTCTTCCTTTCCATTTGTAACCCATGTATAAGGGAGTCATATTCAGATGTGTTGTCGAGTAGATAAACTAAAATCTGAAATAGGAGTGATATATCATCCCTATGGGAAATACAAGGATTAAACCTCCCCTTTCTCCTTGTGTAGACACCTAAAATTGGTTACACAATTTAGTGTCCCCCGTGTTCACTTACCTATTCTATTCTTGGGCAACCCGGTGCACTTTTATATCACTACTTCTCTCTTAGGATATTAATTAATTATCTAATTAAAATACCTATCCTAAGTTTATTCCACCCCATTATATTTCACCCATGGATAATTAAACATTAACCATGTAATTCTACCTTTTTTACCATTATTCCAACTACTTATTCACCCCATATCATTTCCCAACCTCCCGTATCATTATTCTTCATCCATCCCACCTTTTTCTCCTCTCCTAAACATGTGCAGTGGGTTTTTACCCGTATTTGAGTTGGAGGGATAAGTTTCTTATCCCCACAACTCATTTCTTTGCCTCTTTGGGAGACTATTCCCTGATCGGCACCGATTGATCTTCGGTTAACACCGATTCTTCATAACGGCGCCAATTTTATCTCGGTCAGCGCCGACTATAAATATATGACTAGAGTTCTTCTCTGGTTAGATTCAGAAGAGATGGTCACTGGAGATTACTTTGTTTGAGTGATTAAAGAGATTATAAGAGAGAGAGAGTGAGTTTTGTGCATTTTAATCCTTGAGAGGTGTATTGTTACTCTACCCACACAACTCCAGATAATTTTCTGAAGTTCCTCAAACTTCCTGGTATCCCCAATTCTCCCTTCAGCCAAGGTGGAACTTTGTCCATGTGTCTCTACAAACTCTTGCGGTCTCCACAGACTCCCTTCATTAATCATTAATAATCATCATCATAATCAATCATTTTTATAGGTATTTCCCTTTGTGGATTTCTATAATTTTCTTCATCAGAATTGTATCTTCGCTTCTTGTTAGTTTCTATAATTTCCTTTTGGTCGATGCCGATTAATCTTCCATCGATGCTGATTTGTCCAATCGATGTTGATTCCATCTGAATCGATGCCATCTGAAACCATTGACGCCGATCACATGTCGATCGACGTTGACCACTCTACACAAAAGTATAGGATTCATATAACACAATTTCAGTTTTGTTTTACAGTTTCCTACTTTCTTTTAGTTTTTGTTGCTTTTTTACATTCTGTTTGCAACTTAAAATCAGAAAATCTAAACATTTTCTTACATCTTTTATCATGTATGCCTTTATCCTTAATTGAGAATGTGAACTGACATCCACCAAGGAAGCTCATCGCTTCTCGGACCCGATTTTGGAAATTTCACTCTTTTATCTTCTAACATTGTCTTTTTCTATTAAGCATTTGTGCATTGCAGGGTTCTTGGATCTACTCCACAGGATTGCTCATGTGCACCCGTCTTGACTTCATCGACATTTTTTTCCATTTATATCTTTGAATCTTGTCCAATCAATCAGGTATCGACTTTATTTGAGTTTTTCCAGGGTTTTTGTGTTTAGTTTGGTTCATTGACTTGGATAGGTAACAAGTGCAGAAATTCTTGATCAACATCTGGCACGCCCGGTGGGACCCTACCAAAGTCCCTTATTGGTAAGTTCATCTCTTTTCTAGTTTTGAGCTTTGTTCTTTTTCCTCACTAATTTTCATCAGTTTTTCTTAAGCATTTCCTTTCTTCATTTCAGTCTTGCTTCTTTTTCTAAATTTGCAAAGTTAAGCTCCTTTTTTTTTGCAAATCTCAATTCCAATTTCTATTTCTAAAGATTAGTAAATTTTTCATTTGAATTCAATATTGCATTTTAGATTCATCTCTTTGTGTAAAATTTTCATTTCTTTGAAATTTTCTAAATTCTTAAAATAGAAATTTTCTTTCCACTAGTATCTAGTTATCTGGATATATTTTCTTGGGTTTCTTGTATTGCGTGTTTTTGCTTAAACTTGTCTTACGAGTGGTTCATGGATTGATCAAGGAAAAAAATCTCAACAAATGCACTTTTCAAAATCCACCCACCTTGGAGAGCTAAAAACTACAGGTATTTCTCTTTTGCGGTGTTTTCTCCTTTTTAAGAACTTAAAAAGAACTTGTTTGTTTGTTTTTTATCACACTCAAACACTTCGGATTTGGTGCTTAAAATGAATTAATCACATTGGGAAATAACTTGTTTGACTTGTCTTCATTAAAATCAAACACTTCGGTTTTAGTGCTTAAAAAGAACATTTTCTTTTTCATTTCTGTTGTATGTTCTTCACCTAGTTTTCTAAATAGGCTGGAAAATTAATCAAAATCGGTAGTGACACTATTTGATTTAAAAAAATTTTCACACCCTTGCAAACAAAGTCAAAATCACTAGGTATAAAGCATTTAAAAAAAATCCTTCCCTAGCCTCGCCTACTTGGAAGTGACATCTAAGAGGAAGAGCCTACGTGGTACTCGGGCCATGCTACAAATTCACGAAATTTCTGGTATATATTGGCAAAGCACCCGACTCCCTTATCGCAACAGCGGTGTGTGAAGTGCAGGGGTAGGCCCCTATATCAAGCCACGTACCAGTCTTTCACTTACTGAAGTGCCTTCGGGACTCCTCACCAAAACATTCCCCAAACCATCCTTAGTTTGTCCAATTGAGTAGTTCCCATTCCAAAATCCTTCCCTAACATTTTCTTTCTTAAAAGCATGAAAACTTAAAAGAGATAATCACCTACGCTACTTGAATTGTCTGTGCATTAATTAGGTTAATCTCTTTTTCTTTTCTATGTTTGTGCTTGTTTATGTCGGTCATTACCCGGTCACAATCTAGAAAAATGGCTCAACAGGCCTCTTCCTCATCTGAGACCCCCACTAATTTGGATGTTTTGGCACCCCTCGGGTCTTCTTTGGGACCAATATTAGTTGGTTCCCCATCTTGGTCATATAATCCTTTCTATTATCCTAAAATGATCCCATCATGACTGGCTTCCCCGATCCTTCAGAGGCATCATCTATCCCTGATATAGAGTATATTCCTCATGGAGATCCTAAATTTCAGGCTCTCCTTGACCACAACCCGGTAGCCCTTATGGACTACTTAGTGCATAAGTCTACTCGAATATCTGATCATGGACCACCAATCCAACAGGTTTACAATTATCCTCATGAGCCATCCCAGGCTCTCATAGAATAGTTGGCATGCTTCTTCTCACCTCGAACCATGAAAGAAGGTGGCACATCTATGCCTCCTTTTTCTCTTCCACCAACCATGTCGACTGGTTCTCAAATGACACTACCTATCCCTAGTATAGCAGCTGCCTCATCTACCCCACAGCCTACTTTTGAGAGGCCCTCTTCTTTAGCTATGACGAGTGCATCCACACTCCCACAAGTTCTTTGTCAATTCTTCTATGCCATCTATTGCATCTCAAATTCAGTATCTCCCTTTGAGCCAACCCCCTCCTATGAGTTAGTCCATTCCTCTTTCTTGTCCTCCAGTTGGTCTTTCTTCCATGGCTCCAATAAAATGGCTTTTACCCATCCCTTGGCATCGACACCCTTAATAACTAATCCAGGCAAGTCAAAATCCTCATTCAGAGGATGTTTCCCACATCACAAACCATATCAAATCAAATCAAAACCCACATTCCTCAATCCATTCTGATTCATTAGAAAGTGTAGGAACCCACCAATCACAGGCTCCATTATTCATTCAACAGTCTTTCTCTCAACCACTTTTCATCTCACAACCTATTTATACTCAGGATCCTTCACACCAGATACCTCGCTAGGCATCACCAAAATTCTGGCTATTCCTCTTATCATCTTGTTAATCAACAGATGAATCCCCCATTAACACCTCAATAGAACATACCATTCACTTCTTATACGGGACATACCAACATGCCCCCTCCTCAATCAGATGTCATCCAACTTCTTTTCAAAAAAATCACAGACCTAGAAGCCTCCACCAAAGGGGCTCACCCTTCATACTCTTTTGAAGAAATATGTAACGAACCAATTCATCCATTAGTGGCTTTTAGGTCTTATCCTCCCCAATGGGAACTTCCTAAGTTCTCAAAATTTCATAGTCGGGAGGACCCTCAACAACACCTACAAGCATTTAAACATGCTTGCTACCTTATAATCCAAGATCAGGAGCTTATGCTCCATACCTTTCCTATGTCTTTAGCAGGGCCCGCTTTAGACTGGTATAATAACATACCCCAACATTCTATGTTTTCTTTCTCTCAATTAGCCCAGATGTTTGTTGAGCACTTCTCAATAAATATCGCACATAAGATCTCGATCACGGACCTTTATAACATTCATCAATTCAACGACGAGTCTATTGCAGACTTTTCGCTCGATGGAGAGGAATAATAAATCAATTGTCCTTCTCCCTCCCTCAATCTCAGAAAATCGAGTTGTTTACTCGATCTTGCACCAATCATATTTATTCCACTTTAAGGATTCAAACCTTTCATACATTTGAAGAAGCCTTTACGATGGCACGTAAACTTGAGTCTCGCACCATCGAACAAGGAAAGTTAAAACTTTGCTCTAAGTCTAAACCAAATTTTTCTCGGTTTACAAAATCAAACCCTTCTTCTTCTAACAAAGACAAGAATCAGGGGTCCACAAATGCTATTGTCTTAAAAACATCACGATCTGATAACACTTCCAATCAAATACCTCGGAGAGACTCTCAATCTCCTCGAAGAGGACCTCTACCATTTCGGTCTTTTACTTCATTGGGGGAGTCATATACTTCTATCTTAGACAAAATGTTGGAAGTTCACATGATCAAACTTCCTCCTATTAGAAATTTTGATGAGAAAAAAGAATGACCATTCTGGTATCATGAAAATGATTTTTGTCGTTATCATAGAAACAAAGGCCATGACATTGAATGATGTCAGACCTTCAAAAATCTCATCCAAAAATTCATTGATAGAGGTGAGCTTATTCTGGATAACCCAAACGCTCCCCCAAATCAGGCACTTGACATCTTTAAACAACCTTTTCCAAATCACTCCCCAAACAATGACGCTTTAGGATCTAAAAAAACAAACACGCATACTATCAGCTTCATTTCTGCTGATAGTTCTTCTTCTAATTCTGAGCCATCTACAAACATGTCGACTGAATCAGAAATTCTTTCCACTCCTTCAACCTCTAAGATTCCACCATCCTCGGATGGTCCATCTTCGAGTCTTCCTCTATTATTGGAGACAAATTCATCTCCCTCTATCTCTCTATCTGATCTTCCATCTATACTAGAGACAGTGTCATCTCCATCTGTCTCATCATCAGGCATTCTTTCGGTGCTTGAGTCATTAACATCTCTTCAAGTTTCCACTATGGACACTTCTACTTCTGTTGCTCCCATTTTTGCAGCAACCATGCCTTTGGTCAACATACCCATAGTAGTACCAACTTCTATGCCTTCGAAGCATCTTCAATCTTGACTCTTCCTATCTCTTTTCCTATAGTAGTTACACCCACGATTACTACATCTAAAGTACTCTCCTCACAAGAAGTTGCTTCTTCGTTATCTACCTCTTTCACCTTCGGTGCTTCCTTTCCTATTAAGGAAACATCTAAAGAGATAACATCGACACCCATACTTCTGACTCCCAAACTTAGACATAAATAGTTGAAATTTAAGTCTAAAGTCACATCATCGGTATCATCTCCTCCACTTCCTCTGAAAAGGTTACAATCACCTTATGCGGTCAAAGTTTTCACCATCCCTGAAAAAGGGAAAACTAATATTTCAGGACCATCAAAACTCTTGGTGTCCTCCCTCAAAAATCCCTCACTACGCCTCATAAAAAAGTGAATTTATCCACTGAAAAGGTGTCTTCTTCTATAAAACCATCTTCTTCATCTATGCCTCGTAAAGTGGATTTACCTACTGGAAAGGTGTCACCTCTTTTATCAAAACCATCATCTTCGTCACCAAAAACCAAGGCACCTTTTGTGCCACCTATCAAATCTATTTTGGGAACTCTTCCCCCATCTAAATCAGTCTTATCTAAATCATCGTCTATTTCGGTCAAACAACCTTCTTCATCTCTGAAGATTACAACACCTGTCATGTCTTTGTCATCCCCAAAATCTATCTTAGGAGCTCCTCCTTCACTGAAATCAATCTTTCCTCACTTGCTTCCATCTCAAGCACCTAAGGCTACTTCTCCCAGTGTTCAAAAAAGAAAAAAGTCCCTAAAAATATTGTCAGACCAGATATGCATAGGATCTTTTACCTCAGCAGTCTGCTAAGATTAAAGAAGTGCTTCCTTCACCTCTGTCCACATCTTCGCCTATAAGATTTTATACTAAAATTCTTCACCAACTCATCCAGTCCTCATTTATATCACTTCCTCCAATCAAGCCTTATAATCCCAAAGGAGTAAAACCTTCGTGGTTTAACTCTGATGTGATTTGTGCTTACCATCGCACTCCAGGTCATGACACCGAGGGATGTAAATCCCTTCAATCTGTCATTAATAGCCTCTTGGAAGAAAGTGATCTTCTATTGGAAGAAGAAGAGGAACAAGTGTCTCTTGTTATCCTAACTACGTCTGAGCCTGAACGGTCTATTCAGGCTCCCAATTCTATTGATATCACTTCGGTCGGCTCGGATGACCTCCCACCCTCTCAAATCAATGCAATTTGTATCACCACTAGAACACAATGGTATGATAATCCATCATCTCCTGCTACTTCTCGACCACGAGTCATTATTTCTGCTACCCCCGAAGGAGATCCTCCTTCCTCATCGGCCCCGAGACCTCGGTCTCTATTCGTGCTTCACCTCAAGCTTACATTCCCGTGTCAGTTGAGGAGAGTGTTATGAAACAACTCACCCATGCTCCTATCAAAATGTCTCTTTTTGACCTCATTCAGTCATCTCCTCAGCATTGTCAGGCTCTGATTGACAATTTTTTCCACATCATGGTGAATTCAGATGAGCCTCAGCATTTCGAGATGGTCGTTGGGTTGAATAGGTCTTCAACTACCATCTCCTTTGAGGATTCTAAAATTCCTCCCCTTTCTTCTGAGGATTTGGAGGCTCCTCTCTTTATCACAGTTCAAATCAATAGCACTATGTTAAAACACACTATGATCGACAGTGGTGCTGCACTCAATGTCATCTCCTCCCACACCTTTGAGAAACTTAAGTTACCAAAGAACGTAGTGTCACCTCCACCTTTTACTCTTTGATCATTTAACGATTAGCTGGTGGTTACCTTAGGAACTGTGGTCCTACCCATTCGGGTAGGAAAGAAACTTCTTCACGAGATTTTTTACATTGTCGAAGGAAATTTCCACTACAATATGATCCTCGGACGCTCCTGGATCCACACAATGCATTACGTCCCATCAACCCTCCATCGATGCATAAAATATCAGTATGAGGGAAAAATCTATACTCATCCAGAGACCCTTTTCCATCCACACAGTGTGACATGACCATAGGGCCTGTCCCTCTGAAGGAGAACGTTGATTCTCTTGACGAGGCTTCATCTTCTTCCATACCTGCAAAAAAACTACCAGATCTACAAAATCTGGAAGATACGTTACAATGTTTCTCGCTAGGGGAGCTTCCCCTTCTCTCTTTCGACGCCCATCTCAAACCTAACGAGTATGGTAGGCCAGAAAAACAACCTGAATATCAACCAGGTCTCAACCGCATTATCACCATTGGTTTGCCCAATCGATAGACCAACTTCATCTACGGTGGTCTTGATACACCTCACTTTCATCCAGACTCTCCTCCTAGGGCCAAACCCTATTTTGCAGGGTTTGATCATCTACATAATCCCACATTTGCAAAGACTTACCTATATCGATGCGTATGGAAGGGATTTGGCCTAGGAAAGTATGAACAAGGTGTGCATGACCTCGCATCCATTCCAACTCTTAAACCACATCAAAAATTTGGTTTAGGATTCAAACCTCCCTCGAAAGCCACCGTCACCATTCTCTCTGAGCCTCTTTCCATTGAGGAACCATCTTCTCCCATCATGTCTGAAGCATTGCTTGATGTGGATGACACCATTTCCATCCCGTCTAACTTTTTTTTTAGTCAATTCCATTTCCTTAGGTCCACTAACCTATAAAACTAATGGCAAGGTCACTTCCATACCATTAGTCTACCCCGAAATAGTCGGAGATGACTCTCCTACCATCAATACTATCCACTATTCTGATGATGATTCTATCCTTACTTATCTGGGGGCAGAGGATTCTTATCTTCCTAAAACCATTCCTTCTGACACATCTACGCTTCTCAATGAAGCCACTATTGACCTTAATATAGGGACTTCTGAAGACCCTCACATCATTAAGGTCAGCCAATCTCTTAACCCACAAGAGTTAGGAGACTTCACCACCTTTCTTTCCAACTATCACCAAGATTTTGCTTGGTTGTATGAAGATATGCCAGGCCTCGATCCTAACATCATGGTCCACAATATCATCATTCTTCCAAACATCAAACCAGTTAAAAAAAAACTACATAAGATGCATCCTCATGTAGCTCTCCTCATTAAAGAAGAGTTGCAACACTTGATTTCAGCCAACTTCATCCAACCCATTGACTATCCACAATGGGTTTCAAATATAGTACCAATAACCAAAGCCACTGGGAAAATTCGAATCTACACCGACTTTCGGGATCTCAATCTCACTTGCCCGAAAGATGATTTCCCTCTACCTAATATCGACCAACTCATGGACTTAACTGCAGGCCACGAGATGCTTTCTCTTATGGATGGTTTCTTTAGGTATAATCAAATTCTCATCACACCAGAGGATCAGCATAAGACTTCCTTCATAACCCTTTGGGGAACTTTCTGTTATCACGTCATGCCCTTTGGTCTTAAGAATGTAGGGAAACTTATCAACACGCGATGACCTACATCTTCCATGACCTCTTACAAAAAATTGTAGAAGATTACATCGATGACATCCTTGGTAAATCCAAACACCATCAGGATCATCTTCTCATCCTTGCACCTCTCTTTGAGAGACTCATTCATTTCTGTCTTTACCTAAATCCATCTAAATGTGTATTTGGCATTCTCACTAGTAAAATCTTAGGGTTTATCATTTCTATCAGGGGTATTGAGGTCGATCCCACAAAAATAAAGGCTATCATCAAGATGCCTCCTCCTTCTAACTTAAAATAGCTTCATGGTCTTCAAGGACGCCTTCAATCAGTGCATCACTTTATCTCACACTTTCTAGACCGTTTTTCAACCTTTTCATCATCTCCTCATAAAAATGTTCATTTTGAATGGGATGAGCATTGTCAAAAATCCTTTGATGATCTCAAGGCTTATCTTCTTTCTCCACTGTGCTCACACCTCCACGCGAGGGGAGCCATTCTATCTTTATATTTCTATGACTAACCATGCTCTGGAGCCATGATCTCACATCGAGATGCTAATGGTAAGGAACATGTTGTCTATTATATCAGTCACACTCTTCATGAGTATGAAACTCACTATTCGAAGCTGAAAAGTTGTGTTGTGCTCTCTTCTTCACAACTTCTAAGCTTTGTCATTATCTCCTTAATCATAAAACTTACATTGTTACGAGTGTCAATCCACTCAAGACAATGCATGAAAAACCATATCACAATGATCGCATCACTCGTTGGCTCATGCTCATGACATGAATAGATTTGACCTCGAGTTCATCTTGTAAAAAATCCATCAAGGGCTAGGTTATCATTGATCAATTAGCTGATGCCCCTCTTCCGACAATCAAGTCCCTCTTGCTCAATTCCTAGACAAATCCATCCAACAAATTGATTTCAGTCTATCTCCATTTAAAGTTAAACTCTTCTTTGATGGGTCCAAGTGTCAGTCAAGGGGAGCAGGTTTTGTTATGATTCCTCCTTGGGGTACACCTATCCCCATCGAACACAAGCTTAAATTTGAATGTACCAATAATATGGCTGAATATGAAGCCCTCGTCTTAGGTCTTCAAAATGCCATTAATCTCGGTGCTCGCCATATCAACATCTTCGGTGACTCTAGCTCATCGTTAATCAAATCACTGGTTTCTATTAGTGCAAAAAATGATATCCTTCAAAAATATCACGATATCGTCCTCTTTCAACTTCAATCTTTTGATAAATTTACTATCCAGGCTATTCCTCACACTGCAAACCAGTTTGCAGATACGATGGCTTCTTTAGCCTCACTTATTCCTCCATTCACTAAGGATTCACGACTTTACGTGGTTGTTCAGCGTCTAGACCGACCATCTCATCTCAGGCAGCTACCTTCAATCAACACCATCATGACTGATACTCAAGATGAGTGGTATCAACACATTTTCAATTATCTATCTTACTCAGTTCTTCCTCTAGATTTGACTACCAATGGCAGAAGATATTTCATCCAATCCATGCAAACCGCTATACTATTCTAAGAATCCTTTACAAATGTGGCTTTGATGGTATTTTTCTTCGATGCCTCAAAACCTCTGAATCATCTAAAGCCATTCAGGAGGTCCATAATGGTATCTGTGGTGGACACTTTGGTGGTTTGGCCATGGCTAAGTGCATCCTACATTTAGGTTACTATTGGCCTTCTATTAATCAAGACTATTGTGAGTATGTCAAGAAATGCGTCAAGTGTCAACAACACACTAATCTTACACATATCCCTAGTTAGGCTTTACAACCTGCAACGGATTTGTGGCCTTTTTCATAATGGGGTCTTGATCTCATTGGTCTCATCAATCCTCACTCTTCGTAGTCATCACTCTATCATTACTACCATGGAATACTTCACTAAATGGGTGGAGGCTATTCCTCTTTCATCAACCAAAGCTAAACCTATTGTTGATTTTTTCTATTAACACATCATTTGTCGCTTTGGTGTTCCTCATAAACTCATTACGGATAACGTGAAAGTCTTTCAAAAACAAATATTTGAAGAAAATTTGTGATGCTTTCAATATTAAGCTCAGCTTTTCTTCTCCATACTATCCCCAAGCTAACGGCCAAGCCGAAGCTTCTAATAAAACTTTGCGTAATATCCTCGCAAAAGTAACTAGTCGAGTTGGTAGGGATTGGCATTTACACATCCCTTTTGCTCTTTGGGCTTATCGGACTAGCATTCGTACCCCTACCAGTGCTACTCCCTTCTCTCTCATCTATGGGTCTGAGGTTGTCCTTCCTTTGGAAGTCCAGATTCCTTCTCTTTGCGTCTCTCTCAGAGAGTTGGTCTCTGATGAAGACTATCATCAAAACCATCTAGGCACAACTTGAGTTGTTAGATGAACATTGTCTCAACGCTCTTGAGCATCATCAAGTCTATCTTGAGCATGTCAAACGTGCTTATAATAAGCACTTGCAGTAGCGTGACTTCAAAATTGGTGATCTTGTTCTTAAAGAAAACCAAAATGTCACTACACTAGAACGGAGTCAACGTGGTAAGTTTGCTCCTAACTGGATTGGACCATACATTATCACTCATAAGTATGGGTCTGGGGCTTATCACCTATCTTCCATGGATGGTATACCTGAAGTGGAACCTCTTAATGCATTGCATCTAAGGCCCTTCTATTGTTAAACTTTATCTTACACGATCTTAGTCACAAAATAGATCTTTCATCCATTTGCAACCAGTCATGCATTTCGTAGTGATTTGGAACTATGTGGTTCTCCATTATTTCTTTCTATACCTTAAATGTGAGTACCACAGCTCTACTCATGGCATTTTCCTTACAGATTTATTCCTCCTCATGGTAGGAACACCTTAATCACTACTTCATCTATCCTAGGTGTCTATCTTAATCGAATCCACTTGGGGCATGAGTACGTGCTTGTATATATTTTCTTCCCCTCTATCTGATCTACCTGGTCTAAACTTAGCTTCTTCCAAAGCTAAAAAAAAAAGATGTTATCCTAATCCCAAAAGATAGACTGATCCCTCGAAGATAGCTATCTATGCCTTATCAAATAAATAAAAATGTAGACCATTCCCTCGAAGGATGGCTACCATCAAAATCAAAATACAGACCGCTCCCTTGAAGGATGACTATTTGTTTCATGGCATTTCCAAGATTCTCGTATTGATCAGCCTTGGCAGCAACAAACTTCCCGTATCGACCAGTTTGTTCACTTTTTAGCATCTCTGAAAGACTTCCCGTATCGATCAGTCTTTCCATATCTAGCAAACTTCCCGCATTGATCAGTTTTTTTCTATCAAAAAAAAAAATCATGAAGCTGGGGTATAAGACCTTTTTGATCATATAAGACCCTATTTTTTTCCCATATGAGCGTGTATTCAATCCTTTATGTGTTTTGATGAGATACATACTTATCTCTCGTTCCATCTACCTCCTAGATCCGGTTTGTGACTAAATAGTGTCAGGTTCATTTTATCTATGTCTATGGCCTTATGTGCATCGTCTTTTGGTTTACCATCAAGGTCTCTAGTTATGGTCGGTTAGGGGTCTAACTTATCGTTCATCCTCCTATCTAGGTGTAGTGATTTTTATTTCTAAGGGATAAGATCATTACATCACTTTATTTTTATCAAATCAAATAGACATTACCCATGTTTATTTGTTGTTCATCCAATTAAATTGACATCTTAACATGTTAATTTAATCAATCATTCATCTATGTCAAATCAAAACTAAATCACATCTATAATCCATCTATCATCTATAATCTATCTATCACATCTATAACATCTATCTGTATCTATCAAAATTAAAAGCATAAGTCCAATCACATAACACATTTTTGGGCTCAAAAGATGTATATATATATATCTGTCTCAAAATGTCTGTACAAAAAATGTATGGCTTCAAATCGAGCCATATACATCGTATCAAAAATGCCTTCAAATCGAGGCTACATCGGTATATCTCTACAAACATCATCTCTATATAGTAAAATCAGAGGCATGGAGATCGGTCTCTCTGCCTCCCTCCTCAGGCATGGATCTCCGTATAGCTCTCCCTCCTGACCATCACCTATAGAACTAGAGGTGCCCGTAGTCATGGCCTGTGACCTCCTCGATCTCCCCTAGTGCTCACACCCTCATGCACCACCGTCGTAGTAGCTGTCACTGTCCTCCTCCTCACCCTATAACGAGGCACATATGGGGCATGCTTGTGCCAAAGCATCCTCGTAGTATCTCACCTCGAAAGGAGAGCCTGATAGGTACTCAGACTCACCATGTCAGGTGCTCTCATCTTGCACTTGCTACTGTGGCCCTCCTGCTATGACACCCTATGCCCCTAACTCTGATGTGGTGCCTGTATCACCATACTTGGCCCTGAGGGCCTCTCTATGTCTATGATATCTATCCCTCTGCAGGATAGCTATATCTCACTCCTGACAAGTGGTGGCTCTCTCTTGTATCATTGCATCCCTCTCCTACCTGAGAGTCCTGATCTCCTCGAGAGTAGTCTGGTGTGTCTCTACCAAGGAGGCATGCTCCTCCTGCAATCTCTCTAGCTCAACAGCCATATCCTCCTCATCTGACTCTATAGAGGCTGATGTGTTGTGGCAGCTCATCATGATACCAATCCTCATAACCTGGTCCACACCTACATCATCATCATCATATGTGGGAGGTGGGGCCTCCCTGAGTGGATCTGTGGGACTAGTATCGGTAGATCTATCTCCTGCCATCCCATCTATATGTCACATATACAGTCAGAATAATCTGTATCAATCTAAACTATCTCATCACCCATATAAATGGGACTCACTCTAAAACCTCTAGCCTATGGCCCCTTGATCACTCTGTTGCATCTCAGCTCCACTAAGTGGGCATCCTATCGACCCATGTCGGGTAGACCCTGTATGGCCTCCATATAGTCTGTGGTGGTGTCAGAGTCCTAAATCTCTAGGCATACCACTCTATCAATCTCCCTATATCTCTGTGGGCCATGTCTTCTCACCATCTCAGAAACCCATACTCAAGGGCTCCCTCTACTCCTAGCATCCACGGAAGTCCAGATGGTCTAATCACTAATATATGCTCATATGCCCAACAATGGAGTACAAAACTAACATCTATCCCAGTCCACCTACCTGTGGTATACATCCATAGCTCATGATATATCTATGCTAGTAGCATGTCAACAAATGCAAATACCTGCTTGAACTCTAAAATGTCACAGACGCAGTCAAGAAGGAGCAGTGGGAACCGTCCACCTCTAGAATCTGGTAGCACATAATATGATATCACCATCTGAATCAGTGCTATCAGTCTACTCCTCGGCTCATCCTACCGATACTAGTGAGGCTATCCTCACAGCCCCAGACACTAACTCTGAGGCATCTGCCCTATCTCCATATAATCATACCAGGGCCCTCCGCTGCTGATCCCATGGAGTAGGCTCTATCAGGTCCCCTGTGATTGGCAACCTGAGTATCCTATAAATTTCCTCATGGGTGATAGTCATCTCACCCATCCAAAACCAAAAGGTGCATGTCTGGCTATCCCACCGATGCATCAATGCTTGCATAAGCTCTACGTCTCGGGGTACCATGATAATAATGAAAACCCCCTAGTCTGACTAACTCCAAGTGGCACCAGTCATCATCCATCACATCTAGAAGTATAGTCTCAAGTAGCTCGGGAATAGCATCCCGCATGTGTAGGACCTCTCGTGCCTACATCCACAACATCAAAAATCTTCATTAGATTCACATCTATCAAAATCAAAATCATTAAACTTCATCAAAACTCTCTCAAAGCTTCCAAGTGTCTCATCTTTTCCAATTGGTGACGTTTCTTTCCAATCGGCGATGACACACTCAATCGGCAATTGTTTTTCATGACACGGTCAGGTTGAGCTAAATTGGCACCGATTTCATCCTAGTCAATGCCAATTTGGAAAATCAACGTCGACTAGGAGGCAGAGCACCAAATAAGCTCTTTTGCCTCCTACTTTTCTACAAAATCCTCTAATCTAACATCCTAGCATACTACAAGACAACAAAAAACATACAAACAAAGCTAAGGGAGGACCACTTACCCTTGGCCACATCCTCTTCCTCTTTTGGCCACTCCTGGAAGCTTCCATCTCACTCAAATTCAACTTTTGACTTTTCCCAAATCAATCGTCACAATGCAAATGAATCGTTGACATTGGCCTTTCCCCTATTTATAGATTTTGGGGTGATCGTCGTTATTTTTTCTAGTTGGTGTCATTTCTTATGGTCAACGTCGATTAGGTCTAGTTAACATTGATTAGAAGAAACAACATTGACTGGTTAGGTCTGGATATATTTTGTCATCTCATCCCACCAGGACATGCTTCGTCCTCATCTATTATCCTATCTTGTGCATGTGTCACCTGTAGCATGCGGTTGCCTTCTCCTGTGCTCTCACCTGGGGCACCTTTGTCTTGTGACTTCACTGAGTCTCTCATGTGTGCCACCCATAGCACACTTTTCATGCCTAGTCTGGAAGCGTGTCTATTACAAAGTCCATTGTTGTGGCCATATTTCGATTCTTGTTGTGGGTCACGTCTCGACGGCCCTCCTTTCGAGTTCATCATTTCATCCTTTTTACCTAAGCATTGATGATTGAATTTTTTATCTGATCATTGTTATGACCTTATTTTTAACTTTTGGTACATATTTTTGGTGTTATCACCCATTCTGAGTTTCTCCCTGTACATGGGTAACTTGCATTTGTTGCAACCTAAAGATAGCGGTCTGTAGGTACTAACGTCGTCTCATTTGAAGACCGTCTAGTTGTCCCTACCAATGTGTCACTCTTTGGTTGTTACTATTTTATAGTCACCTTTAACTCACAAGTCTGTAGCCACTACCATGTCTCATATGAAGACCATCTAGTCTACCCTACCAATGTGAGTTCCTTAGGTTCTATTTTTTGTTTTTTACGTGCATCATCAATGGTCAGATTTACTCCAGGCATCTCACTGGGGCATCATCCATTCTACTCTTTCTCATCTATCTCTTTCAAACTTGGGATCAGTTGGCTCTTTTGGGGCCACCCCATCCCTAGTTTGAGGGGGAGCACATCATCAGTATTCTTCCCTTCTTCCAACTCCTTGTTTTTGTCTCGCAGCATTGCTTATTGCAAGTTACTCGACAAAAAGGGGCAAATGTAGACACCTAAAATTGGTTACACAATTTAGTGTCCCCGTGTTTCACTTACCTATTCTATTCTCAGGAAACCTAGTGCACTTTTATATCACTACTTCTCTCTTAGGATATTAATTAATTATCTAATTAAAATACCTATCCTAAGTTTATTCCACCCCATTATATTTCACCCATGGATAATTAAACATTAACCATGTAATTCTACTTTTTTTACCATTATTCCAACTACTTATTCATCCCATATCATTTCCCAACCTCTCGTATCATTATTCTTCATCCATCCCACTTTTTTCTCCTCTCCTAAACATGTGCAGCGGGTTTTTACCCGTATTTGAGTTGGAGGGATAAGTTTCTTATCCCCACAACTCATTTCTTTGCCTCTTTGGGAGACTGTTCCCGATCGATGCCGATCACTTTTCATTCGACATCGATTCTTCGAATGGTGTCAATTTTATATTGGTCGATGTCAACTATAAATATACAACCAGAGTTCTTCTCTAGTTAGATTCAGAAGAGTGGTCACCTAGAGATTATTTTGTTTGAGTGATTAAAGAGATTATCAGAGAGAGAGAGAGAGTTCTATGCATTTTAATCCCTGAGAGGTGTACTATTACTCTACCCATGCAACTCCAGAAACTTTTCTGAAGTTCCTCAAACTTCCTGGTATCCCCAATTCTCCCTTCAGCCAAGGTAGAACTCTATCTGCATGTCTACAGCTCTTGTGGGTCTCCACAACTCCCTTCATTAATCATCAATCATCAATCAAGCATTTTCCAGGTATTTCCCTTTGTGGATTTTTGTAATTTGCTTCATCAGAATCATATCTTCATTTCTTGTTAGTTTCGTAATTTAATTTCAGTGATACCGACCTAGTTGATCGACGCTAATTAATCTTCCATCGACGTCAATTTTTCCAATCGACGCCGATTCCATCTAAATCGATGCCGGCTCAAACCATCGATGTCGATCACTGTCTGATCGACACTGACCACTCTGCAGAAAAGTACATGATTTAGGTAACACAATTTTAGTTCTATTTTTATAGTTTCCTACTTTCTTTCAGTTTCTGTTGCTATTTTTACATTCTGTCTGCAACTTAAAATCAGAAAATCTAAACATTTGCTTACATATTTTATCATGTATGCCTTTATCCTTAATTGAGAACATGAACTGACATCCACCGAGGAAGCTCATCGCTTCCTGGACCCACTTTTCAGGTAGTTCACTCTTTTATCTTCTAACGTTGTCTTTTTCTGTTAAGCATTTGTGCATTGCAGGGTTCTTGGATCTACTCGTAGGATTTCTCGTGTGCACCCGTCTTGACTTCATCGACATTTTTTTTCCATTTATATCTTCGAATCTTGTCCAATCAATCAGGTATCAAATTTATTTGAGTTTTTCCAAGATTTTTGTGTTTAGTTTGGTTCATTGACTTGGACAGGTAACAAGCACGAAAATTCTTGATCAACACCTTGATGCTTATTGATCCATAAAAATATATTTCCAAATGCCATCCTCCTCTTTATTATTTGATTTGACAACACTAAACAGAGGTCAATTATGCCTCCAAAGAGAAAATAAATACCAAGGCCTTCTTCCTCAATCTATTGATATGGGTCGAAACCATGAAATTCATTTCCCTACTTGATCAAGTAGTGAGGAATTCCCTCAACCTAAGTATCTCTGCTTGGTTACTTAAACAATCTTCTTGAAAAAATGGTACAATTTACATTTATGGGCATAGGAACATAATCCTTTATATGATATATGGAAATAGGTTTAGACTTGATGGTAGCTTAAGTGCCATACCTAGTTTTGAAGAACATGTGAGAGCAATAAAATTATAGATATCCTCCAATTTTAGTAGTAAAGTCTATGGATAGACATAAAGTGAAGAGTTGGGGTAGATCAATTATGAAGATATCTTAAGGAATAGAAAGTTGGAGAATACATGCAATGCAATTCATATACCTTTTAAAACCCTAAAATTTCCCAGTGTTGTTCCATTTAGTTAAAATACTCATTTATAAAGAGACTCATATCTCAAATCTAGTTGGTATGTAATATGCTTGGGCATCACTGAGTTGCTTTCCCTGAATCAATCATACAATTGTGGACTAAATGATTGCAAATTAGTGGAGATACATATGAGGGTTAAGGATTTAATTGTTTGTTTGGATGATATTATTTATTCTATATTTCATTAGTGATAAAAAAATTTACTTGTTCCTTGGGTGACTCACTTAGAATGGAGAAAGGTGTTGTAGCTACTTATAAGAGATATCCATATCCCCGCATAGCCGATTATTCCCACATTGATATGTTCACATTGGTCTTCTTCATCTATTTAATGATGTTGAAAGGAGTTAGATTATCCTTCTTCTGGACCTTTCTTGTAACAACCTTTTCTTTCATTTGAGCTGGTGTGAAAGGTCTTTTAAGATGATTTGGCATTCTTGATGCCAAACCTATGTGGTTTATTTTCTCATTAGTAACTTAATTTTAATGCTCGCTCCTTAGAGAGTTAGGGTAGATTTAGATGGATCTACATTTTATTATTATCCCTCTTCCATAATATTTTCTTAGATCTATTATTAGTAGCCAAACCTTGAGGTAAATCCTGATTTATCCTACAAAAGTCATACATTTTCCAATTCACAAGTGAAGTATCACTTGGTGATCTCTTGCATAATTTCCTATGTTTTTATTTATTTCATGAGCACATATTGAAGAAAATTTTCAATTTGCACCATCAAATATTGGCTCAAATTTTCATTCGGGAGTATTGTTTGGTTATGTGGAAGGTGAAAAGGGAAACAACACTCATAATATTGCACTAGGTTATTCAGAACAGGAACTAAATCTTTAGATGAAATAAACACATTATATTATATGGTTGAAATGGCCTTGCAACGGAAATCTGATTTTGATTTTGAGGGGAGCTTGGAATAAAGGATTGTTTGAATGGAAAGGGGATTTCGTTCATTGTTATGGTGGTTGATAAGGTCTAAAATTTGGGTTTACTTCCTCTTTAGGGATACCAACACATTACCAAAGTTATGCAAAACTTTCATTACATCTTGCAACTTAATTGAAGGGCTTGAGTAATTATATTATTAACTAGAGATTTTGATTATTGAGGATGAGAAGGGGGATAATTTAGGAGTATGATGGGAATTAGATGTCTAAATCTCTAGGAATATAGGCATTGAAGGTTTAGGGGAAATTTTACCATCATGAATGAGACTATTCTCATCCCTAATAACATTGCCACAAGCATCTAGTAATGTTTTTCTCATGATTGAAACTTGACTAAAATAACACTATTCAAGGCCTTTAGATAATAAAGAAATTGATATTGGGGAGTAGTGCTTACAACTTTAGGAATTTTTCCCAATTCTTTTGATATTTTATGTTAAAATTAGTCATTTTATCTTTTGGGGCTCTCTTTATTGTGGTCAATTTCTCTACTAAAAACAAATGATCTGACTTATCCTTGAAATGGTTATAAACAGTTGTGTCAAGTTCATCCCAATTGTGAATTTAATAAGGTATTAAAATTAGATACCTTTGGATTTCCATTCCTTTGAATGATGAATCAAAAATTATGAATACTACATCATCATCAGTAAAAGATATACTAAAAAAACATTAGCAATGCCTTGGATATGATCAAATGGGGTAGTATCATTTTCACTTGTGAAGAAATGGACACTTTTAAGTACATAAAATAGTATATCATGTTTTAAATAAATATAAAGGAATACCACTATTAAAACTGACAAAAGGATAATATATTTGTAGTACTTTGAAAGGAATGGGTCTTAGCACCCAAAAGGAGAGCAAAAATTCCTATTAGGAGGTGGAGTAGAAAGGAATCTATTTATTGGAGATGGCGATATTTGAATTGATATACCTCTTCTTATTCTCGCTTGGTGATAGTTTAAAGTAGTCAAAGGGCTCTCCATATGCTATCCTTTGTCTTTCTTTTATTCTTCTCGTGAAACTGAGGCACTAAAGTACTTGAAACCATTATATATGTAGTTGGGAGTCACCAGATGTGTTTTACAGGGCCTTTAAAGGATGAAAATTACCAAGAACACATAAATCCTAGAAAAATGGAGAGATTCACTTCTAAAGGTCCCACTTTGGTGTGCCATAACTGTTATCACCAAAATTTATCACCATTTACTTGTGTTTTTTCCTTAACAAAAGAACTTTGGTGTAATATGGAATTGTCTCAATGTGTGGCACCTTGCAACTGAAAAAATATCCAAATAATGTTGTTTCCTTTTATCCTATCCCAATTCAAATAACTTACAACCATGAAATGTAACTAAACTAAACATAAAATATAAATCCAAGGGACCACGGTGAGAGGATAGGAAAAAAATTGAAAGTAGAAAAGAAGGTGATGCACTAAAAATAATAAAGGTTTCAAATCAATCCAAAGAGACACAGAGAAGTTGTACAAGAAATAAATTTATTGGAATCATATAGCCTATAAATAATTAATGAATGGAACGTAATAATGAAAAAAGAGGGTAAACATTGGTAACAAAACATAAAAGTTTTAAAATTAGAAAAACTAAAAATACATTGCATTAAAAATATTTCATTCATATTATAGGGAGAGGTTTGAAATATTGTGCAAAATGCCACGTGTAGAGGTCTTACAGGGCATGAAAATGGAATAATTGCAACATAGAAACCAGAAATTTGATAGAGGAGAACCCTTTTTCATGATAAGGAACTTACATTTATACCATTATGTAATGAAAGAAAGGAAGAAATAAAGGGAAACTCTAATTCCTAACTACAACAACCAAAAAGATACATTAAATCACTACAAGAATGAATTAGTTCCCCTACAAGAGCATTCCCCTATCCTTTTACTTATAGAAGAAGGTATGGGAATCATACTTCATTAAATGTTGTAGTTGAGCTACCTCTAACTACACATTAATGGACCAAATTAATTTTCTTCATTTTCACCCACCAAACACTATTGCTAAATTTTGAATTTCTTGATTTCAAGATGATGTTCTTGATGAGACCCTTCCTATAATCAAGATGATGTTCTTGATGAGACCCTTCATATATTTTGTTAATATATGACCTTTTAAAATATATTGTGTGTAGGAGGAATAAAATAGGGTTTCTTATTTTGAGATCTATATGATTAACACATGTTAGATATTTATTAAGCACGTCATAGGGTGACTGATCCATGACATCCTTTTTGACCCTAGATTTTTGCCACATGACACCCTCGATTAGTTGTGGGGTGTCAAAGATTTGATTGTAATTTATAGTTTACAATTATGAACTAAAAACTTGCTGAATTTTATTTTAGCCCTCGAATTCTCAAAAATCACCATGTGTCCCCTTTATGCAATTGGGCCTCATGGATCTGAATGCAACTTGAAAGGTTATATATTTTCCACTCGTGCCTTAACATATGAGGAATATTCCCTTTGTGGGATATGTTATTTTCTTTCATGTTGTAACTTCACACAAAAAGTGAAAAAATTCTGTAAGGACCCAAAAACCCCAATCTCCTTGAATATTTCTTCATGGGGCTAAGGGAAGATCATGTGCATTTACAACATGGAACTATAAAATACAAAAAAAATCTCACAACAATTTTTCTTAATTCCTTCGAGATGGGTGTTTTTACATTCGATTTAAAATGATTTCGTGAAGGTTAAGGTATCATCAAAGAGATTAAAACTATGCACTTTTCCTTTGAAATTGAAGGAAAACATTTATAGTCCATTAATCTTTAAAACATGATGCCAAAATTTGAAATGAAACTGTAAATTTCCAAAATAGCTTGGGGAGGTTATTTTGGACAACATGAGCATTGGGTATAATTTTGAGGCATCATCCTTTCAAACTCTCTTGTTCTATCCTTACTTATGGATTGAAATAAATGAGGATCTATATATTTTTTCCACAAAATATTATTTAATACCAACATTCATTTCCATAGTATTCAGCCTTTATTTGTGTAATCGAACAATACCCTTCACTTTCCTAATGTCACCATTTACAAATTCCTTCTTGTATTTAAAGAATTTACTTCTATGTAAGCCAAAATCAATAAATTTTATATATTAAATTATTCAATTAGTAATATTACATCATGTCTCTATGTATGCCATTATATGCATTATTTATAAGCAATAAAACTAGACATTAACATCATTTTTTTATTTTACATTGATTTATCCTTGTTATAATTCTATCATTTTATTTTCGGAAATTACTATTTTAATATTGGGAATTAGACAACATATTACCCAACTATTTGTTTCTTGTTTTATCCTTCGATCATCTCATATAATTCCTCCGGTTGGGGAGAAGAGTACCTAGGTTCTACTATCCATTTTTGTACTTATATCCTTTTCCCTCCTTTTCTCAAATTTGAAATGCCACGTTGATTATTAACTCTTTACCTATCAATTTATGTCATCTTCTTTTGTTATTATTGATAATATTCAAATAAGGGAATCAAATACACACACACACACACACACACACACACACACACACACACACACACACACACACACACACACACACACGTGCGAGCACACATGTGTGCGCATACACACACACACACATGAATTAATCACTATTATTCAGGGATATGAAATTTGGGATATTACTTCCTATGTATTACCTGGGAAAAGAGAAACATTCAATAATTTTTGATGCATCATTCACTGCATAGATGGGCTATTTCTAAATTTCATCTCACACATTCATCTTGGGGTAAAATTAGTTGTAGCCCAATATCATGGTGCGACTAGAACAAGTGTAACCTATATTAAAGGGACATGATTCTATCACAAATACACTAGAACTACATTGAGTCATAAATGTTATGTAGTTCTCATGACACTCACATTACGGTGAACACCGAGGTCAATCGGAATCAATCATATGTATTATTCATTCTACCTAATATGTACTTAAGCCTTGGGTAGGTATATAGTTTTTTTTTCACATGTCCAAGTGTGAGAGTGAAATCGTGCATAAAATCCATAGTAAAAAAGAGGAAAAGGAATAAAAAATTCCAAACCTTGAAAAGATTAGATCCGAAATATTGTTAATACACTAACACATAATTCGAACACTAGCACCTGGGCATTCCTACCCTCCTTTGGATGGTTCTATTTGAAATCCTTGCATATCTTAGTTTTCTAAATAAAGCATACTCATCCCATATATAGCATGTTCCATCCACTTTCCATCCTATAATAAGTCCAAGAACTTAACTACTTGAGCTAAGTCACTCTTATCTCTCTATTGTTCACACTTACATGTAATTACTTGGTAGATCTTTCTTATTACTATTATATCTATTTAATCTCATACGTCTAATAAAGATTTAAATTTTTTTAAAGAGTTTGGTGATCCTAATTTTTGAATACTCTTTCTCAAATCTATTCTTCTAAAAACTAAAACTCTACTTACATTAAGGTTTATCTCTACATATAATCTTCATATTCACACATTATTTTCACTTATCATCTACCATAAATTTGATCTGTAATTTTTTTCCTAGGGTTTCATGGTTAGTCCTACCCTCTGGGTTACTTTCTAGGGCTGTTAATTTTTAAATCACATTTTGTATCATATCTTAAGCATAACAACTCTATTTTGATATTCCTTTGAGATTATTGTAAAAAATACATATTTAACAAAAAACCTCTTTTTGTTTTCCTAATTTTTACATAATTTTTAGAAATTCAAAATTACATTTTTGATAATTAAGTCATAATATGAAAAATACACACTTTTGAGAAAATGACTTAGATGTTTTTATTTTACATACTTGTATTCAAAACAACCTCTTTTTTATACAATTCATATTATATTTTTGAGATATGGTCATTTTATTCATTTGACAACAGTCACTTTTTTATCAACATCACTTTCAATACAAATCTATTTTTATTCATGGATTTCTTGTGTAAAATTATTTTATTGCTTATTGTATAATTATTGAGAATGTTCCCCATTTTACATTCAAGCCCGCATTTGTAATGTTCTTATTAAGCATGATTTACTTGATAATGGATCTTCTTTTATTGTATGAAAAATCTCTTTTATCCATAAAATATGTATTTATATTGTGTATCTACCTCTATTTATTCATTATTTGTATGATAAATATAAGAAAGTATTGGTAGAAATCACTTTACCCATTACTATAAGAAATTGAATTCTTAATGTTCTATTCTATGTTCTACCTCATGATCTCACTTGTAATATCCTTATAAGCCATCCTTGGTTATATAATATACATGATAGTCATTCTACCCATGCCATAATATACAATTCCCTTATAGCACCTTGTTTTGTGGATAAAGATATAATAGATTCATGACCTCATGTTGCTAGTATTTATGATATCCCTCTCATACATGATGATGATGATGATGACAATACTGAAATTATACATCATTCTCCTCTTGTGATGGACTATAATACTACTAGTTTACATGATGAAATTTCTATTGGCACCCATGATACTCCTCCACTATGTCTCACTCTCATTCAAATGTTTCTTGATCCCTAATGCATACTGCTACATATATAATTGTATCTAACATTTTTCTCCCTATGGCGGTTATTACATCTACAATACCTAAGGTGTTAGGAGATGCTCATACCCCCTTCAAAATTTCAACATGACGATGGATTTAACATTTATTCCTTCAAACATCTATTGATGTAATTCTAATGATTCTATGTTTACAAAATCCAATGTTACATCACTTGTTGTAACTTACCTACCATAAGTAAGAACACAATGTGTTGATTTGATTCTTGAAGCTCTTAACTCACATAATTTTCAAACTTATATGAATAACTCATATGTTAAACCTCATCTTGTTTCATCCATGGTGGAGATCGATTCCCCTATTTCCACACCTAATTCTATGTCCTTACGGTCTATTACATACAACTTTAATGCTTCTCATATTTCCAAATTACACCTATTACTTACTAATGTTCCATCTATTATATGTTTTATGTCATTACAATTAATAATAATGTAATTAGGATTTTTGAATCCATAGGATTCTCCTATCACCATGTTGATAATGCTCTTTTGTATCTCTTGTGTTATCCCTTACTACTTGATGATGCACTCATGTTCTAGGTTCAAACATAATTTTAAATGGAAAACTTACAAATATGGACCTCAATTTGTACACATACACTAGGGAAACCTTTCTCCCCTCTCCTAGTCATAGTTTTTCATATTCTAATAATTCAAAATTATTCAAGCATTTGTAAAAAAATTAAAAATACTAGCTTAGATCTTGATTATATGAATCATTTTTACTTATAATATTCTATGTTTCACATCACTTATCATGTTACTTTCATTCATAGTCTTCTCTATCCTATTTTTCATACACATATGCACATTCACATGGTATTCTTAAGGTGCATATGGGATATTGGTTATCAAATTATGCATTACGCTTGAAACTATTATCTACCGGTTCCAATAAGGACATTAGGAGAATCTAACTTTTATACTTATCTATATTATGGTTCTATAGTTGTAATATATATTACTTTCATTCCTATTTTTAGTTGTAAACATTATGGTATCATATAAAATTTTCTATAACACCCACTTTATTATGCTTGTCTACTATGATTTTTTAAAAAATTTACCTTTGAATTTTTGCTTTACTGATTTAAATACCTAGTATTTAAATTCGAACATAAATATGAAATTGAATCCATCTAATAACGGTCATAAACCGTGTATAGTTGCATGAGAGTATACAGATCCTAGTTGATCCCAGTCAAATAAGTATACTAATGGTTTATTCATCTATCAAATATAGTCAACTATTTAATTCTAAGTGTCTACCTGGGTATCCGTGATTGAATCCCATCCGGCATGCTACACTTAGATCCTTATCGACTCTGGGATAGTGTAATCAACAACTTACACTAATTTTTACAGAGTTTCGTAGACATCTCGTGCCATGCTCATTTCCATGACGAACATTCATCATTAGGAAGTTGTCTATCACCTAATTCAGTTATATAGATTCTCTTTCATCTTAGTACTTTCATAATCGAAAAACTAAAACGTTCTTTTAATTCTATACCTATTTTCTAGGTTAATTTAGAGTTGAGAAGTACATATGTACTATTCATATACACTGTCATTATTTGTTCTTTATCGATGTACTATCTCCACAATGAGAGTAAGTGGGATTATATAATTTACTTCCGTTGATATTCCTCAATTATTAGTTGGATCATACCACGACAACTTCCTTGATTTCTTGATTAATGACTATATTCTTAATAAAATAAAATTTATTAAATTCTCGAGACACTCTTGTCTTTTTATTTCTTCATATAATAATCTTATGTTTACATATTAATGGATCATACAACAGACATATCAAATACCATATCATTTAGATTATTTGTTTGAGGATAGCAGTTGAAATTGTTTCCATTTGCTATCATTATAGACTATACAATCCTTTTAATTACATAACATAATCCTTAAATGTTATCATCACAAGAAATCACTATTCATATGCTTATAAGATTAACATAACGTTTTCGGCATATTACCTTAATCAATACAAATCTAATTATAATATCTCCCCACCAATGATTATATATATATATGTATGTATGTATGTATGTATATTAATGATAAATACTAAGTACCCATTTCACAATATATATTTAATCAATCACAACAATAATGAGACAAGTCTTAAACAAAAATTCAAATGATATTTTTTATCAATTGATCTCATATTTGTTACAAAGGTTCATAATCAAAGAGAACAATATTGTCATAGATGGTCATATAATACAATAGGCATGAAGCCTTAACAAATAAAATATTTCAAACACATATATGTATCAAAATTTAGCACATCCTTTCACATACTCAAAACAATCATGGAAGTTAAGTCTTCCTCTTTCCTTCTTAAACTCGAGAATGCCTTTATACCGCAATTTGAAATTGTTAATGTAAAAAATGCACATGGCCGTCCAGTGAAGATGGGCATGATTCTACACCCATTTTCTTGACTATGAGAAGTGAAATAATTGAATTTAATATAATTGGTTCCAAATTATCTTTCATGAAATTTTAAATTATTAATCACATATTAGTTAATTTGAGCTCCATATACATCAATAGTACAAAGTATGGGAGATATATTCTTTCCGAAACTCAATATTCTCACAGCTCATAATTTCGTAGCACACCACAAACACAAACAATACCCATTCATTACCTTATACAATTCAGATGCTTTATCCCTTAAACCTTCAAGGGTATGATAACAACCATAATTAGTGAACATAAAAATTCAATGCCATCTATATAATGCAATTACAAAAGTCATAGCTACAACCCAAACAAAAATGTAGCCACACTTTTCTTGTATAGTAGTGAAACAATTTGATTCAATATTTTAAATGTTAGTACCTATCAAAAAGAGATATTAACATTATATAAAATCTTCTTTAGCCTCCTCCCATTAGAGAGAGATAAATTTCAACAATTAAACCATAGTCACTCTGAATACCAATTAAAGTAAGAAATTACATTAGTCATATATATTTATGCAATAGTGTACCATGATTCATCATATAGTGTATCTAGAAACCATCATTATGCTAAAGATAGTAAAAATTTAAACTGAATCCAAATAAAACACTCACATTCTCAATAGTTATTGTTTTCTGTTGGACATTGATTCTAATCACAACCGCTTAAAACCCAAGATCAACGTAAGAGCTTAAAGCTATAAATGGAATATATGATAAAGGTAAGGTAATTGTATGCCACACATGTACCTTACTCGGGTAGGTATGAAATTTATTATAGATAGGATTATTTTCCCTGATTCACAAAACAATCAAACAAACATAGTCCTAGAGTATATCCAGATGGAATCTAATCACCGAATTTAGTTCATAGACCAAGTTAAAATAATTTTTCCTAGGGGTTACATGATTCCCGAGAACCCCATAACCATGTATTACCTTCTCAAAAAACCTATTATACCTTTGAATCATTCAAATACATTAACAAGTGACGTTAAGAAGTAAACGTAAAAATTGAATCCCCATTTTTATCTATATCATATAGTTGAGTAGTAGTAATTCACAATCCACATATAAATGCATTCAAACCAAATAACCTCACATTCATAAATGCAAACCCCTTTAAAACACACAAATAAACCAACCACAAGACACACAAGTAATTCAAATGGAAAATTTAGGGAAAATGCGTGAAACCATGCCCGATAAAATTGTAGATTGTGACTTCTTTAGAAAATAAAATCTTAAACATTCCTCCTCCCTTTAAAAAATTCTAGAAGTCACAAAATCTCATAGTATAAATCTTCCATTTTCACTCTTCCTCAAGATTTATAAAACCTCCTACATGAACTAACAGTCCCTTCTCCTTTTTAGTAATCAATTCCATCTTTTAATAAAATGAACTCAACTAATAATAGTAAGGAAAATCTATCTTACACTAAGTGGAAAACTGATCCCCTACTTACATGCAAAGGCTCCATAATTAGAGAGCTTGAATATAGCTAGATCTAACAAATCTTATCACATGCATGAAAAAATAAAAGTGAAACTAAGCATTACATGATGATAGCTTCCTAAGGAAGCTTCACGAGTTCCTAAAATACATTATTGTAATAAATATTTCAATGCCATGTAGATCTTATTCCACCGACCCCACCTCCATAAATTTACTCCTCCAAACTTGGAAAGGAGGCATTTGAAATAAAATAACTATTAGTTATCCATTTGCATGGTCAATCAACCAATGTGCCATTATTGTTCGATCAAAATCATTGCATGGTTGGTTGAACATATGATTATACCCCTTTTCATTTGAAAAATTCCATCTTTATAATCATGCATGCATTGGTCCTTAATTTACCTTCTAATTATCATGTGTTCATTTGTACTCATGACAAAAATGATGTAAAACAATGTATACACATACAAATCAAGTACAACAACATTATAACATCACTACACTAAGAACATCATACACATCAAGGTAAGTAATATCTACCTCCATGAAAGAAACAAGGGTAAGCTATAAATATTAAATATATTACAGACATTAGGAAATAAGCACTATTGCATGATTTCTTGTGAAATTATGCGTTCGGGTGTATGTCCTTTTTCAGGATATACATCCACACTTGCAGTTGCACACATAGCTTCACGACAAGGCTTATTGTCTTGAATTTGTAATAAATCATACATTTATGACTCATCCTCCCCACATAACAGACTGAATTTATGGGATATGACATATTCTAACATGGTTATGGGTGCTTCATGTTCAACATTTTTCATGCAGTCTACATCCAACCATGGTTATCTGATCATAATAGTTTCTTATGTCTTGTTTTATATTATTTTGATATTTTTATGAGTTATTCCCTATGATTAATTTATTATTTTATTTTTTTCCTCCTCGAATACCTTGAGTTTCTTGTGAAAAATTGAGTGGTATCCCATGTATACCAATAGCTACTAGTTATTCTTTTCTATATTACTTTGTGTTTTGAATTTTTTCTATTACATCATGACATGCTTCTTTGTCACTAAAAATTTATGCTATAATTTTTCAATTGGTTTGCATGTCCCATGGTTATTACCATGCACATTCCCTATTCCCCTACAAGATTTTTATTTCAAATTTCCACATCGCTTTCAAGTTTCCTCATTTATGTTGCACTCACATTTGTTTATCTCAAACACCTCAAATAATTGGGGAAAGCATCAAGTGATTATTTCACCCCCTCAAAAGATCATAAACTAGACAAAAATAGTTACACAACAAAATATTACCAAATAGGAGATAATAAAATGGTTCAAAATTAGACTTGGGCCCAAAATAGATAAAGGAAAACGATTGGCCTAGTAAAAACAGAATAGTGGGTTGTAATGTTCCACCTAGATAGTTCTAACTTGGGGTCAAAAACTATATTGTACAAGGTTAATAGGTTATTCGGTGACAAGATTTTCCAAATTCTAACAGCTTATACTCATTACAAGTTTCTAATAGGTACAAAATGAGTAAAATAAGTGATAAGTTTTGTAATTTGAGAAAGGGAACTAATTACTCTATTTTCTAAATTTATAGTTTCTCTCTTGGTATAAAATTAGGAGTGGTACCTAGTGAATATATAGGACAATAATATGCTTTGAAAAATGTGTCTTCTGTGGCTAGTATTTATTGTGGTTATGACCGTTTATAGTGGTACTTACCCATAGGGAAATATCAAGGGTTGCAGTGAAAATCCTATATCTCTTCCAATACTCTTCCCTTGGTGAAATGACACCTAAATATTTAGTATGGAGATAAGAAACCTAAATACTTAGTATGGTGATAGGATGCCTAAATCCTTAGTACTCTTCTAACCATCTCAAAAGCAACAAACACATAGTAACAATTATATCTCTTATCTCATGAAATTTAGATGTATTATATACTTGTATGTTGATTTCTTTGAGTTAAATTTCAATTTCATATATCATGAGCATTGACTACACTTATATTCTTTTACATGTTTGTCTTTATCCTAAACAACATAACATAAATGGAACAATGGGAAATCTAAAGAAAAATAAACTCAACAAAAGGAAATATCCAAAGGAACAAATAAATGAATAATCTTTACTATACACGTAAGTTCGAAATAATGTCATCATCCCCTCTTAGATTCCATGATACACATTTTACAAACTATATTCAAAATTTTATCGGTTACAATATTTGTTGGGCTTAGAAAGTGGTGAGTAAAATCCATACACAATATTTTAAGAATACATGTAGGATAATGTGTGAGATTAGGTATAAGTTAGTGTGTAAAGGTTCATGTGCACATAGGAATAGGTTCCAATAGTTATCCAGGGAAGTAAAAAATAGGAAAATAAAATTTGGGATTAAAGACAAGAAATGTACAAAAAGACTAGGAATAGATAGATCACATGCAAGATGATAAAACATGGAAATTTTACTATAGGACATGAGCATGGATGATATCAAGATATTCATAATGTGAATAGAAGAATAAAGCAATAATTTGAAGGCATGCGACTATAGTTAGGAGGTCTATTATTATAATTAAATCATGTAAGTGATGAAGGATAAGTTCCCACCGTATATCAATAGGTATGTGCACCAATTGTAAAATCATCATGTGCATATCGAGAGATGTATGAGTCATATTTTGTATGTGATTGATTATATAGGAGGCTCACGCATGGTTTCTAAGTATGTAAGTAGAGATTATCTTAATGTACTAATTATGTTTTTGTAATGGATAACAAGTGTATGTGTTTTCGGGTTAGAATAAGTGGACATAATGTAAATGGCATACAAATTTTATTATTAGTTTTATATGAATAAATGATATAAGATCTTTTTGTTCTTACTTATGTGTTGATCTTATTTAATTTATCTTATTGTTTACGTTGCACATTGGTTTATTGATGAATCCACATCTTGCAAGATCAACTAAAGAGGGAATTGATAGGTTGCGTGTGATTTGTGTGAGTGCATAGACACTAGTTGGAGTCAAATAAAGGTGGAATTGACTAGGTGTTGGTATATAAATGGATACATTTTGGTTATGTTAATGGGACCTCTTTTCACTCAGTATACCAAGATGTGGTGTGCATGGTGTTGCGAATGTCACTGGAGAATATTGAGTGATAGGTACATGACAACCAGGATGAATTTGTAGAGATATACAAAACTGAATGAAGTTTTAATTCATGTAAATGGGAAGAAGATAATTTATATGATTTACTGTATGAAACATTCTTCATTTTTTTCAAGTGGATTTATACAAATGGTTAGCAACTTTATGTATGGAATAGGGGCATCCAAATGGAAAAAAGTAAGCTTGGAGCCAAGATAAATATTAGAAACTCTTTTATTTACATGAAATGTGGACGTGTGTTGTATAATTTTTGTGGGAAGGTGTGCTTTGTGAAATTACACCTCAGAATACAAAATTACAATGTATTCATGCTCTAGATAAATAGATTTCTAAATTTTACATGAGCCAAGAGGATCGTACTTGTGTGTACTACCATTAGTAACAAAGATGTTAATGATTGAGATAGGGATGGAGAACCTACCTATGGAACTATAAAACCTCATTACAAATAGGGATAAGAAATATGTTTCAAAATGATGATGTCAACCCAAGTGGAAGAAAGAGTCATAGAAGTGATAATGCAAATATAATTATGCATGAGTGGGTGAAGTTGGAGAAGCATTAAGAATGAGAGGAATAAGGCCAAGTGGAAGTGATGAGAACATTAGAAAATGTGAGGGACCATAGGACCGTGTCCCTCAAATATTGGGGAAGTGCAATAGAAGGTCCCCCTCAACATATTATGAAAGTGACTCGAGTGAGGAAAGGATGAGAACCATTGGCACGCATCTAACCCAAACTAGACCCCTAGCCCTTACGCTTGGTGTTTGGAATTTGGAAGTTGTTAGAAGATCATCATATCAATGATGAACAAGAAGGTAATTGAGAATCACCCCATTGTATTAGAAATATAGGTAAGCATGATTTGGTATCAATAGACGAGGTGCAATAGATAAAGGTTGCACATATGGAAACACAATAGATTCTCCTAATTGGGTATAATATATTCTATAGTAAACCAATGGGTGTGACATTAGGAAATATAAGTGTTGTGATACCCATTAGAGGTGTTTTTATAATTGGAATAGTGTGAAAAATGTTCAGGGTATAATTTAGTACAACTACAAGGCCACAAGGTAGTACTTCTATAGGTCCCCAAGTAGAAGCATGAGGTTTGAGAGGCCCAAACCCCCCCACTAGGAGGAAATCCTGAGGAGGATTGTGATGAGGGTCCGGCCTCACTCTAGGACTAGAACAATAGAAACCACTACATCAACCTCAACAATCACAAAAAAATATCCTCAAATATTTTTTAATATTTACCTTCATTTTCTTGAGTGTCAAGGTGTGGAAGATGCAACAAAGCGTGTGCACAAGTGTGAAAATTTATGGATGGCCAAAGAAATAATTACCCCAAAATTTGAAGGCTAGTTAATTTTCTATAACACTTTAAGGTTCCATGCATAGTTGGTATAGGAAGTATGATCCACACTAGATGATAGTGGAATATGATGCATTGTGTGTTGTTTTCATGGCTAAATTCAACACAAAAAAATTTGAGTAGCAGAGCATTAACATGCGGAAAGACATTAAACAAGGCTTGGGAAAAATGTTATAGAGTATGATGCATGTTTCAAGATCTTATTGTATAATATTTCTTATAACATTCACCGAGTCATCATGCACAATGGTTTTTAGAAGGATTTTTGACACCTTTTTGAAAGGCATTAATTCACAAGACGCTCACATAACCACATGAGGGGTTCGGGGAAAGGAAATGAGCTAGATGTTTCTCCTCATTCTAAACCAAAGATCTAAAATTATATCATTCCATAATTTTTGAACAAATTATCTTGGCTATTATCCTCTAAGAAATCCATTTGGTACCAAGATAGTCCTCCACCGAGTGTAAAACTTAATGTTTTGCGGGTTTTTCCCAATCCGCTTGAATAATAAGAATTAGTTCAGATTAAGGTGGGATTCTAACATGGTTATCCATTACGACATAAAATTAGTCTCATAGGATAAATGAAATCAAGGTACCATGGGTTTCAATCCCACGAGAGATTTGAAAATTAGCTAAAGATAGAACCCATGAAACAAAAGAAGTGATAAAATAGTGCTTTAAGTAAAATTAGTTGAATGATGAAGAATTTGATACATGAGATAACATTTTGCAAAGGAATGAAGAGTTTTTCTATGAAATAAATCCATGGCACAATGATTATGTGTTTCATGGGTGTTTCATAGGTTAGTGTTTTGCAGACTTCAAAATTTGGATACTCAAAAATCCACCAAATAAATAGGATATTGTGGGTCATTCAAGACATCCACATAGTTCAAAATAACAAAGTGAGGAAGAGATAAATACAAGGAAAAAATATAGAACAAGAAAGGAAGCATTTTTACCTTTTTGGATAAGATAAAAGGAGTTTGGTTTTAAATTGGGTTAAAAAAACCCGTATAAAAACATGCCGATTCGAGAAAAAAACCATCAAAGATCCATGGAGGATAAGTGAAAAAGAATTGATAACAGACCACAAACAAATAGAGAAAAACTATTAAAAATTTGGTGAATTAACCATTACATTTTTTCACAAAAAACCACAAAAGAGACAAAACCAGAAATAAAAGACCAAGGTCAGCCAAAGGTCTGCAATTAGTTTTCCATGGCTTTGCTGTGATCTCTAATGCTTGGCCCACCATCTTTCCTACCAACCACTTTTATGATCACATGATTTTTTCTTTTCTCCGACTTTTCCTCATTTTGAGTATGCACGGGATACTTTATGCTTACCTAATCCTTATCTTTGAACTGGGTGTTTTCCTCTTCCATGGAAGATCTCTCTTTAGCCTCAAAATCATCACTATCAGAAATACTAAACATGAGCCTCATATTGGGTTTTCTATATTCTTTGGCCACTTATTCTTCTAAAATAGAGATCCTATGTTCCCGCATCACAAAAGCATCTTGAATACCCTCAATTATATTATTCGGACTTCAATCTTATGTTAGAACTCATTCAATTCCCGTATGAGATTATTTTTAACAAATGGGATAATGTTAGAGTCGATTCCATACGTAGCAAGATAGCCTCCCAATCCACAAAATATTGATCCATTTTACTATAAATATCTCCCATATTCTAGAACTCCTTTTTCCTATTACACAGGGCATCCACAACCCCCTCGGGGTCTTTCTCTTTCCTTTTCCTCATGCGGTTGAGGGTTGATGCCAAATTTTCATGATTCGAATCGGGTTCACTATTTTTCCTAGGTTGAGAAGGGATAACGGAATTGCTTCTTTGGACTAGCAAAAGAATCAATCATTGATGGAGAGGGATGTCAACTTTCTTGTTTTTAAAGTCCTTAATAGTGGAAAAAAGGACCTATAAAGGAAGAAGGCCAAGCTCATGGTTTGGTCTCTACAAAATAAATTAAGGATAGAGAGATGGTGTGAAGTTTTTCCAGAACTTCCCTCTAAGGTCAAATATTTCATAACCATAAGATAAACATCATCCCATCACTCAAGGAGACAAGTTTGGGAAATACCATCATCATAAGCCACAATGTTCTCCCCCGCTTAAAAAAAGTGGCAATTTCATTTTTATGGGTTTTATCCTTATAAATTTTAAGCCCATCCATTTTCAAACCCATTATCTTAGATATAGCTTCCTCAGATACCCTAATTTTAACCCCCTTAAAATTTAAGCCCCCATCAATCCATGCATTTACAAAATCCATAGAGAACGAAGGGTCATTACCTTTCAGATGACGAATGTACCTGGTGAAGCCCCCTTGTCCTAAAGTTTCCACAATGCTTTTTTGTTTTTTGGAGAAGGAAATTTGTAGGTTTAGTATGGACCATGTCACCTCCCATGGATATTTCAAACTTGACTTCTCTAAACATGCAGGAGATGATGCCAATCTCAAAAAATGTAAGGAAAATCCAAATGAAATAAATCATGATATTCTTCAAAAAGAGAAAGGTCTTTTCAAAATCCCAAGTGTGAGAGTCTTGAGCTTCATCATTATACAACCTCCTAATACATATCATCATTAATCAAATTATTAATAGGACCCCAAGGGATATGTGTCCCTGGCCACGTCATTAGATCATCCATGTTAGTACCTTTGTTTTCCAATGCATCCGTGGGTTTTTGCCACTCTTTAAGTTTTTGGATGTCCACTTGGTCAAATGATTTTAAAATTACATGAGCCTCCATGATAATGTTAATGAGATTTCACCCACACTTACTCTGATCCTTAAGAGTGTTAATCACACACATTGAGTCTCCTTCTATGATGATGGATTTTAATCCAAAATCTTTGCACATCATGACACCCTAGAGCATAGCCTTAGCTTCAACATAGTTATTGGTATGATTACCAATGGGACCCACATAGGCTTTTATGCATATGTCCATGTTGTTATAAATCATACCCCCTCCACTAGAAACATTGTCCTTCAACTTTCTTGAGCCATCAAAATTAAGCTTGAATCGACATGGGTGGGTTTGGCCCATTCGACATTTTGGGTGACTCGCTTCTTCTCGGGGATGTTTGGAATGATATACATGCCCCTAAGGATGACCTTTTCCCAATCTATATAATCTCTAGCCTATTTGGGATTTAAAATCTAATTGATGTCTTTTAGGGACTATCTCACTTTTTTGATCACCTTTTCCAAACTATAAGCCTTGTTCCTAAAGATCCTATTATTTTGTTCTAACCATATCCCCCATAATGCATGGGGTAGAACTAGTTTGCACATTTCCTTAACAAAAGCATTCTAAAAATTTAAAATTCATTGGTTACAAAGAAGGGAAACTTCCCCAAGAAGGACCATATGCATCTTAAAAATTCCAAGGACCTTAGAGAAGACTTGAAATGAAAAGGGGAATTCAAGGAATAAATGTTGAATAGACTCTTCATTACATTTACATAGGCCACATATGTTGATGATAATCATTCCTCTTTTTCTAATCCTATCCATAATTAAAATCTTACCTTTAACAACTTCCCAAAAGAAAATTTTAATTTTGGGAATAAGATTCTTATTCCATACCTTCCTCCAAATATTATTGGGTTAAATGTGTTCAAAATTTAAAAGATAGTCTGAATTAATCCTATACTTCCCATTATACATGGTTCTTCAGATTATCTCCTCATGTGTTCTATTATGGGGAATATGATAATCCTTAAGTTTCTTATTTAGGTCATGAAAGGGTCAAATATCTCCATTAAATTGAGGGGGAGGGAGGATGGGAATCCATTTCCTCTCTTCATCCCAATAATTTCACACCACATCTCCCTATTCTTGATTGGAAAAAGGCTAGAGCTCATTCCATGGCTCAAAAATCTTTTGGGATATATCCTCAATCCAAGGATCCTCCCGAAAAATTGTCTTCGATCCATACCATAGGTTCCATTTCCTTCCTTTAATAAACAAATTTATGTTTTAACAGAGAGGTTATTCGAGAAGATAGAACCTCTAGGAAGTTCCATATAAGAGAAGAGAGCCACAGTTCAGCCAAAAGGCTGCAAATATTTCACTTTTAGGATTTTAAACTAGGTACCTTCCTATTTATGCGCTCTCAAGCCCACCTTGGGTATGATTTCTTGGTTCATGAGTTAAATGCCTTTTTAATCCAAGAACACCCCTATCCTTTGGTTAACTAATGTTTCCCCACACTTCTAAGGGGATTCTATTGTTTTCCTCTAATCCAATCCATAGAAATTGTTTTTGTATTCCTTCAATAGATTTCTTAACTCTAATTGGTAAGGTGAAGATGGTTTTTCACCTCAAATTAATGTGATAAAACAAATAAGAAAATCACAAGCATATGAGGAATATCTGTGTTATGTTGATGGAAGAAAGATTTGAGCACGTTGTATAATTTTGATCAAACTTAATGTGAGAGATTCCTTTTGGATAGGAGGATCTACCTCCAAATCACAACAAGACCATAAAAGAATATTAAATAGCAAGATTCATAGGACTTCCTAGTGATGGTTAGATCTAGGAAGCATGATGCTTCCTTGAATGGTTGTCAATCCTTTGTTTAATAAAAATAATGTGATAAGAGACAATAGAGTAATGATTCCTACTCTAGTTATAAGATTTAGGTATCTCTTATAATGTACAATAAAAATTTAACTTAAAAGGAAAGGTTATGCTTAGTCTAGAGGGTTAATGGATTGGTTTGAATGCAGTGTGGTAACAACAACAGTGAAATCAGGTGAAGTTAGGAAAGGTTTTGGGTTTTTTTGGGAAATTTGTGAGCTTACTAGTTTAGGGAAAATTACAAGTCTCGAGACCGACATCGGTTGGGTGACTGATTCCAAATATGGGCATAGACCGATGTCTCATTGGGTGGGGTGTCCGAAGTGTCGGTAGGGGAAATTTGTTTGTAATGTCAAAAACTAAGAATAGGGCACTCTCTATGATTTCATAGGGAGTGATGTGGCTTTAGATAAGTTTGTGGGATTTTTGTTAAAATTCATAGATGTTGGTTTGAGAGTATAAGTGAGGTGTAGGAGGTTAAATGGAAAACCAGCTAGAAAGGGTGGTTTTACAGATAGATAGCTTGATAAAACAATTTGAGCTATTATAAATGACCACAAAGAGATAAAAACTACTTGTTTAATGTAACCTAGAGGTGGATGGTGGTGGTGGTTGCCGAAGGTGGTGATTCCGGTAAATACAAAGAGAAGAGTGGCACAATGCTTCCTAGTGCATGTGTTGGAGCTTTGGAAGAACCTGTGGATGAACCACATGATGTCTAAATGTTGAGAGGGGATTTGGTTGGTCGCAAGAGTTCTTGAATGTGCTAATGTAAGAAGTGTAAACTAAATAATTCAGATTCATAACTTGAATAAAGAGTTAGAACTTGTTATTTAACCTAATTAGGGGTGGTTAGGAGATTGACACCAGCCAAGGGATAATCGACATTGGTTAAGATGAATAAGTCTAAGTTGCCAAAAATAACCTGATCTTTTTTATTTTTGACATGGTTTGAATCCTCATTCCTGGGTATCTAGTGGAGAATGACACTTAGATAAGTAGGAATGTTGTTAAAGAAGAAATATGGAATTAATGTTAGGGCTAGACTAAGTCCCAGTTAGTTGGGATAAGTAGGGACTTAGTATTAGTTAATCAATAGGCTAGGAATAAGTCTTGGGATGAGGTGGAGGGATGATGTGGATATTAATGAGGTGGATATTAATATAATTAAAGTAATTAAATTAATAATAGTATGAGGATGAGGATTAATTTAATTATAGGTGATTAAATTAATACCAATGTGGTGAATGAGACCATATCTAGGTATATGTGTCAAATTATTGAATTGAAAGGGGTTAAAGGGATGTGTCCCAAATTTGGGTGTCTACATTTGCCCCTTTTTCATGTAGCTTGTATTGATGAGAGGTGCTAAAAAAACTAGGAGTGGTTTCCCTAGGTATGGGTTGAAGTTTAGTTTCCCTAGGTATGGGTGGAGATGATCCCCCTTAAACCTAGAATTGATGAAGTAGTAGGCTGAATTGGTGAGGGGTTTGATAAAATGGTAGGTGAAGAAGAAAAATAAGGTATGGTTTTTACATAGGAAATGGTTATTGTGGGTGTAGGTAATAGGTAGGGGAATTCAAACGTGCACAAATGTATAGAATGCAAAAGGCCGTATCTTTGAAGAGATCACAAACTCTACATCGTAAAGGCTGATAATTTATCCAAACAAGGTTTATGTGGTCGAGGTATCCAAGGTATAGGATACGGTCCTGAAATAAAACTAGGATTGGTGTAGGAATAAAAATTTTGTGGGATCCATGACACCAATAGGTGTAGGGAAGTATGGATAAACATAACATCATGAGGAAAGGTAAGGCTAGTAATAAAAACATACCAAGTAGCAACATCCTAAGGTATAGTGAGTAGGAAAATTTGAGTATCAAATGGGAAAGGTTGGGTTGGGTTGATAGGTAAGGTTGTAGTATAGGAAAAAAATTGCCCCACATGAAACAAAGTTCATAGGCAAGGCTATAAGGTGATATGTTGAGACACAAGGGCTTGGGTAAGGGTGGGGTAGCAAGAGAAAATTGATTTTGGTATTCAAATGTGAAAATATGGTATAGTGGTTTGTATCAAGCTAACTCGATACCGGAAAAAGAGAGCTGATACTAGTCATACAAAATGGACTTCGGTCAATTAGGGCATGATATAAGTGTTGGTTAGGTCAAATTTGGTTTACAAAAGGTAAAACCTGCATTTTACTGGATTCATTTGTGCATTTTATACTTATGGTAAAAAAATGACATAGAGTTGCTTGAGAGAGAAACAACAAAACAAATTCTTTGGGTTTATTTGGCAATCTGTAGCGAGTGATTAGATTGTGATTAACGGGCCCATGTGATCGATTGGTGAGATTCGATTGGTTGAGATCATGAGAGAGTAGAATTAGGAATGGATGAGGTGGGAGAAGGTGTGGGAGGACCTCTAGTGCAGAGATCGGAGATCCCACCATGGTGACAGATGCTGAGTAGAGGTAAGATCAGAAATCTATTTGTTGTTTTTGATTAAATGAAGATAGAAAAATATCAAATTTGGGATAAAAATGAAATTGAAAATTTAGGTCAAAAAATGATGAAATGGGACACGGGAGGGCCAAATGTAGGTTAAATAAGTTGGTGAATGAATGTGGGTAAGATGTGGGTAGTGTAGGGTAGGGTTTTAGGTATGTTTGTTAATTTTTGCAAAAATGGGACATTGGGGTTTGAATTTAGGGCTTTACTAGTGACCGGTGATGGTCGAGGTTTGAATGATGTCGGTGGGCTAGCTGAAGTCAGTGGGGATAAAGGGTGACTAATGAAGGTCACTATAAAAAGTAACTAAGTTCTAAAAATTAAAAGAATGGATTTATAGGATAAATGAATAAGTGGAGAGGTAGGGGTAGATAAAGTAGGTGTTATATACCGATATAATTAGGTGGGGTCTTGATTTAATAGATGTATAAATGGTCGTGGTTTAGGTGCAAGTTGTGTCAAATTGGTGAAGGTAGGAAAGTAGTGAACTAGAATATGTGATAGTGTGTTAGGAAAGAAAGAATCATAGTAGGTGATTTAAATTAGTAGAAAATAGATAGGATAGGAAAATTGTGTGTGAGATGGGAGTGTGTAGGTGCAAATAGATGATTAAAAAGAGGGAAGTGATTGACAAGTTTTTTGGTAATGATGCACACGAGGAAACAACTTACGATTCGATAAACTATGCCACCTCTATTGGTATAGATGTAAATGAGTGTTATAAATGAAGAGTAGAGGTATATGTAGGATGTTCATCTCGACACCTTGAGGTGATACTGAGATGAATTGTATGAGATCATAGTTTTATGTTCACTCTCATCAATAAATGGGATTTAGTGACCAATACCTTTCATTTTCCTACCGGTTAGATGAAGATTATTGTTATCCCAATTTTTCCCCTAGCAAAATTGATCAAAAATGACCCCAGGCAGGAAGAAATTTAAGAAACGGTATCGTCGAACAAACCCATGCTTCAAATCCAATGAACATGTTATAGACAGGGTCTAGTATGGAGAAACATGATTGGTGAAAGAAGAAAATAGTATCAAAGAAGCCAAAGGCTTAAAGGAAAATAAACGACGAAGGCTCGAAGTCTTCAGGATCTACAAATGATTCAAACGAGCACCAAAATGACTAAGTATGGAGGATACAAAAATGGTCCCAAGTGTCCAAACGGTGCACCTCTAAAGACTAAATCCTAAAGGGAGACTAAAACAAGCTCAAAACCTCCATGCATCCAGATCCCCAAAAGTTGCACTGGTTGTTGAAAAGTCTATGACTTAGCGAGAAGGTGCCAAGTGTGAAAACAGAGCTACTTCAAGGATAAATCAAAAGAGCAGAGGCCCAAATGAGTGTGCTCTCGCCACGTAGTCAAAATTAAAAAGTGGGACGGAAAGGACCTAAATTAAATAAGTATAAGGGTGTAATAGAAGGTGCCATGTGTCACGATGACACACACTCAAAGGCATGACCCAAAAGGAGATCCCCAAATGAGTGCTAGCTCGCCACATGTTTAGGGGCCCGAGAAAGTTGGAGCATCCATTAAAAATTCCAAGATCCTGCAGAGGCTTCCACATGTCAACCCGATGCTACTTTAAAGGTAAACTCCTGAGTGGGTTTCCAAATGAGCGCAAAACTTCCATATGTCACAGTCTAGAAAAGGGACGAGTTAGGAGTTGAATATTCAAAGCGTATAGGCCGATAGAAGGTGCCAAGTGTCGGCATGATGCACATTCAAAGGTAAAATATAGGTGGGTTTCCAAACAAGTGCCAAGCCTCCATGTGTCCAGTGGTCATAATTTTTTCTTGCCAAGAAAAGGGACTCAAGAAAACTACAAAGGAACCCAAATAGCTTAGAGAAGCCACCACATGTCAAGATAGCACGCTTTTAAGAGCATAAGGAAGGATCCATATCTCCAAGATGCACGAGGTTGCCACGTGGACCCTATATGGATAGACTCTTTAAATATTAAGCACCGACCCGAGGAACTTCAAATGGCCATATATTTTGATTGGAAACTCATATTTAGGTGGGAGAAGACTTTTTGGAAACGTCTTAACACCCTCTATGCCATGGAAACATAAAATATCATTCTTAGTGGGCTCGATAGGTGAAAAATGGGAAAACGTCTTCTAGGTCAAATGCAGAATTTGATTTCTTCAACTACCCATATATGATGATTTGATCCATCATTCTCCTTCTTCAACATGTAAAACAAACATAGGGAACAACAGACTCAGCAGTTGTGGACGTATTTACAAGAGGCATTAATTGGTGGTAGTTGATCTTTCAAAGTAGGATTCAATGCATATCTCAAGGTTGTTGAAGTAGGATTTGAATTCTTCACTCCTCTCTCTCATTCTTCTTCATATATATATATATATAATAATGAAGGGCATATTCAAAGGTTTGGTTGTTATTTCTCCTCTACCCCTCTCTCTCTCTCTTCCTTAGGGTATAATGTGGATTTTAAGCCTCCTCCCATGGCTTTGTAATGGGGTTTTCTTGCCTCTTTCCCACCGATGATGTACTGTGTAACATGTTGGAGCAATAAATCAGTTTCATGATCCATCTGTCCATCCTTGGATTATTTTGTTATCTCTTGTTACCTCTCATCTTTTTAAGGTATATTGTGCACAATCTAATGATTTTTTAAGGTTTCAGGAGTTGTGCTTAATGGATTTTAAAGTGTTGTTCCATGTGATATATATCTCTAGTTTGTGGTGAATTCTATCCACCCTCTCCTCTGCTCACCTCTCTCCACTTTAGGTAGTCGGATAAGTGATTCAACCACTTTCTTTTCTGGTGTATCACCGCTTATTGTAGGATATTTCACCCTCTCTCTCTCTCTATTCCCTTGGAATGGTTAGATTAGGATAGAATAGGTTCTACATGCACAGGAGTAGATCGTGGCAAGTAGATTAGGAAGAAAGAACCGACTTTCTCTAGAGGTCCATCTCATGTTCTGCAAGTCCCACGACCTTAAGAGATGGTCCCGTGTTTTGCAATCACACCGAATTCCCCACTTCACACCTAGGGCCATTCAAGGGTGTTGTGATTCTGCACTAATAGTTTTGGCACGCTCGGTGGGACAGTGCTGAAGCACCTTACCAATTCATCTTAACAGTTGGTCATTTCTATTAAGGTTCAGCCTTTTGAGGAACATCCAAGAACATTTGGTGAATCCATCTTGTCAACAACCCCATCTCCAAAGTTTTAGACCTTTTCCATCCATTTCCACCCATCTTCATTCACTTATCTTTCTATATCTCCCATTTTCTTCCATTAAATGAAGTTATGTAATCATGACTTCATTCCCTTCATGGAACTCACACTTACAGAAATAGTAGTGCAATCCACCTCAAATTCATTTCCTAACTCCTCTAGATCAGCATTATGATCAGACCCAAGATAATCATGCTTACCCATATGAGAATTTCCATACAAAGTTTGGATATGGATCTTATCAAAAACAAGGGTATGCATACAATGACAATAGTCAAATGTAAGAAGTTAATCTACTGGAGAAGATTCAAAAAATGGAGGCTCGCATGGTTCAGTCAAGGGCCATAGCAAAAATGAAGGAATTCAAGATTGGTTGCAAGGTACCTTATCCATGGGGAGGCCCTTTTCTAAGACATTAAAACCCTTAGGAGAAGTTTGACTTCATGGTTGAAATGGTGCCTTAGCTTACACACTTTGGATTGACGATATTGAGGCTTATGAGTTAGACACAAGATAACCTTGTCAATGGGTAAGTCCACCACCTCCTAGCTCTTCATTTTCTCTTTCTCAAAGTTTATCATTTGAGCATGATCAAGAGTCAAGCCCCTCATCTGCTACCTCGGTGTTAATTTCCTTTCTCCATCTCCCGATCCCTCTTCCCACCTCGGTGCCTCTACCCTTTTCCCTTTCAAACAGTCATCCCCTCCAAACAAACAATAAATTATGCCTCCCTCCCCACCAAAAATAATTTCAAATCTAGGTTAACACCAACCCACCACTCCTCTTTCCTTCCCAATTCCATATGGGGAGAGATTCTAAAGACCATTCAACGAGAAAAAAGAAAGAGAGAAACCCAACAGAGAAAAAATGATAGAGGATTTGAAGAGTTAGGTTGTCATATTTGGGTTTACAAAGATCCCCTTGATGGTCAAGCCAATAGAGGAAGTCAAGGTTAAAGAGCCAGTGGTGGTTGAGGATGAGTTTATAGAAGAGAATGAACAAAAATAAGAAGAATAAGATCAACAGTCTGTTTTATCTGAAAATAGTGTCCCTAATGACACTCTGTCTAAAGAGAATGTTGATCTAATCCAAGCTGCACAACTAGTTAAAGAGGAGAAACAATCAGCTCCAAGTCCCATTGAAGAGGAGTAGCTGGGAGAGATCAAATCAATGTTGAAGCCACTTAATGAAGAAAGTGTCATTAGAGATTCTTTTCTTTCATTTCAAGAGCTTGATTTGATTGATGAACCCATGATGGAGGAGGACCATACAGTTATAGAGGATCCAAGTGCGGAGCGAGGCTATAGAAGAACCTTTAGTTCTTCCTCCTGCTTCATCTTTGTCAATCTCTAATGTTGAAGAGGAGTTTGAACTTTCAAACTTCATGTTGGAGGATGAAGGGAACCATAGTGAGCAAGTTTCATATCAGGAGGACATCATGGAGGAGGTCGAACACATGTAACAGGACAACAAGGAGATATATTATTTGTCTAACTTGGAGGATTTATTTGATGGAGAAGATCCCATGGAGATTACATCATTTGATCCTCCATCATCCACCTTCCAAGCACATGAGCCTGCTGCCATGAAGGAGGACATTCAAGGACAACAACCTGTACTTCATAACAGCTCTCTGGGACCAAGGTTGGAAGATATGAGTCTTCCATGTTCTTCACAAGAGAAGGAAGGGAAAGAGCAAGAGGATGTCATCATCTCTCTCACACCATCCATCCAAGAAGGTCCATAAAAAGACTCCACTTTTTGAGTTAAATTTCAGAAAAAGGGCACATCCAAAGGATAATACTAAGCCCAATCAGGTACTTGGCTTCATTGGAGCCAAGAGAGAAGCCAAAACCAGTCATGCCCACTTCATGGCATGAGGATGAGTTTCAAAGAACCAAGGGTCACCATCAACACCTCCTAGATTCCAATGCAAATCAGCTTGTGGAGGTGTTTTCCATTAATGTAGATACCTTGATGATTTGGGTGGAGGATTGACTTATTGTTAGTTTTTCACTCATACAGGAAGCCATATTAAGTGTCAAATCATTTGCATGGCTGCCCCTTTTGAGAAATGGAAGCTACTACTCCCTTCATGTAGAAGGTTTTGTTTAGCTTCTTTTTCTCTTATTAGTGTAGGAGTAGGAGTAGAATTTGTTTTCAAAAGAATAATTGCTTGATCACACTCTTCATGTCTCATTTGAGGCAAGTATAATTTTATTTTTTGTACATAGTGTTGTTGTTGTGTTTTCTTGCTCCAAGGTTATGTCATTGTGAAGTTCAATGTGCCCTGTAAATATTGAAACATTCCATTCTTGGGATAGAACAAGGCTAGGATCTTGATAATCATGGAAGAAAGACCCATAGCATGTTCTCTAGCAGATCGCTAGTTCTAAAAAAGAAAAAGATTCAAAGAAACTAATTCCGTTTCGAAACATTCCATTCAAGGACAGATGAAATCCCTATGTCAAAACACTTTTCTACTCTCGGAGGCCTTGTTTCAAAATTTCTAATGAAAATTAAAAGTAAAAACGCGTGGGAAGACTCAAGTCAAGCATGGGTCGGGAAAGAAGGCAATCGGAGAGTCCATTTTGAAAAAAGGGTCAGATCAGAAAATTAATCATGACTACATGCCCAATGGATGCTTTAGGGCCACTAGTCTCTCTATCTAGTAGGTAGATGTCCCCAAGAGTTGCAAAATTGTTATCCCAATTTTTCTCCCAGAAAAATTGATCAATCACAACCCCAGGTAGGAATAAATTCAAGAAATGATCCCCTCAAACAAACCCATGGTTTCAAATCTAATGAACAGGTTATAGGAAGGGTCTAGTATGGAGAAGCATGATTGGGGAAAGAATAAAATAGTGTCAAAGAAGCTAGAGGCTCAAAGGAAAAGAAATAGTGAAGGCTCGAAGTCTTCGGGCTCTAAATGATTCAAAATGAGCACCAAAAATGACTAAGTATGGAGGAGATAGCAGACACTACCAAGTTTCCAAATGGCGCACCTCCAAAGATTGAATCCAAAAGGGAGACTCAAACAAGCGCCAAGCCTCCACGTGTCTAGAGCCCCAAAATTTGCACCATTTGTTGAAAAGTATTCGAATCAGTGGAAGGTGCCAAGTGTCCAAACAAAGGATACTTTAAGGATAAATCCAAAGAGTGGAGGCCCAAATGAGTGTAGTATCGTCACGTAGTCCAAATTAAAAAGTGGGATGGAATGGGCCCAAAATCGACTAAGTATAAGGGTGCAACGGAAGGTGCCATGTGTCTTGATGGTGCACATTCAAAGGCATGGCCCAAAAGGTGATCCCAAATGAGTGCCAACTCACCACGTGTTTAGGGGCCCGAGAAAGTGGGAGTGGTCATTCAAAATTCTAAGATCCTATGAAGGATTCCACGTGTTAACCTAAACGTTGCTTCAAAGGTAAAATCTTAAGTGGGTTTCCAAATGAGCGCAGACCTTCCATGTGTCCCAAGTCCAAAAAAGGGATAGAGTTAGGAGTTGAATAGTCAAAGCAGAGGTAGGCTGATGGAAGGTGCCAAGTGTCAGCATGATGCACATTCAAAGGTAAAATTTGGGGTGGGTTTCCAAACAAGTGCCAAGCCTCCACATGTCTAGGGTCATACTTTTGGCCCGCCAAGCAAAGGGACTCAGGAAAAATACAAAGGAGCCCAAAGCTCTCATGGAAGCCGCTATGTGTTAGTCGGTGTAGTTTTCGAGCATAAGAAAGTAGGCATATCTCCAAGATGTGTGAGGCTACCACGTGGACCCTATATAGATAGACTCATTAAATATTAAGTGCCTAACCAAAGGAAATTCAAATTGCCATATCTTGTTATTCGAAACTTAGATTTAGGCGAGAGAAGACTTTTTGGAAACATCTCGACACCCTCTATGCCATGGAAACATAAAATATCATTCTTAATAGGATCTGGTAGGTTAAAACTGGTAAAATGTCTTGTAGGTCATTAATGCCAAACCTAATTTCTTCAACTACTTAGATTTGATGATTTGATATGTCGTTATCCTTCTTCGACATGCAAAACAGACATAGGGAATGATAGACTATATATATTGTGGTTGCATTTGCAACGGTGTGTGTTTGGTGGTATTTGAGCTTTCAAAGTAGGATTCAATGCATATATCAAGGTGGTTGAATCAGGATTCAAATTCTTCCCCCCTCTCTCTCATTCTTTGTATATATTGTAAAGAAGGGGAATATTCAAAGGGTTGGTCATTATTTCTCATCTGCCCCTCTCTCTTTCTTCCTTAGGGTAGAATGTGGAGTCTAAGACTCCTCCCATGGCTCTGTAATGGAATTTTATTTCTTCTTACCCACTGATGATGTACGGTGTAACATTTTGGATCAATAAAATTTGTTTCGTGATGCATCTATTTATCATTGGCTTATTGTGTTGTCTATTCTTTCCTCTCGTTATAGTAGTAGGGTATACTTTGCACACTCGATGTTTGTTGTAGGTTCTATGATCTATGCTTAATGGGATTTGAAGTGGTGATACCTATGAAATATATCTCTGGTTTGTGGTGCATTCTATCAACCCTCTCCTATGCTCACCTCTCTCCACTTTAGGCGGTCAAATCATGTGACTCAACCACTTCATTTTCTGGTGTATCACCACTTAGTCCAGATCTTTCACCCTCACTCACTCTCTATCCGATTGGAATGGTTAGATTAGGATAGAATAGGTTCTACTGGACTAGAGTAGCCTATGCAGTAGATTTGGAAGCAAGAACTAGCTTTCTCTTGAGGTCCATCTCAAGTTCTACATGTCCCATAACTTGAGAGATGGTCCCATGTTGTGGAATCACAATGAATGCCCCACTTCACACTTAAGGCCATTTGGGGGTGATGTGATTTTTCCTAACAATTACACTAGAGGATGTCTACAAGATTTTACATTTGTTGATTATTGGGGATCTAATATATCATATTTCGTTAGATGTGTCACCAAGCCCATAGTTGCAGTGTTTGGAGAGGCGATGGGTGAGTTGAGACATAAAATTTCTAGCATTAGTTATGGGAATATTTATACACCCTATACTCAGGAGACCATATTAGCAGTGATGATGATGGTGGAATATTTTTGCTATACACTTCCGATTCGAGGGTGGGAGATATCTCTTAGAATTGACAGGGGTTTTGAGGGTATGATTGAGGACCAAGTCTACTTTCCTTGGTCACCAACCTTTTTAGTTTAGTTGTATAGGGACTTATGGGCATATTGGAGGATTCAAAGATTCGGTGTATGTTTCACCTATGTATTGCATTGTTGGGATTATGAGCACATAGTGTGTCTATATCTTGTAATCCTTCCTTGACAAGAATTTTATGGAGGAGTATATAGGGCCGCTTTAAGGAGATGGGTGCTAGTAGAAGCTCATTTGAGGGAGGTGAGGATGCATGAGATGTTTTATACTATTGGTGATTATATAACACGTGCATTCAGAGGGTATTAAAGAATACCCTTGATTTTAATTTTTACCTCTACTTACTCAATTGATAATACCCCCTCCCGTTATATTATTAAAATGAAAATACCCCCTATTTTTTCCATGTACCCCACTTACCCATTTTTCCATTGCAATTTTATTTACCCCTTTTTATTTCTACCTGTATATGTCAAATAGAATATATATCATATTTCTCACTCAAATATTATTTTCTTAATACAACTTCACTATAAATAGTGGGTTTGAATACATTCAAAACCTATTACCAGTTATTTTAATGTTATTCTTTAATAATTTATAGTTCTTTAATAATATCAAGTTCCGCCAAGAATTTATCCATTGCTATAGACAAAATGAACTAGTTCATATCCACTTAATATCATAACAAGTTGACGTGACATGCCCAAAAAAAGAATCTTGAGATTCCAAAAAGTAAGCTTAATGCTCTTTTTATTAGTTTAGAATATTTAAAAATTACTCTAAATTTACATTAATATTATACAAGTATGCATGTGTTGTGGGCGAACATCTTGAAAATGTACTGAGTTATCTATATCCATTTCAAAATTCAACCATCATTTACAAGTCTTGGAGTCTCATCTCCCTAAGTTTCCACAACACACCAATACTAAGAATAAAAACAAAAAAATTCTCAGTCACCATTTGTAAAACCGTAACACTTTGATACGATGAAAATAACACCTCTTTAACCTTGATTAAACCTACCTTGCACCATTTTCTATGTTCTTGTGTATGGACTAATACTAGCACCCTTTGCTTGTGTCTAATCTATCATTTGGCCCTGAGATTACTTGTACTAAATTTTATTTGCAAGATGAAGATGTGTTATTTTTAACTTTTATAGTAGTACAAAAAATTACATTCTAAGTTGAATCCCAACACATTTGTCTCGAGTTAATTGATAGACTATTTATATTTGGTTAGTGCAATTTCCTAATGAGGAATTGAAATTCATCAAACAGTGAATGGGGGTTCAAATCCTTCAATCATTTAAGCAATCCTGGTTTACCATCTAAAAATGTAATATATAAACAAAGTGTCTTTTATATAAATAACAAAATGTGATTCCATAGTATCCAAATAATTATGGATATGCACAGAAGGAGCTTGTAAAAAAGATCAACAAAATTTTAATCAAATGCAATTGTAGATGTAAATCCCGATGCATCATTGTTTGCTAGCATCATAAAAGATTGTACAAAACTTGGAGCATTGGTATAAAATCAAAATGTACATTAAAAAAATTGAGTGCAATTTTTTTCCAAATGTTATGGTTCTGGCTGAAAACCCTCATAGGCGCATATGCAAACTAGGTAGATTAAACAAGGCACATCTCATTGAAAAATGAGTTATACACGTGACATCATAGAATGCAATGATTGCAGGATATAAAATTCATGACTATTGCAATAATGCCATTAAACTCTCAACGAGCACCGTCTTCATTATTATCCAAACCTTTCACTGCACATGTGTCAAAAAATATAAAATTAATATTAGTGTTACAAATGAATCAATATAAATGAAAATGTATAAAGATTTTTAAATAATCTTTAAAACAGAAATTAAAAGAATGAGAGTTAGAAGATAAAGACATCAAAAATAGATGACTTATGTATATGTGCAAAATTACGTCAATTGATATCAGCATTTAATCATGATATTATAATGAGGGATAACATTACGAAGGGACCAAAACAGTCCTCAACTCTACTCCTTGTGGCCTTGAGGATGGGGGTATGAGACTCAAGTGTATCAGAGGCAAACAAGGAGAATTAAGAATCCTTCTACAACAGTTGCAAACAGAGGTTGTCACCAACAGTGCACCAAAATGAAGCCCGCTAAGCAACAACCTACTAATGTTGAGGAAGATAAAGTTTAGAGTTTCCTCAAGATAGCCAACATGATCAAGAAGATCATCAAGGTAAAAGCTCTCAAGAAAACATGAAAGTGACCAAGAACTGTGCTAAACAGAGCTCTTGCTAATAGCTGTCCTAAGAAGATCTTACTCTAATTCAGTGTCTTAAGGACTAAATGTTAATCACCTCAGAGGAGCATGTAGTCAAATCAATCATGATTGATTCAAGTGGTCTGATATTGTTGTGTTTTGATCTGATCCTGATGATTATGAGGTCTGCAAAGGATGGATCTGTATCATGACATATATCCGAGTCTTGAAGTTATAAATAGGTATGTGAGTCTATGGAAGACTGTATATTGAAACAAATGGTTTTCCATTGAGTCTTTAAATTTCGTCACAGAGGTCTAAGGAATTCAATATAAAAAGTGAGTTAACAAGCCCTTGGTTATGATGTAAGAAAGGTCCCAAATTTCTATGGTAAGGTACTCATTCCAAGGGGAGTTCATCATGATTGAGTTTCTTAAGAAAAATTTATATTCTATCATCTTTCTAGGTAGAAGTGGTCTCTTCCCTAAGTTATTCATAAGTTAGTCTAAGCTATACATGAAGTCATATGCTGACATGAGCTTGACATCCATTGAAAATAACTAAATCTTAAGATATTGCTAATATGCCTTGAAGAAATTTAAAGGAGTTTTTATGAAGTCCATTTAAAGCATGATCAGGCTGAGAACATGCATCTCCGGATGTTCCCAGTGATTTGAGAATTGTAGAGTGTCCTCGAGGATGGTTTTGTGTGAATTTCAATAAGAAGTGTTGAAAATCATGTATGAATTGTACCCTGAACAAGATGAATAGTATGGATGGGGTGTAATATTGAATGTCAAATCTATTATAGGGATGAAATCAAGTAAAACATGCAGAGTATTGATCAACGTATTGCAAGACAAACAACCAAGTGTTTAAGGTATCTAGAAAACTTGTTTGGCATAACTATTATATGTGCAGTTGTAGGTACAGAATACAGAGTACTCTTGTGACAGTGCTTTTAAAGCACTGTCACATCAAAGACACTCCTGAACTTCCAACAAGAACAATTGAATGTCAAAGAGCTAAGAGACTAACAACAAACAAAACTGAAATTTTACATTGCCATTACTTCCTTAAATACTATTTAGCTACAAAATACAAGACATGGAACATAAATTTAACACCAACAACAAGCTTATTATGAATTAGAAGCCATCTAAAGCAAGATTTCTTTGATTGAATAAAGGAAAACAAAAAAACATTAAATCTACAAGACCGTCTACTAATGGGCTCACAAACATTCCACTCATTGTTAAGGCCCAGGGAAAGGCTTGGGGAGAAGGCAATCTTTTCATACAGTTGTTTGGAGGTAGCCTCTTGGAGAGTGGGCCGTTTGAGCCACCTCATGGTATCCCAAAAGTCATTCTCATCCTCCATAATTAGTCTAGTATAGGGAGTTTTGAAAGCATTTCTGGGCATTGTACACATTTTGATTTTTGAACTAAGATTGAGGAAGCTTATAGAAAGTTTTAAGGTCTGTCCATTCCATCCACTTCCCAAATCTGTACATGTCGTGTAATAATTTAATTCCTTTCTTGAACCAAAGGAGGGCAGAGCAGCCTCTTGTCAAGGCAAGGATCTTGTCAAAGAAAGGATCTTTTCCTTGACAAGAGTCTGCTCTGCCCTCCTTTGATTTTAAAAATAAAATAAAATCTTACATGACTTGTACAAATTTGGGAAGTGGATGGAATGGATAGACCTTAAAGCTTTCTATAAGCTTCCTCAATCTCAGTTTAGAATGTATACAATGCTCAGAAATGCATTCACAACTCCCTCTATTGGACTAATTATGGAGGATGAGAATGACAACTGGGATACTATGAGGTGGCTCAAAGGGCACCCTCTCAAGACATTTTTCAGATTTAAGACATTTATTTAAAAGGGCTGCAGGGTATTTTTCAGATTTAAGACATTAATGTTATAAGACTTTACAACTGGCTGCAGTTCCTTCAACTGTGCATAGCGATCCTCTGAAAACTGGTAAAGATATCTTGAGTTTTCTCCAATGAAAGTTCTCACTTCCTTTTTCAATACCTACAATACACCCCTCTAATCATTTCTTCCAGTTTATAGAGAAAAATTCCAAGTGTAAGGGTTTTTGCCACTCAATTTCTTAAGAAACCCAAACTGTGTAACCTACAGGCCCGAGAAGTCAATTCTTGCAATAAATTTTATCATGCATCGAATCAAACCATAAAAATTCAACTATAGGTATGTTTTGAAGGTGTTCAAAGTATGGCCTTACCAGTGGCCTTTGAAGAAACACGTGCTAACCCCTTTCTATTGGATTCTTCATTACCTGTCCTGTAAATGATCTCCTTCACAGTCAAGGAATGAATTAAGCATTCAATGATCTTTTCACAATCCTTAGGTGTAACACTCCCTCATTATTATTTCAAGACTTCATTTTCTTTCAACAAAACTCTTCTTTCCCACTGTCACAGACTAGCCACTCAGGGAATGCAATTACAACTTAGAACATGAAGTATAAATCACCTAATCACTTACTCTGTAGATTCAATGTCTTCCAAATCAGAGTCTTGATACCCTTCCTTATTCGAGCCTATGGCACATACACATGTAAAATCATAAGAGAAACCTTATTTCAAACATTTATCACCCATGACACCCCGAGTTTTGTCACAAGGATACTTGCATGCACTTATAAGGAATCACAAAAGTTTCTTTCTTTTTGGCCAATACCTAGATCATTTCCACAACATTCATATCACAAGAAATTTGACAAATTATGACTTTACCAAATAGTCTCAATAGAAAACTTCAAAAAAATTTCCCGAGAAGGTGTACAGTCTCCTACACACAGTTTGTCTACATTCTTCAAAACAGAACTACGAATAATGAATCTTCAGCAACTGTTAAGAACATCTACCCATTTTCCAAGTGTTTTATGAGAGCATTCTCTGAATATACAAACCACAAGTTTCATTGCACAAGCTCTTTGAAAATCCTATAAATCAGAGATACAAGTCTTGATTATAAACTTTGACAAGGACATTCACAGCCTATATGTCAACAAGTGATCCAACATTTTGACCTACCAAGACATCCTCAATGATGTATCATGACCTCATTACAACATGTGACCTTGACTTTCTCAGAGACATTAGTAGGTTCAAGAATCAGACTACTCAGAATTGTGAGTCTCTTGATGAATGGATAGCAAGGTTGAAGTGCCATTACTGAGTCTAACATCTCTGTTTCAGTCTAAATCATGTAGCAAGATCTCTGTAGAGGAGTCTAAATAGCTTCAAGGTGTGAACTTGTATAGAATGAGGTCATTATCTCAAGTGTGAAGAGGTTCAAGTGAGCTCAGAAGATAGAGGGTGTTAGGTCTGAGAAAACATACTCCAGTGCTCCTCATCAAGGTAAAGTGACTCTACAGGCATCTCAGTCCATCTCAGTTCATTGTGAAGAAAAGTATGCTACAACTCAAGTATAGAAGGGCTCATGATCAGGTATAAAGTTGTCAAATTTTTGTGCTATAAGGTTTGTGATAGGGTGCAAAATCCTATATCAATGCTCTTATGTATCTGAGATTGTAAATAGTCGAGAGGGTACATTATTTTGTAAGTCCCTACTATGCATGTTCAACAAATGAAAGTTCTTGATTTTTTCCCTGTACATGCTTGTTTGCATTCTGGTTATAGCAGTATGGACCCTTGACATCCGTAGAGCCACAACTAGAGTCTACAACTACTTTTCCCTTTGAAACCAAGAGCCTTGTTATCTGTGTGTTCCTTCTTTAAGTGGTCAAACCTAGCCATGCTTCAGCAGGTGAAAAGTTGCTAGAATCATTTCCCTATAACAAGGAAGTTAGGATTTCCTCCTCCTCTAGGCCAGTCTCTTCCTTTCAGTTTAACAGTTAAAACTTACACCTTTAGATACAAAGCAGCCCCAAATAATGGGTGCATGAATAATAGGGTGATAATAGGTCTCCTTTGCCTTAATGCAGAGCTACCGAGGACTATCCAGTCTGTTATGAAGCATGCCTTCAACTGCATAAAATGGCCCTAAAATCCATTAAAAATAACCTTCTTGTAATCTCGAAAGCAGAGATCACCACCTTCAGAGACTCAGAGACTATTTTAATAATGCCAGTGAGTAATGAACATGCATGGGTCTTGGTCAACCATGCACACATAATGACCAATTGTAGCTATAATAAAATAAAAGTCATTCATGCAACTGAAATATTTAAAGCCCTCATCCACTAAACCTACATGGCTGCATGCTAATAAAACACAAGTAAAGGTTACATGGTCAGGGTATGTTCCGAGTGCTTCATCACTTCAAAAAGTTCAAGAGCATCCTTGCAAAATCCATTTTGTGCATATTTTGTAATCATGGCATTCCACGAGACTACATTTTTTTGAGGCACTTTGTCAAACAGTTCATGTGCCTTGTGTATGCTTCCACATTTTGCATAAATATCTACCAGGGTATTTGCAACTACAACATTTGAGAAATTAGCCATAAAATAAGTTTTAATGGCCTCATACTGTTGGAAAAAAAGAAAGAATTGTGTAAAAGCTAAGCCATTTATATGCTGAAAGAATTTTTTTAAAGTTCTTACCCAACACTTATAGCTATATTATGAGTTTCAGAGATTTTTGTAGGTTCAATGGGAGGGGAGGATGTTTGCACTAACCTGTAAAATCTAAAATTGCATCATTGTCAAATGGTCTCATCAAGCACCATTTTCACTGCAGCACATGCCAAAAAATATAAAATTAATATTATGGGGTTACAAATGAATTGATAAATCATAAAAAAAGAAAATTAACAAAGATTTTAAAATAATCTATAAAAAATATTGTATCTACTGTTTTTTTCTCCATGTATAGCTTTAAAAGTATCGTATCTGCTGTTTTTTTCTCTATGTATTGAACAACAAAAAAAAGTTGAGTGGGAAATATAGACCCATGTCAAACAAACCCACCAACCAAAGGGTTAAGCGCTTTAAAAACCCAAAGTAGAACATGGAGAGTGACACATACTAAACAACCTTTCGTAGATTTTCCTTACATGATAATACCAGTAATTATTTGAGATCTAAAGGAGTTAAACCATGTTAAAACCCAAGTTAACGTTGTAAATTAGCAAAATTGGATAGTTGAAACCAAGAGTACAAGTCAAATTTCTGATTTACTAGAACGGTAAAGTATGGTTCTCTACTCTCATAATTAAATAAACATAATGTTATGGAGAACTAACAAAAATCATATGGCTAATAATGTCCTAAAATCAGTACCATTATGGGTTATATCAGAAACATATGAATTGTATAGCTTTAAAAGTATCGTATCTGCTGTTTTTTTCTCCATGTATCTTGAGTGGGAAAAATAGACCCATGTCAAACAAACCCACCAACCAAGTTAAACGCTCTTAAAAACCCAAAGTAGAACATGGAGAGACTCACACATACTAAACAACCTTTCAGACCTCTCATTTTCCTTACATGATAATACAAGCACTTTATTTGAGATTTAAAGGAGTTAAACCATGCTAAAACCCAAGTTAACGTTGTAAATTTAGCGATAATCTAGTCATAGCAGTACAAAAGTCAAATTTCTGATTTACTAGAACGGTAAAGTATGGTTCTCTACTCTCATAATTAAATAAACATAATGTTATGGAGAACTATGCTAAACAAAGATATGGCTAATAGTTTGTCCTAAAATCAAGTACCATTATGGGTTAAATCAAAAACATATGAATTGTATAGCTTCAAAAGTATCGTATCTGTTGTTTTTTTCTCCATGTATTGAACAACAAAAAAAAAGTTGAGTGGGAAAAATAGACCCATGTCAAACAAACCCACCAACCGGGTTAAGCGCTCTTCAAAACCCAAAGTAAAACATGGAGAGTGACACATACTAAACAACCTTTTAGACCTCTCATTTTCCTTGCATGATAATACAAGAACTTTATTTGAGATCTAAAGGAGTTAAACCATGCTAAAACCCAAGTTAACATTGTAAATTTAGCAATAATTGATAGTTGCAAGTGAGTATTGAAGTCGAGAGTTCTTTTACTAGCAACGGTAAAGTATGGTTCTCTACTCTCATAATTAAATAAACATAATGTTATGGAGAACTATGCTAAACAAAGATATGGCTAATAGTTGTCCTAAAATCAGTACCATTATGGGTTAAATCATAAACATATGAATTGTATAGCTTTAAAAGTATCGTATCTGCTGTTTTTTTCTCCATGTATTGAACAACAAAAAAAAAATTGAGTGGGAAAAATAGACCCATGTCAAACAAACCCACCAACCGGGTTAAGCGCTCTTCAAAACCCAAAGTAGAACATGGAGAGTGACACATACTAAACAACCTTTCAGACCTCTCATTTTCCTTGCATGATAATACAAGCACTTTATTTGAGATCTAAAGGAGTTAAACCATGCTAAAACCAAGTTAACGTTGTAAATTTAGCAATTGGATAGTTGCAAGTGAGTACGAAGTCAAAGTTCTGATTTACTAGCAACGGTAAAGTATGGTTCTCTACTCTCATAATTAAATAAACATAATGTTATGGAGAACTATGCTAAACAGAGATATGGCTAATAGCTGTCCTAAAATCAGTACCATTATGGGTTAAATCAGAAACATATGAATTGTATAGCTTTAAAAGTATCGTATCTGCTGTTTTTTTCTCCATGTATTGAACAACAAAAAAAAGTTGAGTGGGAAAAATAGACCCATGTCAAACAAACCCACCAACCGGGTTAAGCGCTCTTAAAAACCCAAAGTAGAACATGGAGAGTGACACATACTAAACAACCTTTCAGACCTCTCATTTTCCTTGCATGATAATACAAGCACTTTATTTGAGATCTAAAGGAGTTAAACCATGCTAAAACCCAAGTTAACGTTGTAAATTTAGCAGTAATTGGATAGTTGCAGCAGTACAGAAGTCAGATTTCTGATTTACTAGCAACGGTAAAGTATGGTTCTCTACTCTCATAATTAAATAAACATAATGTTATGGAGAACTATGCTAAACAGATATATGGCTAATAGCTGTCCTAAAATCAGTACCATTATGGGTTAAATCAGAAACATATGAATTGTATAGCTTTAAAAGTATCGTATCTGCTGTTTTTTTCTCCATGTATTGAACAACAAAAAAAAGTTGAGTGGGAAAAATAGACCCATGTCAAACAAACCCACCAACCGGGTTAAGCGCTCTTAAAAACCCAAAGTAGAACATGGAGAGTGACACATACTAAACAACCTTTCAGACCTCTCATTTTCCTTGCATGATAATACAAGCACTTACTTTTACTTTTAGATAAAATCACGTATCAAATAACTATATTACGAGTTTTAGATATTTCTGTAGGTTCAAGGAGAGTGAGGATGTTTGCACTAACCTGTAAAATCTAAAATTGCATCATTTTCAGATGGTATCATCAAGCACCATTTTCATTAATATCCGAACCTTTCACTGCAGCACATACCAAAAAATATAAAATTAATGCTATAGGGTTACAAATGAATCGATAAATTATAAAAATGAAAATTAACAAAGATTTGTAAATCATCTATAATAAAAATAAATTCAAAGAAGGAAGACAAAATGATTTTAAAACTACACCTTGTTTAAGTTTTTTGTGAAATTTTCAAAAGTAATGTAATCACTATCTTCTAATTTGTAGGTATTGCTCCTAGAATCATATGATAAGTTGGCAGCCGCGATGATAGATTCAAGTTGTACAAAAAGATGGTCTGTAGAATCATACTTGTATATGTGTTTCCCCTTTATTTTATTGTACCAACAAAGTTGAAGTTCAATTCCTTCTTGTCTATCCAAAAGATCAATGTCATTATGGTAATCAAACACTTTATTACCATCTTTTTTCCATATTCTTTGAACCCTCCCAATGTACCATGTTCCGCATGAAACACCATGATTTGTACTTCGAGAAACCCCTTTTCTTGTAGTCCGTTCAGCTATGGGTATAGAATCAATGTCAAACAAAACCCCACAATCTGACCCAATGCCAAAGCTAACTGAAACACCCTTTCTTGGTGCTCTCTCATCTCGTCTAAAGTACACCCCATTTCTCACTTTGGTCAGCCTATCCTTGGATAATGTTGGATTTCCATTCAATTGACTAACCAAACATGATTTATACATATCCTTACCATCGAGATCAACAACTGGTTTAATGGCTGCACTTTCATTATCCTCAATGGAATCTAATATTTCATCCAACTCATGCCTCCACTCACTTTCCATTGTTTGAAATTCACTTCCATCAACTACCATCAATGATGAAGGTTGGAATATAGAGATAGAATGCTCTAGAAGAGAGTCATGAAGTACTTCATCCACAACTTGAAATTTTGGATAATTTTGATCCTCTTTCCATGGTTTAAGCCACCAAGAAGATTGAGTGTTATTAATGGGTTTCATGCCAAGACTTGATAAAATGCCTTGTGCATCATTCAATCCTTTTTTTAGAGCTTCTATAATTTTATCATCAGTTGATATTGTATCATATTGTGACAACACAGTAGGGTTATACTTCATGTTTTGATGCAATTTACTCCATATGTTTTCTTGCTTCTTATGAGATTTATTAAAATGAAGTCCTTGGGAACTTGCTTCTTCTTCAGCAACCCTATTAAGAGTTCCAACAGTGTGAAGTAAATCAGTGAAATCGTAGGACCTTTCTACTCCAACCATGCCACCAACTTTGCTAAAGAAGTTTTCACATACATCTGAACCAGTTAGGTGCAACACACATGGTAAGTGTGGGTAGTGATCCCGAAACAATTTCATCAATAAAACTACAAAATGGCAAGAAATCTGCACATCAAGATATGCCTCTTTGCTGATAAAATTAATGCTAACATCTGTTTGGGACTGATTTTGTACCCAACACAACCATAATATAAAGAAATGATGAACTCTTGATGCATTCCGCACTCTTTCCCAAAGAGTCAGAGTATTAGACAAAAAAATGTCAATGTAATCAGCAACAATTGATAAATAAATCTCTGTACCTAATGTCCTCTCTGTCCTGCCACTTATTGTACTTCTCATATCTTTCAAACAATTTTGAACATGCCTTGAAGCAATGCGTTGTGCTGAAGCCCAATTTTGTCGATCTATCCTCTCTATATCTTCAACTTTCAACTTGTGATCATCCACTTTAAAATTATTATAAACCATTCGAACATGATTAAAACTAATCAACTCTTTTCCAACTATCAAATCCCGTCGACCACTAAATAAAGGATTCACTAACTTTTTTCCATTATGGATGTAATCTTGATCATGAAGTCCTGTTACTTTTTTATCAATATATGAACCTGTTAGCCTCCATCCTTCCCATGGAATTTGATATCTAGATCCCATTGTTGAAGAATAATCCCTTAACATAAGATGTCTTCTTCTACTATCTCCATCTGAGGAATGGCCAATAATAGGTCCTAAATACATTTCTACATGTTTCTTCCACATCACTTCTATTGTTTTCCATTGTTGATGAACAAAATCTGCATTGAACCTATTGCATGTTGGATGAAGAACCACAACCAAACGAGGAAGCATATCATGTAAGGGGTTTGCAATAATAACACGTGCATAGTGTCCAATCACATTGTTCTTAAAAGCATCTGTAATATTTTCATATCCTACTACTCCTTCGCCAACCGTCACTAAGAAATGTGATTGACATTGGTGTTCTTCTTTATTTCCACAAAAACCCACCAACGTATCACTTTTTGCAACCCACCTGATATATTTTTTCACAACTGTTTCATCTTCAGCAAGGCATACAGGAATTGGGCCTTCTATCCCATGCTTGGACTTATAACTAGCATAAATATTTCCTATTGCCTTAAAAATGTATTCATGTTCCCCTGGAATGTATGTTAATGATTTTCAAACTTGCCTTAGAGTTGTAGATATTGAAGGACCATCTAGATTCAAGCTAAGAAAGCTATGCAATCTAGGACCTCCCCATAGCTTAATCATCTCGTAAATAGATTTGGTGGATTTACTATACCTTTTTCCTTCCTTAGAATGCACAATATTGTGAAAGATATCCTGTACAAATTCCCAAACTACATCCTTACCCTGTAATTTTCCTTTTTTATGTGCCTCACACACATCTTTGCAAAATCGATATACATCTTTCCTTTCTATAGATTCAAATAACTTTTCCTTTAGGGATCTAATTCTAATAGATAATGAAGCAACAATTGTCCTCTCCCACCAAAGAGCACGCATTGTTATTCTTAGGCTTGTATTAGCATCTCGTGAAACTCTTTTGAGTTCACTTTGAGTCAAAAAGTCTAATCTTCTCCCTCTTCCTGTATCTCTCCCATGTCTTTTAGTGGAGCTTATCATTTCACGATATAAACGCATCCTGAAGTCATCACAATTGGGAACCAACTTACAAAATGTACATGTCAATGAATCAAAGGGGAATCCTGACTCAGAGACCCTTTTACAATGAATATGCCTATAAGTTCCATTGATACTACATTCAATGCCATTATAACATATTGATCTCTTGGTATGCTTCTCAATGGCCCAAAATTTCCCATCCTTTTGATCATCCATTAAGATCTTAGTGTCTAATCGCTTCCCATTTCTATAAATATATGGTTCCCAAAACCCCCAACATAGAAGTAATATGTGAGATCGTGAGCTGTAAAAAGGAAATATATAATTAAAAATACTATTAAGTAATAATACATTAGAGAAAGTGATAATCCAATAATAATTACAAGTTATGCAACGTACCTGCATGTGAAACTCTTGTGCTTGTAGAAGCTTCTTGCACTATTGGTTGTGATGATGGGACCAAAAACCTATTCAAACTTTGTTGGGACTTATCAATGGTAGGCTTCTTGGGTCTGCCAGCTGTGCCACTCCTCAACTCAACTGTAGAAGTCTTATTTGTAGTAAGTGTGTGCTTCTTTGATTTCATGTGCTCATTTATAGATGAGGCAATACTACCACTAGCAGGAACTAAAGAAAACCATTTATTGCAGCGTGTACACTCCACTTTGACTTTTCTCTTGTCTGCATATTCTCCAAGTGTTGCTTCCACCACCTTGAACAAATCTGAATCTTGTGTCTTGTTAAGATCATGTAGAATTTTGATTGCATGTTCAATCTCGATCGATCTCCAGACACCTTTTTTGGTGTTATTTGGTTGCATGATGGACTTTCACTATTTCCAATTGTTGTAATTTTATGTTGATGCTTTTCAGATTTCATATGAGAATTCTTGTAGTTACGGATAGTTTGACTTGTTGATGATATATCCCCTGATCCATAATCAATTCCACAAGCCCCACAATGAAGTTTTATTTCAGGTTTTCCCTCTTTTAAACATTTTTTCAAACTAAGCTTCTCGAGGACAAACTTTTCCTTTAATTCATTCAGTTTGTCTTCCCATTTTTTCAATAAATTGATATCAAAAACTACAACCTGCTCTACTGATTCGGAACTTTCAACAAATTTTGATTGTTTTTGCATGGGCTCATTCACATTCTCAAAATATTCAGCAGATCTTGATTGTATAAACATGGAATCCATCACATTCTCTCCAACAGTTGCAAATTTTTCTACCATCTCGCTTATATTGTTTTCAGCTGTACCAATATCCAAAGTTTCAAGTTTCCTCTTGATGCCTATAGTTGATGAAGAAACTTTCCAATTTTTCTCTTGCTTTGGGTTTAATGAATGCCCTTTACTGTTAACAAACTCAAATGGATATTCAACAACATCATCTTTCACCATTTCATGATGAACAATAGAAAATGTAGAATCCCTCGGACATCTAACTATACCAATGACATGATTCCCTTCACCAGTTACAATATCAATATCCAAATCATCCCCTGGATCCATCTGTAATTCCATCAATATGTATCATATTAGTACAATAAAATTATTTGAATCTAAAAAACAAATAATAAAAATTATAAAAAAAATACTATTGGTCACGAGTGATTTATTAGTATCTAACAACCTTCTTAAAATATTTTAAATGAAATGCAAGAGTATGTTTCAAAACACGCTTTGTCAAAATGGATAGAACATGTGGCTTACATGCAATATCAATAAAGAGAACATGAGTTCAAGAATATCTAAATGAGAAATGAAAGCAATTACTAAATTGATCTTACATGTGGCCAATGACTAAGAGCTAAAAATGAAAATAGAAAACCTATTGTCAGACAGTTCATAAACTCTAGAAAGAACATTGATTTCCGTCTACTGCAGGAAGTAAAAGAGACTGGGGTGGCCCTTGAGTTTGCACTTAAATTCATATGGCCTGGTGTCAGATATATCTATACCAGCCATGAAAAGGGCAGGGGATATGTCTTTACCAGCCATGAGATGCCTTAAATATGAATAGACCACATAACGCATGAAACATATAAATTTGAAAATAAATTGTTTAAATATGAAAAGGTTGATATTCTGATTTCAATTTTGCTGCATGTTATTCTAGGTGAATCAGATTGGCACAGTGACCAAATCCATCCAAGCAGCTCTTAATTCTAAAGATGTTGGTTGGGGTGTTATGGTTAGCCATCAAAGTGGAGAGACCGAGGACAATTTCATTGCAGATCTGGTTGTTGGTTTAGCTAGTGGAAATATTTTGGCAATATTTTAACTCTGACTCATGATGACAACTTACAAAATTACTATTAAAAAATAATAAAATAACCTATATGACTTTGAATCATTTATAATAAATGATTTATTTCGATAATAACAAAACTTAAATGAAAAAATACAATTACAAATTAGATTTTACAAATGAAATTATACCTTTTAGCACATAGCTTTTACAATTGGATTTGACATACACATGTTGATTAGATATACTATGACTTATATACTTAAATAACCTAAACAAACTTATTTGGATAATACCACAAGAATTGACATTTTATCGTTAAACCTATTCAACATAATAAGCAATACATCTAAAATTATTTTGCCTAAAATACTTATTGACGTATAAAGACTGGAATATTATAACACTAACTTAAATCATGACTTTTCCATAATTGTGGAAATCAAGCCAAAGACTATCTTGGCGTGGACTGCCCTTTCTCACTTTTGAATAGAAAGTCGTGTGACAATTAGATATACACAACAGATCTTGACATCAATTTACATGGATGGTGAGGTCTCCACGTGGAGTGTAAATACTGTTGCAGGAAAATGGCAGTGATATTTGATGACAAAACGTTGCAAGGGAGTCTCGATGCAATGACGTGTTGAGTGGTGATTCTGAACTGAACAATCAACACGAAATGATGGATGCTCTGTTCTTTGAATCAATGATCCAACGTAGAGGTGGGTTGTGATGCAATAAATTGAGCTTAGGAACATACAAACATGTTGTCGGCATTGAATGGCCAAGGATCCTGGAGATCTGAGCAAGCTGAGAATCACAACCAATCAAATTCGCACTGAAGCAAACAATTTCAGTCGTCCTCTTCAATTCAGACAAGCTCTCACTCTTAATGAAAACTGGTGACTTGAAGTATAAACGTGGTATTTTTGAGTATTCTACATATGCATCATTGAATGTGGATAGGGATTTGAGTTGAAATACTTGAAATCATATGGCTCAAAACAATGCATGGCAGGAGTAAACTGTAGCAGTAAGATTTATTCTTTTGTGTAGATTGTGATTGAGAGAAAACTCAAACAAAACAGACCTCAATCCACAATGAATGTCACTGCATACAATATAGAACTAATGAATTTATATTTGAACTCTGATGTATTGAATATCTTGAGGTGAAGAAGTTCCTGCATATTTTGTTAGAAAGAAATATTCAGTGATTAAAATGAATTGATGTTGGCCATCTATTGGAATATGGGTAGGAAGAGCTGAAGCATTAAAGCTTGTCATTGGAAGGTGGCCAGAAATTGCCACTCAATTGGTCTCTCATTGACATATATAATTCCCATTATCTGTTGTGAAGGATTGGTGTTGTCTTAAACATGAAGGAACGACAAGAAATTATACTTATTTCAGAATATGATGATGTCCATGCTATAAATGAAAAATATGAACGGACCTCCTTTTCCCATGTATTAGAGCTAGACTCTTCAGTGTCTCCTCCAGAAAGGATTCTTTTAGGATCAACCAAAAGGATGTCTGATGCTAATTGTTGTGAAGGCCGAAATTTGCAAAGGAAGACTCGGAATGTGAGAGATGATCAACGGCACAAAATAATTACTTGTGATACAAAAAGACTTATTGCAGCTTCACAAAGCCTGATATTTTCAAGGTGATTGGTATTGTTTCTGACAAGCAGGAACTTGATCTTTGTTGAAAAGATACAGGTTCCTGAGGATCAAATTTTTTCCTATGTAATAAGCTTGTTCCAGATGGTGCTGCTATCACGGGTCAACACTCAGAGACTAAGATCAACTTCACTGCATTGAATGAGCGTTGTCTGCCTGTAGTGGGATTCTATGGAGATAAGAGGATGATGGTAGAAATATTTCAGAATAAAGGTCTGATAAAAGATGTGGTTCTTTCCAACTTACAAGATGGGAAGTTTGAGTCTGGACTTTATGTACAGGTCCTAGAGAAAATGCTTGTGATATTCTACTGGCATGAATGTGAGCATCTCAAGAATGCATCTCGAAAGGATGTGTCATGCAATTTTATTCGATACTTGGTTGAGCTCTGTGATAGCATACATGTTTGTGTTCGAGGGGAACCCCAGTTTGGAGCCTTAGCTACTGTTGCTACAACTGTAGCCTTGAAAAGGAAAAGAACAAAGAGGCTTCAGATTAATCATTTGAAATTTTGAAGAACACTGAGGATGGTTGCAATCTTTCTAATGGATTTAGTGTACAAAGAAACAGAGACATACAGATCCTACCACCTACAACTGTATCTACGGTAAGTGACAACTATATCTTCTCCGAAGGGTTTTATCGTTGTGTTCTTCTGACAAGAGACTACAATGTTTGAAGAGATCTCTTCATCGCTGTCAAAAGGGGCAATCTGAAGATCCTTCGAGATTTACACAGTCAGAATGCAATTGGGAGCTATATTACCCAGGTTACATTTGAGGGGAACACAGTCCTCCACATTACTGCAAGGGAAGGCCATGTGGAGCTCGTTAAATGGATTCTTCATAACGCTAAGAGCCTAAGTGGCCTTCCCTATTGACTGGGGCTCGTAATTCTGATAAGAATACGCCATTACACGAGGCTGCCAAGAAGGGTAATCAAGAGGTAGTCAGGATTCTTCTTAAACACAACAAGTATGTTGTGCACAGGCACAATCAGTTTGGAGAGACGCCATTGATAATAGATTCAGAGCATGGTCACGTGGATTCAGCCAAGCTGTTGTTAGCGGCCACACCGTTGTTTCTAGTTTTCTGGCCCAGGGAGAACCGTCAAACATGTTTGAATGCTGCAGCTTATGGAGGACATTTAGGTAAGATTTTCTGTCCTTCAGAAAATTGTGAGTGGATCTAAAAATTTGATGCTTCAAAATTCAAATCCCTCATTGTCGAGATAACAATTTCACACGTTTGGTTTTAAATAGTGCTTTTTATTTCTGTCCTGAGGTGTTTTTAATAGCATCCATGGTTGTAATAATGAGTGTTTTTAATAACAGACATGGTTGCAATAATGAGTCTATAATTGTTTTAAAAACATTCACATATACGTGGGTTGTTGGTCCCAGGTGGGAGGCGGGCGCACGCTCCGAGTACTGCCTAGGGCGCTCGGAAACCTTAATTCGGCCCTGAATGTTTCAAAAGCAAGCAGACGTGAGGAATTAACGACTAATTCAGAAATGCTTAAAAATTTACTAGAGAACTGGACGAAGTCATCTGATGTTGACTTCAACATGCCGAGCAACAAAGATTTCATGTGCCTTCTAAAAATTGTCCAGCCATCAGAGTATGACGATTACTGCAAGTGGAAGGAAAATCGCATTGTTCAAATGCAAGAGAACAGGAAAAAAACATCATTCTCAGAATTAGAAGGCAATCAAGAACGTGTCATTTCATGTTTTCTGAAAAATCTACCCAAGTTCTGCCCCAACATTGTTTATTTGCGGGACTCAATGTGCAAGAGAGGTGCCGGAAAGTCATGCCCGAACACTGCCAGTTTCCCTTTGGGATGTAGCACATCCAGCATTGAACAAGAGTCATATTGTTGCATAGATAAGCTGGATCAACTGCACCAGGAATTGTGTTTGGCTTTTTCAAACATGGAGAAAAATCTTAAGCCATTGTTTGTTGGGTCAGAGATCACGCTTACTGCTGGCAATAGGATTTTTAAATTTACAATTGGAAGGCCAGAGAAGCCGATAGGGCCCATAATATACAGAGAAAAAGTTGTACTTATGTTCTCAGACCCAATAGCCGGTGAAGACAAAGGAATATTCTTCCAAGAGAATCAGAAGGAAGGTTTGATATTTTCAGGAGATAGGTTATTGCTAAGGCTTTCCAGTGATGGTAAAGAGATCTGGGGACCGTGGAAGTCATGGATCATAAGAGTTCAAACATAGAAACTTGGCTGGGATCTGTGATTCCAGCAAGGTTAGTTAATCTAGAAAGAAATATTGGCTTCTTATCTTTCATACTGAAGAACGGAGATGTTCGTCAACTAAGTAAATTGAGAAATTCCATTATAGAGGATCTTTTGATTGGTCGTGACCTGTGCTCTATTGAGAGATATCTACTGAAAGAGATGCATGGTCTCTGCAAGCAATTCCGACACCAGCCCTGCACAATCCAAAAAGATTACTGCAATGTCTTACGGCACCATCAGTTTGGCAGTGGAACAAGAGTAGTGCACAAGAGTAGTGGAACTCCTCTTTGGCAATTATCCCATCAATTTTCCGATCATCTCTTCTATGGGTTTACTTTATCTCAGACACTACTTTGCATGCATTCTCTTTTCTCAAAACATACTTCTTTTGCATATGAGGTAGCATATTCAGCAAGTCATCCTCTCTGGGTCCTGATGAAGGAAGCACATTTTGACATGACTGATTTCTTTTCCCAATTGACAAGACATGTTTGCACCCGAGGGTTTAGTGCTCTTATACCGGGAGAAATGGATATGATGTTTTCTTGTACTGAAAATATCATATTTGTTCAAATCTGAGGTTTGTCCCCTGACGTTTAGTCATGAGTTACTTGTAGGAAAATAATGTCTTGTATTGCTTCTAAAAAGCAGTCTCCATCTTACTTGAGTATGTTGACAAGTCTTGGCTTTGCTGCCTGTTTATTTCGTAAATAAAATTATGTATTCCTCTTCATCATTTTGTTTAGTTCTTTCTTCCTTTATGTGATTAAAGATCATTCTTAATTCTGTAGCAATTTCTGAGAGCCTTCACTTATATTACATGTTCCTCAGACTTGTCAATGGTCCTCTCAAGTGAACAATGGTTTTCAAATTTCTTCTCTGTACCTTAACAGGTTTAAGGGAAATGGAAGGGGGATCTAGGTGTTGTCATCTACTTTGATCTCATATATATCCCCTTCTCATCATGAACTGATCTTTTCCTTACATTTTATGTTTTTTGATTCAATATCCTACTTTTTTCTGATATATTGGTTCAAGTTACATTGACTTCATACATAATGTTTTTAATCCTTCATGTTGATATATTTGGTCAAATACTCTTGCATTTGGGCTGGTCACTACTAAACCTTGACCTACATTGTGTTTTCCATGCTCAAACTATCATTTCTATTCTTTCTTGCTTTTATATCGACACCTGAAATGTCAAGGAATTATGACTTTCAAATTAATTGTGTAAGTTGATTGAAAGGATCGACAATTTGAACCACACTTTGAGGTTCATCTTTAGGATGATTAATTGATACGAAAGCAGAAAAGGGTTTCTTATATAATTAAACCAAATTAATTTATAGCAACTTGTATGGATCAACAATCGTCCGTACCACCAATAATTAATGTCGCTATCCAATATTAAATAAATAAAAGATATGTTATTACTCTTGCCTACAATTATTAATGAAATCAACCAGGAGGCTTGAGTAGATGAATGATGGGTCTCCATGTGTCGCTAAGGTCAAGTTCATCATCTCGATTGAGATTGTTTGGATACTTGCTAATCTCGATAGCTTCTATACCTTTCTTTACATGTAGTGTTCCTTCCTCTCTAAAATTTTAGCCTTTTCCATACATATGCCCTAGGATGTCCTATGAGCGTGTTCTGCTAGACCTGAGATTTTAATGCAATCTCAGTGGATATCAGAAGGGTGCTCCTTTAACCATTGTTGAAATGGTCTACTTGTTATCCTAATATAAGGGCAGACACATGCAATCAATATGATGATGATTCAAAAAGTGTGGTTTGTAACATTGATATTTTCAAGCATTTTACACAATCAATCTAGAAGTTGTGGTTTCTTGACATTATGGATTGTGGAATCTTGAACACTTTAACCTACAATATTGTTAATATAGCTCACCTTCTTCATCTTGTCAATGCCATCCAACTTATCAATTACCATTCTATCTGCAAATGCTTTTTTACTTTATTCCTTCAATCTTCGCCATCTTTAAAATATTCTTGCACTTGATTCCTTCAATCTTCTCTATTTGTAAAACATTATTGTATGTGACTCCTTCAATCTTCTACCAAATGAATCTGGAGTACAATCATTCAAGGCATCCATACGTACAATCTTCACAGTTGTCTTCCACCAAAAGCATACAATTTAATGTGTGCATAGCACATATGAATGTCTCATGCATATCTGTGAACAATTCTCTCTACGTAAATGACAAGCATATACTATTTAATGTTCTAATCCGTAAGGAAGTATTCTGTTAACTTTTCAAACTAGGTTGACTGATTTAATCTTGAAAAATTATCGTTGTCTTTGAGCTCAAGGGCATGATTATAGGGCATATAAAGAAATTCAATACAATACCAATTTCACTCTAGCAAACTTATTAGATTATCCATTTTCAAAAATTGACAAGGAGAGATTCCATTGACCAATGAGTTTATATTAAAATATGCTTTTCCGTGATACAGATTTTAAATTTCTATGCACAATTCTTTAAACAATCTTCAATCACACCCCTTCACCCATATAGATAAGCATAAGAGGAAGAAACGAGTAGCCATGATAATGTGCCAATGGATAAAAACAAGTATCCTATATACTGTTCAGCCTTCACAGTCCTTAGTCAAGGAAAGAGTTTACTGTAAGCAGACTGGATAGCTTGACATAAATCTAATTCAAATAACAACCTATTACAGACATCACGTAGCTTATCAACAAATAGCTAGACATACACTAAAGAAGATATCATTAATGACAAGAAGCTTATCTAGTGAGGTACCACTGGCACCCAAAGCAGGGAAGACCTGTAAGACATGGACATGGACATGGACAATGGATCCAGAATAAACCCAAAACCAAGGAAAGATATCAGGTCAAGCCAAAGTTGACTATACAGTGATCTGCTTTTAAACACATTTCTTTTTAGTACAGGATTAAGATAACACAAGAAATATTTATGAACTGTGACCAAAGTGCCAACTGAGACTTTGCAGCCTAGAGACTCGAATAGTTTTGGCCAAAAACATAAAATCTTCAAACAACATAATGTTCAAACAAGAGAGTATACCCAAATAAAAAGAGAGAGAATAAAAACAGACCCAATTTGAGAACCCACCTAGAATATCCTAATCAGAATCATTAAGCAACCGGATTCAATGAAAAATGAGACTGTGTGCCAAAGACTGCGTGCCAAAGACTTCATACTGCAAGACATATCCAGTTTTCAAGAAACAATGCAGATGGGTTATATAGATGACTTGCCTCCACAATACTCGTCAGATTTGGCAGGAATACAGATTTTAGACGACTCCTGCGTGCTCCTGCATACGACGCACCCACAGACACCCGCTCCTGCCGCCTGCCTCTGAGAAACCCGCTCCCTCTGCCTCTCCTCCCAGCTCTCCAAGCTCACGCAGACCCTGCCTCTCCTCCCAGCTCGCGCAGACCCTGCCTCTCCTCCTAGCTCGCGCCTTTACCTATCCCCCCCCAATACCTAATTCGCCATACTAGAAAAACTAAACCCTTCCACCCGCATAGCATACCGGTATATTGACCCTTTTTTTGGCGATTTTTAATCCCCCAATATGAACGGACGTGGTAGGATACCACCTAGTTTAGTGAGGAGAAGGTGGTTGATAGGTCTATTGATGATGTATGTTTTATTGATGGATATTGGTGCTGGTGGATAGCTTGGCTATAGGTAGCACCATAGATGTCGAGCCATCCATACTTTACCATAATCATGGTATAGAGGGACACACTACATGGCCATGTTATTGCCATACGCTTATAGCTAACAAAGGCATAGACATAGGAATGTCTAAACACCCTTCGGGAGTAGGTGGCTGGGTTATAGGCTCAGGTTTCTACGTAGGAGAAAACAATATATGTGGGACAGGTAGCACCATTAGGCGTGTAGGTGACAGGGTTACAGGCGTAGATAGTCACATTATAAGGGTAACCACCACATCAAAGGAAAAAGTGGCTGCATTACAAGTGTAGATAGCTGCACATGCACCAACACTTTGGAACCATCAGGGGGACATGGTCCCTTTTTATAGATAGTAGGGCAAGGACCACTAGTATAGGAAAAGGGTCCAAAGGCGGGGGTGAGAGCGATGAATCCACCCTAGGTTATAGCGGTGGACATGTATAAATATGTTGTGGGCCGAGCCTAGGTATTATCGAGGATAAGTTATTGGATGTTGGTCTTTAGTTTATGAAATACATCGAGTATAGGGCCAAGCAGGTAGCAAGTCAGCGGCCTCATAGAACCAGTATGATAGGTAGTCACCGATCTCATGGGCATGGTCAGAGGGAGGTGACTAGTTCACGAAGGTTGAGGCTAGATAAGGGTACTGGAGAGATGATGAGTGGGTGGAGACTAGGACCATATGAGGGTACTAGGTGAGAGTAGCAGAGGTGTCGGCCCCTTGCATGGGTGAGATAGGGATGATATTGTATTTTGATTTTGATTTTTGACATATATATCAGTCTACGTGCCGAAGAAGTGAGATTGTATATGAGTGTTTTTGAGATACTTATGTTTATATCTGTATTTAGTGTATCGATATACAGACATTCCGATGTGTAGATGGATGATGATATTTATAGATATGATGTTATTTTATTTCCATTGTACTGTTATCATGGAAAGTAGATGTAGGCATGGTTTGGTTCCATTTCTAAGTTAATGTTGTCATGGAAATTAGGTAATTTAGGCATGGTTGAGTCAAATGTAGGCATGGTGGAGTCAAACGTATGCATGGTTAAATTGGTTTTTGTGGTTTAATTTTCACTATATTGATTGTGTGAAAATGAGATGTTTAGGCATGGTTAAATTTGATGTGTTTTGATTTAATTTCCAAGTTATTGGTATTTATGAAAAATAAATGATAATGTGATTATGTAGTGTTTGGTGTTGTTTGTGAGTTAACTTCCAAATTATTGTTTTTATGGAAACTAACTATTTTATTGGGGAAATGATGATTGGTAAAAGAGTGTTCAAGCTAACCTCAAAGGGCCCCATTCCCTAAGAGTGTTTCCTACATAGCCCTTGTGAAAGGGGCCTCAAGCCAATGTAGTTATCCCATAGGATAGGGAAGAATAATATGAGGTAGGTGAGTGGGCTAATGAGTTTATGTATGGTCAAATGGGTAAGGAAAATTAGGCATGGTTGTGTCTAGGTTGATTATGCATGTGTAAGATGAGTTTATTGAAGTAGAAGATGAATGTAAATGTAGGTAAAAGGAGAAGAAATCCTAGAAACTAAGTGTCGAAGGTCTTGTCTTGTGTAGAATAATCAATAAGTAAAAAAAAGGAGTGAACTGAATAGAAGTAAAATTCCCCAAGTTGGAAAAGACCCTAAATGTCATATCCCTAGACTCATTGAACGTAAGTCCCTAGATACGTTGCATGATGTGATAGGTCTATAGGTGAAAGAAGTTACATGATCACAATGTGTAAAGTACACACTTCGTCCCTTGAGTTGGTTTAGAAGATAATAAAACAACATGTAAGGTAGAAGGATTCATTTTTAGCACAACCTTATTGTGGGAAATCATGCCCTTTTTGCAAAATAGCTAAAATCCGAATAGGCAATTCCATGAGACAAATTTTGTATTTTTATTGAATTTTTATTTTCTTTATATATATATATATATATATATATATATAGATTTTTTGTATATATAGAATTATTGATGTGGAAAGTGTACAATGGGATAAATAAATTCTCTTTTAGGTCTTCATGAAGTTGATCGATATGGGAAACTTCAAAAAAGAAAAATTATGTTTTTACAAATAAGATCATAGTCTTCTTTTTTTCTATAGACTAAATAAAATATGAGGTGGATTTTTATAATTTTCCTTCAAGGAAGTAGTCTACTTTTAATAGCAATAAATTTGAGGCCTTTTGAGGGATTCATCTATTTGCGATAAGTTTGACTCAAGGAGTTGAGTTTTTGGTTATCCCATGTATATGTTTTCTTTTTATTTTGAACTTGAAGTCATGGACAAGACTATAAAGGAGTATAGGCCTATTTTGTGAAGGAAATACCATATCACACAAAGGTTAACTATGAAAGAGAGGTTGTCAATATAAGAATGACCATGATATTCCATCATGAAAATAATGAAAAGTATCCATGAGAATCATGCCATGAGTAGAGCTGTAATCTTGACAAAATCTTTTTTAGCCATTTTTCCTTAAAACAGTAAATGGATGAGAGTTTCTCTCAAGGAATGAGCTTATATGTGACATAAAGTGATGTAGTACTTTATTCAACAGTAGAACGGTCGAATATGAAATTATTTAAGGAGTTTAGGTTTGGGTTTACCTTCAAGAGAAGATAAACGATAAGCATTTGATCCATAAGCATCGGTAACAATATAGGGTCCAAGCCAATTAGGAGCAAATTTTTCCCATATTCTTTTCTCTTCTTTGGTTACATGTTGATTTTACTTTAGAAAAATATCACTGACCTTTAAAGTGCATTCATGAACACATTTGTTATAAGCATGTTTGATACATATTTGGTAAATTTGAAGATGGTCGAGATATTTTAAATGGCGTTCGTCTACTAGCTCAAGTGTTTCCAAATGTTCTCGGTGAAGGACATCGATAGCATATCTTTTAGTGAGATACAAAGGGATGGAATTTGGACTTGGAGAGGTAGGATGGCCTCTATGCCTTAAACCAAAGAAAATGTGCAGCATTGGTAGCGATAGAAATGCTAGTATGGTAAGCCCATAAGGCAAAAGGAATGTGTGTATACCAATCCTTTCCAGTATCATCAAGGACTTTCATAAGAATTCTATTTATGGTTTTGTTCAAAGATTCAGCTTGGCCATTAGTTAGTGGGTAATATGGTGATGAAAAAAATAGTTTAATGTCAAAGGTATCAAAAAAATTTCATAGGGTTTTGTTTTGAATTGTTTTCCATTTTCAATGATAAGGCGATGAGGAAAACTAAAGCAACAAATGATATAGTGATTGATGAATTCATATATTTTATTGGATTTAGTTGAAATGAGAGGGATGGATTCTACCAATTTAGTATAATATTCAGTTGATGTGATGATTCATCGATGACATTTAGAAGAATGAGGGTTAATATCTCTAACGAGATCTAAACCCCATTAAGAGAAGGGCCAAAATTCCCTGGTGACTTGTAAGGCATGACTAGGAGTATGGTGAAGGTTAGTATGCTGTTGAAATTTCACACAACATTTGATGTATTCATAGTAGTCTTGGTTAAGGGTTGGCCAATAATATCCAAGGTGAAGGATGTGTTTAGAAACAACATGGCTGCTAAAATTTCCACCACAAATACCATCATGGATTTCTTTAATGGTGTACGGAATTTCATAACTAGAGAGACATCTGAGTAGGATACTTTCAAAACCACGTTTGTAGAGAAGACCTCCCATATGGATTGTTGATCAAAGAACACTTGACAGAGAAATCACATGAGAATTCCGTGCATGAGAAATCAAGTCATATGAAAAGGTGGAAATGGATAGGAGGACACATGCACGAACAAAAATTTAATTTTTGGGGCTCAAATGCCATTTTCACTCATAACGGTCTATTTTTAGAGATGGCATGCAAATCACACAAAAGAGGCAGGAGACGTACAAACCACAGATTGGATATTTTTTAGGATTATATACGAATCACTTTACAAGGACATAGGATGGAAATAGATCTCATGTAAGTTAGCCATGGTAGTAATCTATTACTAGTGCACTTATATGTGTGGCTGGTTTTGTAAAGGTGAGTGGTTAAGAATAACATGCGAACTATAATTGGAAAGGATAAGTGGTGAAGGGAAATTCCCACCCTTATATATATATATATATATATATATATATATATATATATATGTAGTAGACTATGTAATATAGAGAGGAATATATAGATGATATCGTGACAGAGAGAGTGAGGAGATCAAGACATACGGTGTTATGCTACTATGCACATACTTTTGATATTGTAATGAATCTTATGTGACTTAATGCGTTGAATATAATGGAGGATATTAACTAAATCTAAGTATTAGTTCTATGAGTATTTGAATCTAGTATGATTTTTATCTCATCATGATTAGTACTTAGTTATGTTTTTCCTTGGATATAGATTTGGTATGCTCTGTAGAGTGATGTGCTAGTAATAGAACTATATATATGTTAAGTCTTCGTCATTCTACCATCTTGTTGCGGTAACCCTAAAGAGGGACCTGGTACCATTATGAACTTTAGGTGAGCACTCGATCTAGGCTAAGTGATGTGTCATTGCACATAGGGTTTCATTGGGTTTTTGTCACTAAATTATAGGATGCATCTTTGGTCCCATTCACGAGACCTTTATTTCAGTTGCTTTCAAGATGGTTCACAATGAAGGCATACCGGTTGACCTTAAAAAGTATTGAATAATGGATATGTGATCTGGAAGAAGAATACGCATGGAGATTTAGCACTAGATCCGTGTTCAACGCACACACTTGGGTAGAAAAGAATCTGTATGACAACTTATATAAGAGCTTTTTCACTATCTTTCCAGTAGAACTATACAAATGGTTGGTTTCTTATGTATCTAAATGGAATTGGAGGTATCACAAACTTCTCTAGATGTAGGAAGAATTCTAGGCCCTTTATGATGTTGATTTGATTTAGAATCGAGCCGTGGAAATATGGTTTTTTGTCTTGAATAGTTATATCTTGGAGTACTCAATTTCCACTTATTCGTGTCCAGAGGTAGCAGAATTCTAGTTCTTACGACATCCATGTGGAGCTTATCTACAAGGCGTTCCAATGGCGATCAAGATTATGATTGTAACTTTGAACCTAGAGAGTAAACCAATGGCTAACTAAACCCCAACATGCGTGGGGAAGTGATAGGATTGATGAAGGATGGCGGACTTAGCGGGGCAAGTTAAAGAGAAGAAAGGTTCCTTAAGTATAATGAGGCATGTGAGAGGGAGATAGAGAAAAAGCATGATGTTACAAAGTGTGGATTGAGTTGAGGAGAGAGATGGCTCGTGAGGGATTTGGAGCTCACGTAGAAGACATGGACCCATAACATCGAACTCCCCATATGGGAAAGCATGATAGGGAACCCTCCTTGGCCTCACAAGGAGCGTGCTATTAGAGAAGACCCGGGCCATGGGCATGCATCTAAATCCACATGGTAACCTAGCCCTTGTGCTTGTTTTTCCATTATCTAGTACGATAAGTAATAAACATGCAAGTTTTGAAGTCAAAGAGCAAGTACATCAATGGAAAGACAAATGACTTCATTGTTATTTAAAGGTGCACTTTCAGGGGGCATCGTCCAAGCACAAAATATGAGTGCACCAAATGTTGGATTCACTTCTGGAAGTGGAACTAATTCAAACACTATATGGGTTCAATATAGTACTACTATTGAGCACAAGGGAGTATGTCTCAGGACCTATTATAGCTATAAGTTAGAGATCGAGTCATGGGAAGTTCTTGTTTAGGTGGATCTGGAGGTTCTAGAAGTAGGGGAAACACTGGAGGTTCCGGATCAAGTGGGAAAGCTCCACCCTAACCCTAGAATATTTATATGGAAATGTCTCTGTGTCTTCCTATGTATAGGGACATAGAAGATGCTACTCGAATATGTGCATATGTGTGAAATATTGTCCCACACAAAAGTAATCATAGCTTCTGAGTGTAGGGCAAGACAATTTACTACTACGTTACAAGGGCACGCACACAACCGGTACAGAATTTTGACCTCGATAAAACTTGCGTGAATTATGTGGCATTTAAGGATGCATTTTCAAAAGAGTTTCATATCCCTTAGTTTGATTAAAAGAGTATAAGTTCCCTTAAAGATATTAAGCAAGGTACTACCAAAGTGTTAAATAGTATGATGTATGGTTTAAATTTTTTTATCAAATCTTTCTTATGACATACACGTGAGCCAACATGCATAATGTCTTGTTGGGGGATTGATTACACTATTTAGGAGAGTGTTGTCACAAAAGACATATACTTGATCTGCATGAGGAATTGGAAGAAGCCCTCTGTGCTAATGCAGGTGGGAGTATTGCACCGGCATTAGCCCATTCTTAGAGGCACAACTAATAGCTATGGAAAAATAACTAGAGAAATTATCAACGAATTCAGCCCATGAAACACACTCAGGAATTTGGTGTACAAATTATGAAGTAGAGGGTCACACAAAGGATAGTGTTCCTTGCAGAATAGTACACTAATTGTTGATGGATTGTGGGATATGCCACTTAAACCATGATGCTAGCTTCACCCATTATTGCAACATGCGATAATGAAGAACATTTCAAGCTCCTATAAAATCTGTAGGTCCACAACACATGACACAGAGAGTTGTCAGCTGATTGGACATATCCATGATGCTATTGATATTGGTGTATGCCATATAGGAGTTTTAGATAACTCTAAGGGAAAGAATGAACATCAAGAACGAGAGCACAATAAGGTGCACTATGTTTGTAATGAGGGTGCTTTGAAGGGTGTCATGGCAGAGGTTGAGGATACCATGGTGGATTCGGGAGGATGATGCCATGGTGGTGGAAGAAGTGAGTATCCTCAGAACATGTTTTACATGTGGATATCCCGACCACTATAGGAGTGAGTGTCCTTAGAATATTGCATTTTTTTCTACGTGGGAAGAACCATAGCTATGAAGAGTGCCCAGACTTATATGAGAACTCCGAGTAAGTAACATAAACAAGAAAACAAGGGTGCATATATGGTTAGGATACAACATGGTGTGGACAATCAATGTATGCCCAAGATGAGATTACAATTTGAGGCACTACAAGTGAAGATCATGACTCATGCTGAGGTAGCATGTGCAAGTGAGACATTACAACAAAAACCTACCATCACTAAGGATGAGGTTCTTCATGCATGGTACCCAAATCCTACCTATCAGAAGGAGTTCTATTAGGATACCATGGAAGTGCTAAGGAATCTTCAAGGTGAGATACATTATTTAAAGGAGTAGAAGAAAGCATCATAGATAGTCTAAAATGATATAGATGACTTGAGAGAAGTGTGCAAAATGTTGCACCAGGAGAACATAATTCCACTATTAGGAAGTTGGTTGAAAGGGAACTATCTCGTGGAAGTATTGAAACTGGATGGAAGATCTCGCATGCAAATCTCCTTCCTCATAGCCTAGATTATGACAAGGAAATTAATATGAATGTTTTTGTGGATGGGTGGTCATTGAGTAATATACTTGATCGATTGACACAGTGTAAAAGTAAATGTTATTACTTTAGATGCATGGGTACAAATGGGGAGACCCCTATTACATCTATCCTCTAATGTATTATCCATGGCTAATCGGACTAAGGCCACTCCCATAGGAGATTTAAAAGATGTATCCATTACCATACAAGGAGAAAAGTTCACCGTAGACTTTAAAGTTTTAGCACCGGTAGAATCGGATAGCTTCCCAACTCTATTAGGGCACACCAGTAACCTTGTAAAGTGGAATAAAATTGGTGCACAAATTTCTAGTTTGTAGAATTTAGTTGCAGGAATGGCATAGATATTTGACTTCTTCTTTACAAAACCTTAGGTAGAATAAGCATTAAAAGTTATCAAGAACTTAACTATGGGGGATAGTGTCAAGGCTAAAGAACTCCTCCAAGAATTATTAGATAAGGAGGACTTAGGAGCGCATCTTGATAAAGAACCAGAGGCTGATGCAATATTACTTCAATGCGCTTGCCTTGAGAAAGAAAAGGAAAAATGGTCTACTCAGGTAGATGATAAAGAAGTAGATAATCTAGATATAAACCATTTAATAGGAAGGTGTGAGGTATTAGACAAGGTGCGGATGAGACCACGCGTGCCTATCATGAACCTATGAAGAAAAAGCCGGTGAATATTAGAACAGAGATCATTGAGCCTAAGGAAGCTATAATTGGAGATTATTGGTCGACTCTAAAGTGGAAAAAAATATTGAGTTATTAAGAGACTACTAGGACCTATTTCCTAGGGGGTACCATGAACTTAAAGGCATGCATGAGTCATTAGGGGAGATGAAGATAAATCTTAAAGAGGGGGCATGCCTAGTTAGGAAAAGGCCTTACAGAATGAACCCCAATTTACGTGAAAAGGTTAAAGAAGAGATTGATAACATGTTAAAATCTGGAATTATCAAGCCCCTTGATGATTCAGAATGGGTTATTCCAATGGTGATTAGTATCAAGAAGGATGGATGAATTAGAATATGTGTGGACTACAGGGAGTTGAATGATGCATGTGTAATAGATCCATTCCCTATGCCATTTACTGAGGAAATACTAGAAGGATTTACAGGGAGCGAAATTTATTCATTTATAGATGGATTCTCTAGGTATCATCAGGTTAAGATTGCCTAGGAAGATCAAGAAAATACTACATTTACTACTGAATGGGGTAGCTTCGCCTATACTTTCATGCCTTTTGGTCTAAAAATGTGACACTTTGTATTTTCACGCATAGTCATGAAATCATTCAAAGAATTTATTAACAACTTCTTATAGGTATATTCGAGATGATTTGATGGTGTATGGATTAGCTAAGGACCACTTTGTGACAATATGCGCTTCTTGTTTGAATGGTCTAGATAGTTGATTATATCTTTGAACATCAAGAAGTGCATATTTGCTACTACTCGTCGGATACTTTTAGGACACATAATATACAAGGAGGGTTTGTTGGTTGACCCAACAAATGTTGTAGTCGATATATGCCTAGGGCAGCCTACCATTCAAAGTGAGGTGCATAGATTTTTGGGACATATAGGATATTACGAAAATTTATCAAAGGCTATGCTAAAGTTATTACACCTTTGGAAGAGTTAATGAAAGGGAAATTTACGTTCTACTTGGGGTGAATGAAACAGGCACATTTGATACATTGAAGGAGAAATTTACTACCGTGGCCATTTTGCATTTTCCTTCATGGGAAAAACCATTCCATGTATATGTTGATGCCTCTGGAACATCCATTGGTGTGGTTTTGGCTCAACCTAGAGAAGGTATTGTAGATAATCATATCTGTTTTGCTAGTAGAAAGATGACTCTTGCAGAACAAAATTACACAACTACAGAGTGTGAATATTTTTCCATGATCTATGCGTTGCATAAATTATGTTGGTACCTACTAGCTACACCATTCATCTTTTTGTGCATCACATGGCATTTAAGTATTTTGTAAATAAGCCTCTTTTACAAGGGCACATATGTCAATGGGTGCTCCTATTTCAAGAGTTTGATTTCACAGTTGTGGTAAAAATAGGAAAAAGTAATTCTAGACTAGACCATCTATCAAGAATACGGTCATGAGAAGAAGCACAGGAATTTGAGGATACCATGCCAGATGCACAATTATAGAGGTTACAACGCACACTATTTGAACTAGAGAATATTGCTATATTTTTACACATAAGGATGACACCATAAGGAATTAAATCATTGATGAAGAAACAACTTGTTATACGCATTACACCTTATATGTTAATTAGTGGTGACTTGTACAAAATGGGCCAGGATGAAATATTGCATTGTTTTGTATTGGAACATAAGCATGTGGGCGATATGGAAGAAGATCATCGTTGAATTGTAGGAGGTCACTATGCAGTGATGCCACAATGTGCAAAATTCTTCTCATTGGATTATGGTGGGATACCCTCTATAAATATTTGTAAGGAATTATGTAAGGCATGTGATCAATCTCAATGTCTTGGAAGACCAAGTAAGTGAGATGAAATTAAACTTAGACATATTACCAGTGAAAAAATGTTTGAGAAATGGGCTATAGATTCTTTGGGTCCTATTTTCCCAACTGCGTGTAGAACTGGATTATACTATACTATATAACTTACACAAACTATTTGACAAGGTGGGAAGAAGCAACACCTACCAAGGACTATACAACAACTACAACAACTCAGTTTCTATGGGAACATATTATTACAAGGTATGGATGTCCTTTGAGTTTGACCAATGATAGAGGCACAAATTTTCTTAATGAGACAATCAGAATTTTATTGGATGAGTTCATGATTGCACACCATAATACTACACCCTATCATCCTTAGGAAAATGGGAGTGTTGAGGCTTTCAACAAAATTTTGGCCTAGACATTAATAAAAATTTGTGATGTTGGAAGAAAGTTTTGGGATGATAAAGTATCTGCAAAGACTTTGGGCATATCGAACAAAATATAAAAGGTTGAACAAAGCCACACCATTTCAGCTAGTTTTGACACATAAGTCATTCTTCGTATGGAGTTTATGTTACCTTATTTTGTATTATGTGTGGTGGAGGTCTAGATGATGAACAAGATCTAAAAGAATGGATTGAGAATATAATTCACTGGATGAGCGACGAGCCATAACACATTGGAGTCGAAGCAAAAAAGGCCGGTAGAAAGCATGACATGATAGAAACATAAGGGATAAGAAATTTGAGATTGGAAAAATGGTACTTCTTTATGAATCTAAGTTCTTGCACCATCCAAGAAAACTTAAGGTACATTGGTTGGGGCTGTATGTTATAACTTACATCCTTGAAACAAACACTTGTCGCTTAGAATAACTTAATGGAACATGGTTACTCGATTACTTCAATGGGAGTAGGTTGAAGCTCTATTATAAATAAGTCTTATTGGTGTTTGTAATAAGGTAGTATTGTCATTTAGATTACGTTTTCAATTTTTATTTCCTTAATATGTTTCCTTCTTTTTCGTTATACTTTTTCAATTAAGTTGGTGTCTTTGTTAAATAAGTGCACTTGCGTGCATGAAGTTAATTACTACATGAAGTATGTTTATGCACGAGGACTACACATCCTTTTAGTGTGGGGTGGTTGTTGATATCTAGGTACAAGATTGTGGAAATTGAAAGGTGAAAATAATAAGTTGCTAGAGGTGTTCTTCAATTCAAAGGATTGCTTCTAAAAAGTGACCAAAGATGAAGATAAATGAAGAAACAATATAACGCAATGTAAGAAGAGGCCATAAAAACTACTCAGTAGAAGGTGCGTGACGAGGCACTTGGGTGAAAGGAAGCACGTTGAAGAGAATTTTATGACCAGAGGGTAGGAAGGTGCACTAGAAGGTCCTATAGCTGAGGCACGAGGATGTAATACACGAAAGGATGGAATTGGTCAATTAATGAGAGGATATTTGGTAAGTGAAGGAGCAATTAATGCATCAAAAATTTGAAAATCTATATAAGGATGGGATGCAAGTTCATTTTTACCATTGTGATTAAGATTATTTAAAAAGTATCTAAGTGCAAAGAGCCGAGTGATCGTATTAAGGTGCAATATGTGTGTAACTAGTTATGATGAAGACATCTGTGTGTAGAAAGAGCTTGTGTCCTCGGTGGTGAAGGGTTTGAGAAAAGCAAGGTGAAATAGAGGAGCTAGGGCACGTTATTTCAGATAGGACACACTGAATCGAGATAGGGTTTGATTCACACATTTTAGAATTCAAGAGGCAAGGATATACAAAGGATTGCAAGGTAGAAATGGCACCCAAGAAAGAAGTTGCAGCAGGAGTGAAGGGAAAGAAGAAGGTGGTAGAAGAAGAAGAGGAGATGGCTCCTGAAAGTAAATTTTCTGAGATGCAATATCTAGAAGGGGTTATCATCAGCTAGGAGTGGGATTCTCACATAAGTAAAAGTAAGGTGAGTGAGTACAATCACCATACAAAAGAGAATAAGAACGATCTTGACGCATTTCTGAAAAAAAAAAGACAAACAAATGCACACAGTGGAAGACATGCCAAAGTATGATGATGTTGGTAAAGATCTTATAGAAGATAAGATTTTACTAGCTATATGAGCTCCCTTACTTTGGGAAATATGAGCCCTTATACCAATGGCTCATGAGTAGAGTGCATGAGGATTTTTTCTACTTTGTAAGTTGCGAGTCGAATTTCAGCCGTGCTCATCTCCATGGTAATGGGGTTGAAAGTCATAGGAAATGTTTTTCAAGATGATATGACATCAACAAACCGAAGAAGTATCTAGTTTTGTAAGAAGTCACACATCTTGTTAGAAATCTAAATGACTAGGAAAGGTGCTCACAAGTGAACACCATGTGGTTGCATATTGCCAAAAAGATGTCTAAAGGAGTAGTCTACAACATTTCACATTATATTGTAGAAATAATCATTGAGGAAGCACGTGTAGGAGGAAAGATCAGCTTTGGAGTTGTTCTATTATCACTGGTGTTCATGGAGATCGAGTACCTGATGGACCAAAGGAGAAGGTATGGGAGTATCCAATGGAACACAAATCACCTATAGAACGCTTCAAGAAGTACTTGTGTGAGGGATCCATGACAGATCAGGTTAAGAAAAGGGCTGAGAAGTGGTATGATAGGCTCCGTGCAGATTTTGAGGAAGAATGGTGCATCCCCAAAGACTTTCCTTTAGTGGTTGGAAAATCGGTCCAATTCATTTTATACTAGTATTTCACGTAAAGCACTGTTTACCATGAAGGATGGAGCATCGAGTCTTTGGTTTAAATTTCCATATGCCTTCATAAAGAAGGTACTTCCAGCATCGACACACGAGTTCACATGTGCATGATGATTGACACTCAATGTGGATAAGGTAGATTGCAACTACCACACACTAAGGAAGAAATATTTGTATCCGGGTGAGGTGCATATGTTGAAAGACTCATTTGAGATGTATTGAGAATTAAACCAATAAGTTTGTTTTTGGGAGACATTGGAGCAATATTGGTGTATCTTCAACTAAAACCCCGAGATGGAGAATAAAAAGTATGTGGAAGATGAGTTAGCACTTATAGCAAAACCGATGGGTAAGAACACAATGGAGAACATCCTACTACCTAAGCCCATAGAGCCAATTGAAGTGGAGGATGAGCACGAAGATAGTGGTGGTTTGGATTATAGAGGTAGAAGACATCCTACAAATAAGGATGAAGCCGAGTGTGCCACTACACCACCTCAACCACAAGAAGGGGATGATGAGGACTTGAATGTAGTCTAAGGAGAGAACAAGTTTAAGAGGGTGTTCGGAGAAAAAGGACCCAAGGCGATACTCCACAAATAGTGAGAATATCACCTAGACACTCTCCATAGAAGGAGACAACCATGCAAAGGAGTAAACTGAAGTTTAATGAGGAGGTGGAAGAGTAAAAGAAAAGCGTTCCTAATTTTCCTACACTTCTAGACAACATAGAAGAATAAAAAGATAAGGAATCCAAGGAAAGAGGAGAGGTAGAAAAGGGAACAAAGGAGATAGTTTTAGAGACTACTTATGAACATGGAGACACAAGTCCCTAATTTGGAACCTAAAGTTCCTAATCAAAGCAACGGTCTAGAAGAACGAGTGGAGAGCACATTCCACCAACTATGGGTTATGAAGAGGACGTAGGTAAAAAATTTTATGCCCATTTGCAAAGCACACTGCTGAAAAAAAAAAAAATTATATGGTTGGGATCTCATGGATGAAGATATGGCCACAATGCATATGAGGAAGCAGTTGTCATGGTCCATGCACACATACATGGATGAGCCAAATCTTTATATACATTAGGATTCATGCATATCAAGGAGGTTGAAGAAGATGCCTTAGGCCGAGACATGACAATAAAGCCTACTATCATTTTAGATGAATAGGTGAGTAATGCATTGGTCAAAGTTTCAACATAGATGGAAAGGTGGAATATGGACAAGGCTTCCATAATTAGGGTGCTCGGGGAGGAGGTTAAAACTAAGGATGGATAAATAGCACCCTAACTTAAATGAGGTACTTAACATAGAAGAAGAACATTGTATTTATCAGCATCGCAGAGGAAATTAGAGAAATGTCATAAGAGTTAGACCCAAAAGTACCATATATGTTTCCCTCACCAATACATTATGTAGGAAAGTTGGTAGACCTAGTACTTGAAGATGAGCATGTGTACATGCTAACACCAAATGATCTAGCAAAAGAGGTAGAATGAGAGAAGGTTTTAGTGTTGTAGAAGATTGCATCCTATGAAGGATTGTTGTAAGCGCCACAAGAATAATTAAAGAAAGTAGACCAAGCCTTAAAAATATACACAACTCCGCAGGCACTTATCAACATAAAGACCTTGGAAGAGAACAATGAGGTCCAAATATAAATGAAGGATGAAACATTGGGCCACGTAGAAATATTATCAATGGTTAAGTAGAATTACGAGGCCCTAGAAACAACACAAGAACCACATAAGACTCATTGAGAAGAGCTTGGGAAGCTCATTGCGTAGAAGCTGAATTTACTAGAGGGAAGAATGACCTCAAATTCCAGCATTGTGTTAGTCTTGCAAAATGAAAAAGGGGAGATTGCGAGGGATGAATTGGAGTCCATTTGTGTGGACATTCCAGAAAAACCAAGGGAAGAACTTGTTGAATGGTAGACCTTGGAGGATGAAATAAAATAGGAATATCCTGAATTATTTGTTTAGGATGAAGAAGAGACTGCAGGGTAAAACATTATTTCATACATTCATTCATTCTTTCCATTTTTTTTCCATTCTTCTATTCTTTACTTCAGTTGTTACAGATCACCATATTCGGAGTGAGAATAAAAGTAGTGTCGGGTAATTTTTATCAAAGAACACTTACTAGAGAAAGCACACAAGAATTCCAGAAGGAAATCATGTCCTACGCAAACGTGCGAATGGATAGGAGGACACGCGCATAAAAAAGTTTAGTTTTTGGGGCTTAGCCGTTTTCACTCATAAAGGTCTATTTTTAGAGATGGCATGTAGAGCACACAAAAAGGTAGAGACATGCGTGCCATGCATTGGCTATTTTTGGAGGATTGATATCTGAAGCACTTTTCATGGACACGGGATGGAAATAGATATGCTACCGTAAGTTAGCTAGTAGTAATCTATTGTTAGCACACTTACATATGTGGCTAGTTTTGCAAAGGCACGTGGTTAAGAATGACATGTGACCTATTATTGAAATGATAAGTGGTGAAGGGAAATTCCCACACTTATATATATGTAGTAGATTGTGTAATATAGAGAGGAATATATAGAGGATATATTGACAAAGAGGTAAGGATATCAACATATAAAGTGTTATGCTACTACGCACATACTTTTGATATTGTAATGAAGCTTCTATAACTTAATGCATTGAATATAGTGGAGTATATTGAATGAATCTAAGTATTAGTTCTATGAGTATCCGAATCTAGTATGCTTTTGATCTCATCATGGTTAGTACTTAGTTCTATTTTTCCTTGGATATAGATCTCGTATGCTCAGTAGAGTGATGTGCTAATAATAGAACTATATATGTTTAGTCTTTTTCATGCTACCATCTTGATACAACATCCCTAAAGAGGACCTAGTACCATTATGCACTTCAGTGAGCACTCGGTCCTAGGCCGAGTGATGTGTCAAAGACGCATATGGTTTTATTGGGTTTGTGTCACTAAATACTTGGATGCATCAATGATATAATGGGAGACATTTTACAAATGAAGGCATGACTACCATTGTGAGTGAGGTATGGAGGTAACATTAAAAGGGAAAGGTATTCAATGTACTATTTATAAAAAAATTCATGTGGGTCGGTGTTGAAATGTCCCACAAAATTAACGTTGGGAATGATGTAGGAAGGTGATTGCAATCGTTGTATTGTGAAAAATATTTTCAAGTTAGAAGGTGAGGCCGGTATTTGTGAAGAGAGATAAGACATGGTATCTATTGTTTTGGTGGATTGGAGTGGTTTGAAGGAGGAAATAGTCAAAGGTGGTCAAAAGTAAGTTGACGTAGAACTTATATTTTTGAAGGACATCATAAGACACTTTATTATATAAAATTTATTTTTTCACAACCAGTTGATAATCACCAAAGATATTAATTGATTTAACGTCTAAGGTGATGGAATTTTGAATACCTAAGACAAGTGCTTCATACTCAACAATGTTATTGGTGCATTCAAAGTCTAATTTGAATGATAAAGGCATAGGATTGTCATCGAGAGGAATGAAGATGACTCTTCCACCACCCCCACATTGAAATTTAGAACCGTCAAAGAATAAGATCACTTGGTAAACAATAGGGTAACTAGGAAAATCGTCGATGGAAAGGGTAGCGATAGATTCATCCAGGAAATCAAAGTTAGAAGATTGGTGTCCGAGAAGCGAGAGAGTTTGCAAGTTGATCTGCAATGGTTTGTCCCTTGATAGAATTTTGATGAATGAACTCCAGGTCTAAGTCTATGAGGAGCATGAAAAAATGTGAGGTGCGTTGATGTTGGTAAGGTTTGGCATACATGTAATGCAAAGGGTCGGTGTTAGTGACAAATAAGGTTTTATGGTTAAGTAGGTAGTGGTGAATTTTGGTGGTGATAAATACTAACACTAGGAAAAGCTTTTCACCATGGGTATATAGAGTCTCATAGTCTAAAATTGTACGACTTATGTAATAAACCATTTACACCCTATGTTTCTCATTGTGATGAGTGAGCATGGCACCAAAGGAATGGTCAGTAGCTTAAATGTATAGATTGAAAGGTTTTTCATATTTAGGTGGGATGAGTATAGGTGGTTGAAGAATATATTTACTCAATGCTTCAAAGGATTTTTGCTACTCATCATTTCAATTTAAGGAGATGTAATTTTTAAGAAGTTGATGAAAAGGGTGACATCATTCAAAAATTTGGGAAATAAAGCATTGAATGGATTGTAATTTTCCTTGCAAAATATGAAACTGTCAGAGGTTAGTGGGTGGGGGCATCTCTAGAATGGCCTTGATTTTGGTAGGATCAACTTCAATGCCCCACAAAGAGATGATGAAACTAAGGATATTTCTATAGAGGATTGCAAACAAGAAGTTATTTGGTTCAATATGAATGTATTATTTGATGAGGTGGTCGAAGATGATTTTGATAATGGGGAGATGTTCGGCATGACTTTTGGACATACCAAGAAGGTCGTCAACATAATCTTATAATATGTTATGCATGATTCCATGGAAGATTTAAGTCATAGCACATTAATAAGTGGCATCAGAATTTTTCAAGCTAAAGGGCATAACACGATAACAGAAATTCCCCCAAGTGGTGATGAAGGTGGTTTTATGTTGATCTTCCGACGTGAGCAATATTTGGTTATAACCCAATAACCCTTCCATGATAGATAACATCTCATGGTCGGATGTAAGATAAACAAGTTGGTCTATGTTAGGTAAAGTAAATTCATCCTTATAACAAGTGACATTAAGGTCACGGAAGTCGGTATAGATGCAGAGTCCTCCTATCGCATTAGTGATAGGTATAATGTTATTGATCCATTGTGGATATTCAATGGGTAGAATAAAAGAAACAAAAAAGTAGACAATGGAGTTCTTATTTCATGAGAAGATAAATGCGTGGATGCATTTTTCATAGCTTTTGTTTAAAATGTTTGGCATCGAGAGTAGTAATGATATTGTGCACCTCAATATTTGGGTCAATACCAAGCATATAGACATAAGAGCAAGAAAAATATTTTCTATGATCTCGAAGGAAAGAAGTGAAGACTTCTTGTTCAGTGGAATCTAAATATTGGCCTATCTTTAGCATGCGAGGGTCGTCCTAAGTGTGAATGTTGATCTCTATGGTCAATTCATTCAACATGGTTTGTGTCTTAGAAGGTAATGACTAATGAATGTAAGAATCATCCACACTAGATATATGAGAATGGAATCATCATCCTGACATTGAACAATGTTGATAAAAGGTGTGTCTTCTTCCAACATGTTAGGATAAAGAAGAGGAAGGGAAGAGGATGCCTCACCATCATGATGATAGGTTAGAGGTCCCAAGGAAATGGTGTTCACAAAAAAAAATTTATGAGGTATGGATTTTGGATCCATTGACTCCATAGGTGATGGTTTTTCACGGTTAAGATGGTAAAGAAGGTGAAGAAGGTTGATCTTCCTCTACGAGGTCGACTCTAGCCTTCTTAGGATTAGGTGGTTCAGCAAATCCAATACCACAGTGGTCCTTATGTTTGTGGGTAGTATAAGGAATAGATGTGTGACAACATTTTTCATAAAGACAAAATCTGAAACCTTTCCAAGTAGAGAAATAGAGAAAGGTGTCGGGAAATGATGATTAGTGATGTAAAAAAGTCAGAGGAAAAAGTTCATGTTTGGGTAGGTGGTTATGGAAAATATGAAGAAGTATCAAGTTCCCCGAATGTTAGGTTGGTTCACAAGTGAGGGGAACCATATGAAAAGGTTTCTTCTACACGATGGTCATAATGCGGGTGCTGATGAAGGTTTCCATACTCTTGAGGAGTTTGGAAGGTACGATATTGTACAGGTGATACTCCCCCAATGTAAGGCATTGAAAAACACCTTCCAAAGGGTCAGAAGTAGGTACTTGGGTGGTGGGAATGGAAGAAGAAGAAGAGGAAGGGTTAACTTTGGAAGTTGTGGACACAGTGGGGAGAGGTATGCTAGTTGATGAAGGCACCGTAGCAGAAGTGGTAGAAGACGCGTGAAGAAGAAGATGAAGTAATCTGTAGTAGAAGATTAGGTGGAAATGGTAGTAGATGAGGCAACGATGGTGGTAGATGAGGTAGTGATGATAGTAGATGAGACGGAAGTGATATTTGATGAGGAAATGATAGTGGTAGATGAAGTAGCGGTGGTGGTAGATGCCTTAACTTAAACTATAACATCGTTTGGTTGATACAACACATTGTAGGTTTTAAAAGGTGAAGATTCTATTTAAATAGTACAAAGGTGTACTTCATATTAAAACTTGATGCAGCAATGTAATGTCAAAGGTACAAACCCCGTGGTATGAATCCAAGGTCATCTAAGAAATATTTTGTATTGGAATTCCCCCTTAAGAACATGGAAAAATTTACGAATAGTTGAGGGGGCCATGTGGATATGGAGAATGATAGTGCCAAGGTAGTGGTTATGGCATCCTTGGATGATCCCAACATAACTATTTTATTATGCATGCAATGGGAAGGTATGCACATTTTTCATATGCATGGGAAGAAATGATATTAATGCTCACACCTCCATCAATCATAACATGTCGATGTGAGTATCATCGATGTGAACAAAGATGAAGAGGGCGAGCTCGGATCCTTTGAATCAAAAGGATCAATTTTGAGTCGAGATAATTTTACATTCGAAATCTGATGAGTGGTAGTATGAATATATGTCTTGGGTAGAGTAGTAAGAGTGACTACATGATAAGTGGTAAAAGTAGCAGCAACGGGTGAAGGGTCATTTGATAGTACCTCGATATTTTGCGGGATCTCTAGATGGGCCTATCAATGAGCTTCAAAGGTTTAGATGAGGTCATACAAAGACATTTTAAAAGGGGCTTGATGCAATTGTTTTATCATGGTGTGATCTGTGACACCATTAGAAATTGGATAGGCCAAAGTGGATGGATGATTACCTTGGGTTAAGGTATAGATGGGATATTAGTTAAAGGTGTAGTGGATGGATGACTTGTATTCTATTTTCCTTTGTCTTTTTGTGTGCAAGTGACAAATTGAACCATATTTATTTAAGGAAAATGGGGATATGAATCATGAAATGTATAATGGAAGGAGGGACAAAAACCTAATGCAGGATTACGAGACTTGGGAAATGAGTATGACATAGTTGCATTTTGGAGGTGGTTGGTCTAGCTCTCTAATCATGTCTATATTAATCTCAAAGTTTGGAGGAGAAAAAGAGTATTGTGGAGATGGAGGTGAAGGTTGTTGAATAGTTATGCATTTAGGTCATACGACGATAGGGGAAGTGAAGTCCTCATCTAATAGATCATCTTATTTAGTAACAAATTTTACTTCTAATAGGTTATTTTATTTTGTGAGGGGTTCGGGAGGAAAAGTCTAGATGAGAACATTCTTAAGGGATTTATAAATCTTGACATCATGTCCTGATGAGCGATGATAAGAAAAATCTTTATGTCATCAAACCTTGTTAGCTTGGGTTTGAGAGGGTCGTAAAGTTAAAGGGTGGAAATGTGATAGTGAAAGTTTCCATCAACCTAACAAGAAAATTATCATACGATTTTTCCAAAGGATCAAAATGTAATGTTAGATTGGGTTTGGGTGAAGGCATGAGTGATGGTTGTGAAACAGGTGTTGATTGAGGTGGTGTAGGTGAAGTTACCTTTTTGGTAGGTAACAAAGATTTTGTTTTATTTTGATTTAGGTTGCACCTTCTTGGGTAAAGGTGCATGGGGAATGTGAGGAAGAAGGTCATGTAGAACATGAAAGAAATTTGAAGAGTTGGGGTGAAAGCATATTTATTGGAAATGGCATGGAAACAAGTAACATAGATGTTGTATGCAAAAGGGTAATGAAGATGAGGGTGTAGGTGCGGGCTAAAAATGTATTGTAGGTAAAGGTATGGATTTGGGTTGAATCAGTGATGAAGGTATATATATATATATATGTGTGTGTGTGTGTGTGTGTGTGTGTGTGTGTGTGTGTAGGTTAAGAGTGTGACGATAGTAAATATGTGGGTGCAGGATACCACACGTGGTTTTTTTTTAGCAAAGAGGTAAGGGCATGGGAAAAGGGGCTGGTGAAGGTGCGGATGTAGATTTTCGTACCTTATAATTTCCTTGGTGAAGTGGTTGCTTAACCAAGGTTGATGGATGTGGGCCTAAGATTGATGGAAGAGGTGAGGGAGAATAAGGCTTAGGAGAATGTGGCTTCTTCTTAGGCATAGAATTTGACTTCATGATGGATGGTTGTGTAGTATTTAGGTCTAATTTGACAGTGGGATGCACTAGACTAGGCGTAGGGTGGACCCCTAGTGTAGCGGTGAGTTTAGTTGAAGATTTGGATGTTGATGAGGATTTAGGTGTAGGTGAAGGTTGGGGTGAAGGTGAAGCTAATGAAGAAGGAATGGATATGACTGGTTTAGTTTTTCGGTCTTGGTTGACTGGAATACCTTTGGATAAATGGTGGAGGTATCTATGGGAAACATTTACATTTGAGTAGATATTGGGAGTCGCATGCACCCAGAGCATGGTGTGATCAACATACTCCAACTGGTCTACCAAACGTGAGAATTTATTTGGTTTAGAAAGTGATGAATTAGTTGTGACACTGTCCCAAGACTTTGAGTTAAGTTACACATAGAAGGTTGCTTCCTCAAATTCAGTCGGTAAGAGTGACGCTAGAAGATCGATAGGATCCTGGAAGAACCTCGGTGAAGCATCACTTACAAGAAGAAGAGATATGATTGGCTCCTCAATGGGGCAAGGATACAACAAAACTTGTGATAAAGAATCTTCTTTGGGAATTTTTTTAAAAGGGTCAACCTCTTGGTCTATTGAGGAGCAAGTGAAATGGGTTCCTCTTTGGGTAGAGGCATAGGAAAAGTAATTTCAAAGGTAGTCAAATATGTAGATGTAGTTGGTTCCTCCATGGATAGAGGAACATGTGATAGGCTCTACAATGATTTGGGACATAGATGAGGTATTCTCTTCTACAAATGAAGTGCTAGATATGAGGAGTTCCTCCATGGGTAGAGTAGTAGAAGTATTGGGATCTTCTGTGGGTAGGGGAGCTTGCGTAAGGATTTCCTCAATAGAGGGGATAAGAGGTAACCGAGCATAAGAGATAAGTATAGTTTGAAAGTGATTTGAAAATAATCGAGTTATTACGACGATCTCGGACCCTTATAGGCTTTAATTATTTGCCGATAATTTACTCCTTTTAAGTAATCAATTTAAAATAATGCAAGACAATAATGACAATTGCACACAGATTGATTTTGGAGTTTGGAAATTGCCTACGTCTCCGGGTTCGTGATTGAACCGTTCCACTAGTCATAACTTGTAAGTTACAATAGTAATTTCACAAGAAAACCTAATGGAAACTATTTAACTTGCTCGGAAGAATAACAAGACCTTTGGAATACAAGGGTGAAAAATAGCACCCAACTTCCACCTTCTTGGCGTACAATCTCCTTCGGCTGTGATCGGCCTTCCCAACGCAAACAATGCGAAGCTAGCACTCCGGTCGACAATCCAAGATTTGCAAGTAATTGGTGTGGCTCAATGGGCCTATTGGGTAGTTTACATTTCACTCCCAATCACAAATATTCCATCTAATATTGCCTAAAATAATAGGCCAATAGACAATACCTGTTGACACATCCCACAAATAAGCTTAACAAATAATAAGCTTGGGATCGGTGTCTCTGTTGCACCGGTGTGTCATGTGTAATGTGTGTCACCAAATGTCCATTACAAACGGGTTCCCTATTTATACAAAATTAGGGCCCAAAATAATGCACTTGCATATTATCCATAGGCTAATATTAGCCTAATCCCGTACATAGAAATTGGGATAAAAATTATTCCTAAGGCTATTTTTAACCTTAGCCTTACCTGTGCATATTTAGGGGAATTTAATCCCATATGGAGCGGTCAACACGTTTTAATGAGGGATAAGAATCCCATAGTTTGGCGCAGCTATATTTTAAAATGGGTTAAAATCCCATAAGGATCGGTGGATTAAAAGCTTAGGCTTTATTTAAGCCTTTCCACGCGCCAATGTAGTGGCAGACTTAACCGCCCCATCTCCACCACTTCAATTTCCTTCTTCCACGTGGCAAAAGCATTTGCATTTGATTTGGTGGTTCATATTAATGTATACACATTAATATATATACATGTGGCATTTGGAAAGTGGCCTTACCAAAAATAATATTATTTCGACCCATACAATGTGGAATAGAAATAATCCTGTAGTCCACTTGTCGTCTCCCGATAGGCAAATCGAGCGAATTCGACGAGTGTTGGCAAGCCACGTGTCACAGTGCGATTGGTCCAAATATTGACCAGTTGACCAGAGTTGACTTTCCCATTGACCGAACTTTGACCGAACATATCTAGAGCTCCCAATGTCCATTTGTTGCGTTCTCATAGTTGTTGGAAAGCTCTCGAGATGATATTTTGCACTGACACCATTTAGAGATGTTTAGGGAACTTTCAAAAATGATCCCCTGATCACACCTCCCCACTGAGAAAAGCTTTTTGTCCCAAAAAGCTTCCATACTGTCCTGAATCTTGAAAAATCTGCTGCCATCTTAGAAGTGCTGCTGTAGTAGACCCTTGGGTCTTCTCCTCCAACCTTCTCACTTCAAAACTCTGCTCCGATCCTGGGACCTGTGGGTTATGGGTCCATGATGCTTCTGCTGCGCCACTTTGATATCTGAAGAAGACCTCTATGCCTCCACTTTATGGTGCTAAGTTTATGAATGAAACCTCAACGCTCCTTTTATGCGGTGCTAAGCTTCTTGATATCTGACAACAAGGATCTTCTCGACTCTATAACACACTCCTAGCTCGGGTTGATTCTGCAGAATCCGAACTGGTTTGAAGGAACTCCATGTTACGTAGAGCTTTGATTGATCCGATGTCAATGATGGACAATGCCTTGTCCCTTTACAGACCTCAACGCCTCCGATGCATGATGTTAAGCCTCTTTCAAGACCTCGAGCCTCCGATGCATGATGCTAAGTCTGTTATAGACCTCAATGCCTCCGATGCATGATGTTAAGCCTCTTTCAAGACCTCGAGCCTCCAATGCATGATGCTAAGTCTCTTAGAGACCTCAATGCCTCCGATACATGATGCTAAGCCTTTTTCAAGACTTCGAGCCTCCGATGTATGATGCTAAGTCTCTGTAGACCTCAACGCCTCCGATACATGATGCTAAGCCTTTTTCAAGACTTCGAGCCTCCGATGTATGATGCTAAGTCTCTGTAGACCTCAACGCCTCCGATGCATGATGCTAAGCCTCTTTCAAGACCTCGAGCCTCCAATGCATGATGTTAAGTCTGTTGATCAGCTACCATTCGAATGTGTGGTTACAATGCCTTGATACCGAATGACATTCCGAGCTGATCCTTTGAGAGCTCCTCTTGTTGACATACTAATATCAGGTACCATTCTACACATGGTCACAATGCCTCTACACAGAATGAAATTCCGACCTGACGTCAATGCCAACGGTGATTCAGCTACCATTCTGCTGCACGGTCATAATGCCTCTACACAGAATGAAGTTCCGAGATGATCTCTGTGAACTCTATTGTTTACACAAATGGCAGATCAATCTCCAAGATTTATATGAGTTAATTCCTGTATCCAAGCTATAATAGGTACTCACACGTTGATTAGGAGATATGTTAGGAGCATTAATCAAATTTTCTAAGTAAGAAAATCCACTGAGTATTGTAAACCTTTCTCTCAGCATTTTCTCACAATAACTTATCTCCAAACTTAATACTGCATACGATTCATCAATCTGAATTATGCAATATATAATTGAAAAATTGTTGACTTACCCATTTTAAAGGACTTTCACTTTCAGGTATTACCTGGTCCTGGGTTGACTTGTCAACTAGTGGTGAGTAGAAACTTCCTCTGCCTTTGCAATAGGCCTCCATTCCATCTTTGGCTTGCCATTACTCTGATGGCGAGATGGATGCAGTTTCCAAAAATTTTCCACCTGATGCCCATTCCTCTAGCAATGAGAACAAAAATTCCTCTTCATCTCCTTTTTCTGGGATGAGGAACTCTTTTGCCATTTCTCGACTCTGCATGACGAGATTGGTCTTTCTCCACTATATTGCAATGTGGATTGACTTCATTTGTCTCCTCCCTGCCAGAACAATGACTAAACAAGGAAAATATACTGCATTTTATGGTGTTAGCAAAATCACCAAAATAATTGCCCTCCGGGGGTCTTACTAATGCAAGTATAACAGAGTACAAACATTGCCCAAAATTGGGTCTTTAACTAATGTGCCATGTCTGGTTAGATGTATACAAACGTTGCCCTCAAAGGGGTCTTACCAATACATTCTACCTAACACAATAGTTTATGGTTTTATCTGCATATGAGATACAATGGATTCATCCAAATAGAAATGCGAAAATTACTGAGTATGTTAAACCTGTCTCTCAGTCTATCCCACCAATCTAGAAATCCAGAAGTACAAGGCAATGCCATCCTCACAAAGCAACTGTCTTGATTAACTTTGCTCCATACCAACTTGCTTCGGAGATTAGTAAGTTTACAGGTGTCGATTACCGCTCCGATACCAAACATGATCCGAAAAATAATCGATTATTACGACTTGATCTCGAGACCCTTATAGGCTTTAATTATTTTCCAATAATATACTCATTTTAAGAAATCAATTTAAAATAATGCAAGACAATAACAACAATTGCACACAGATTGATTACGGAGTTCGGTAATTGCCTACGTCTCCGGGTTCATGATCGAACCATTCCACTAGTCAAAACTTGTAAGTTACAATAGTACTTTCACAAGAAAACCTAATGGAAACTATTTAACTTGCTCAGAAGAATAACCAGACCTTTGGATGACAAGGGTGAAAAATAGCACCCGACTTCCACCTTCCTGGCATACAATCTCCTTCGGCTGTGATCGGCCTTCCCAACGCAAACAATGCGAAGCTAGCACTCCGGTCGACAATCCAGGATTTGCAAGTAATTGGTGTGGCTCAATGGGCCTATTGGGTAGTTTACATTTCACTCCCAATCACAAATATTCCATCTAATATTGCCTAAAATAATAGGCCAATAGACAATACCTGTCGACACATCCCGCAAATAAGCTTAACAAATAATAAGCTCGGGATCGGTGTCTCCGTTGCACCAGTGTGTCATGTGTAATGTGTGTCACCAATGTCCATTACAATAAACGGGTTCCCTATTTATACAAAATTAGGGCCCAAAAATAATGCACTTGCATATTATCCATAGGCTAATATTAGCCTAATCCCGTACATATAAATTGGGATAAAAATTATTCCTAAGGCTATTTTTAACCTTAGCCTTACCCGTGCATATTTAGGGGGATTTAATCCCATATGGAGCGGTCAACACGTTTTAATGAGGGATAAGAATCCCATAGTTTGGCATGGCTATATTTTAAAATGGGTTAAAATCCCATAAGGATCGGTGGATTAAAAGCTTAGGCTTTATTTAAGCCTTTCCACGCGCCAATGTAGTGGCAGACTTAACCGCCCCATCTCCACCGCTTCAATTTCCTTCTTCCACGTGGCAAAAGCATTTGCATTTGATTTGGTGGTTCATATTAATGTATACACATTAATATCTATACATGTGGCATTTGGAAAGTGGCCTTACCAAAAATAATATTATTTTGACCCATACAATGTGGAATAGAAATAATCTTGTAGTTCACTTGTCGTCTCCCGATAGGCAAATCGAGCGAATTTGATGAGTGTTGGCAAGCCATGTGTCACGGTGCGATTGGTCCAAATATTGACTAGTTGACTAGAGTTGAATTTTCCATTGACGAAACTTTGACCGAACATTTCTAGAGCTCCCGATGTCCGTTTGTCGCATTCTCGATCGTTGGAAGCTCTCGAGATGATCTTCTACACTAAAACCATTTAGAGATGTTTAGGGAACTTTCGAAATGATCCCCGATCACAAAGATGGATTGAAAATCATCAACATTAGTGTTAGAAGTCTCACCCATTTGATTTGATGATTGATTGTGGTTTGGGAAAGGCTTTTTAAATATATGTAAGTTTTGGTTTGCTTGAGCATTAGGATTGTTGAGGATGAGATCTCCATTATCTAACATCTCTTGGACAATATTCTTGAATGTTTTATAGTTTCCATCACTATGACCCCTAACATGATGGTAGTTACAATAGTCATTTTATTTATACCACACGAGAAAAGGATGAGAAGGATCAAAACTAGTATGTGGTTTAATTAGTGGAAGGATGATAGCCCCTTATTTTTATAATGTCTCTAGCACAAAGGAGTAAGGCTCCCCTATGGGAGTCTATCATCATTGTTCATAATTATATTGAAATTTCTTAATAGGAGAAATATTAGAAGATGGTTTTCATTTCTTGGATGGATAAGATGGACCAAATTTTAGGACCACCGTGTTGGCGTATCCCTTGGGATTTGAATGATTGGTTTGTGGTTTGGAAGAAGAAGAAGAGTCATTTGTTTTGAAGGGAGTTCTCTTGTTACACAATTACAAATTATTCTCTTTAACAACATGGGTTTTAAGTTACCAAGCCACTATGAATGGCTCATCAAACATTCAAAAGGTTTAGACTTGGACAGGTTGGGGAGATATGTCTGGCACAAGCCCTAGTAAACAATTCTAATTCAATTTGAGGAAATTGGAAAGTGAGTTGGTTGATAAGAATCCTCCAACACACGACAAGATATACAATAGACTCATCTTCATATTGACGTATCAAATACAATTCATCCATGTTAACCTTATTAAGAATGTTGATGGAGAAATGATCAAGAAATTCTGGGCTAGTTGGTTCAACAAAAAGATAGATTGCCTAGGTAAGGCACTATAGAAATATAAGGTAGGTCCCGTCATTGACATTGGGAAAGTTCAAAGAAGCGAGGAATTATCATGGGAAATCAAAAACATACATGTTTAATATATTTCAAATGTTTTTGCGGATCCTCCTTGCTATTAAATCAGTTGAACTTTGGCATTTCCCAATGTGCGGGGTATGCATGAATTGGAATTGAAGGGTGAATAGGCTGATTACAATTCTCATTGTAAGTCAAAGAATTGTGGGAGATGGAAACAAATGATTCTAGGTTACGCATCTTCTCCATCATCATCTTGATCAAATCTATGGTTATATTTCCTTGAGGTATACCTCTAGTTGTATATGGAGATGGATATAAAGAGAAGGATATAGGTGGCATACTAGTATATAGAGGTATCAAGTATGTGAATTGAGTAGGGGCCATATAGGTGGAGATGGATGGTGATGGCATATACCCTAAATGGGAGGTGTAGGAAAAAGGTGGTGGCTAAGACAAGGTATAGGTGGGAGGACTGTATGTCGAGACCCTCGTAGTGATAGGTGGAAAATTGGTAGGGATAGAAATGACTAGACTCGGATAAGGGGTGAATATAATTAAAGGTTGTGAAGTGGGGATCCATACACAAAGATCTACATATGATGGAGGGGTAGATGTCGTAGGGTCGATGGACATAATAGATGCCATAAGTGCGAGAAGATATTGATGATGTAGGGTTGATACGTGTAATGACGGGTGATGAGGTTGGAATCGGTAATGTTACACTAGTACAAGTTTCTACGAAGTGGGGAAAAAGGCGGGAGACATAGAGGTAGGCATCCCTAATAAAGGTTGAACTGGAAAGTCGTAGGGGAAGAATGGGATAAGAAATATTGTAGGGTGATTTTATATTATGATTAAGGAATTTTGTGAATTCCTCATAACATGTAGGTATAATGGGAGGTACGTTAGGGTCCATAGGTGACACAAAGAGATAGATAGTGGTGATGGGAAGGGGTAGCGATTGACGGATGGCATGAAAGACTAGGTATTTGACTTGTTTACGAGTCAAAGCCATGTGAGTAGTGGTAAGACAGGTGATCTAAGCTCTGTTTATTGTGCAGAAACATAGAAATAGATGATGGAGGAAATATGGATGGTGAGAATTGGTTGTTATTTTGACAATAAAATCATAACACAAAGATTGATGTACTTAGGCTAACCGATGCTGAGAGGTGAGGTAACGATGTCATTATCTGGTGATGACCGATGCCAATTACTTTGGATAAATGGAAATTTTGAAAAAATAGAGATGAAAGGTAAAAATTAGGTGGATCTAGACTTTGGTGATGGTAACAAAGACTCAAAACCTTGATAAATGACAGAAATGAGTCACGAGAAGATATTTAGGTGTGAATTGAATAATGTTTTGGGAGAAATAACAAAAAAACTAGTATGGAAGTTTGAAGAAGATGATGAAAATATAAATTGAAAGTGATTAAGAAATGCAAACCCGAAGCGAGTATGGAATTGATAAGAGTCATAACATACTCAAAAAGATCTTAACCGAAACTAGTATGAAGAGGTAAGCACTGCGTTAATGGATTGGTACCAGAATTCTAGTTTCTACCTCTAATTATTCAATTGATAATACCCCCTCTGTTATATTATTAGAAGTTTTTTTTCCAGAAGATGATGAAAATATAAATTTCTCACTCAAAGTGATTAAGTCTAAATAAAAACAAACCACCTTATATATGTTAAGCTTTAGTATGGAATTGATAAGTCATAACATACTCAAAAAGATCTGGAATATAAAAACTATGATTGGGTTCAAGTATGTAGGGCCCAAATAAAAAGAGGGGAAATAATCTCACAACTCAAAACAAAAATCAAGAAAAGGATATTGCGAGAAAACACACCAAATCCTACGTAATATATTTTCATGTTGTGTGCTTATTTGGTCAATTAGGGTTCCTATAAGAATTCAATGGTTGGTTTTAGATTTTTTTGGATTAAGGGACTTGATATACCTTTCAATACATGTGGTACGCTCTTATATGATGACTAGCTAGAACACTAGCCGAATCCACCGTTAATCTCATTATTAGTCATTAACGGTAATTTCCGAGAAGGAAGATGTTTAAGAAATGAGTGATTTGTTTTAGTGATTTGGTTTGGGGTGTGTGTGCAAGAAATGAGCTATGCTTAATTCCCATTAACCATCAATTGGTCATGACCTCTAGTATATAGGTTGTAAATAAATCTAAGTGAGCCAAATTCAACACACAAAGGATGAAATGTAGAGATTTTAAAGCCCAAATAAAAACTTAAATTGGATGTACAAAATAGAGAATAGGTGAAGAGGTTGATCCTTCACTAAATGTAAGACAAAATAAAAATAACTGTTCTTTTTAACCCAAAATATAAATTTTACTTAAACAAGTAGAAGAAGAAGAATGTTCTGAGGGATAAAGTTTAATGTGCACTCTTCCAAAAGGAAATAGAAACACAAAGATTCCATAATAAGGAACAATGCAAAAGAACCCAAATGACATGGTCCCATCATGCATGCCAAAATTTTTCACCTCAAAATAATGTGATAAAACAAATAATAAGGTAATGGACATAGGAGGAATACCTATTTTATGTAGATGGAAAAAGGTGTTGCGCGCATTGTAGAATTTCAATCAAACTGAATGCGAAAGCTTCCTTTTGGCTAGGAGGAACTACCTGTAAATCAAAACAAGACCACAAGAGAATATTAAATAACGAGATTCAAAAGACTACCTAATGATGGTTAGATCTAGGAAGCGTGATGCTTCCTTGAATGGCTATCAATCCTCTATTTAATACAAATTAATACAAGAAGAGATAATAGAGAAATGATTCCTACTGTAGTTATAAGATTTAGGTATCTCTTACAATGTACAATAAACGAATTTAACTTAAAAGGTAAGGTTAGGCTTGGTCTTAAGGATTGATGTCTTTGGTTTGAATATACAAGTGTGGTAGGACTGCAGTGAAATGCAGGTAAAGTTAGGCAAGGTTTTGTGTTGTTTTGGGAAATTTGTGAGCTTCCTAGTTTAGGGAAAATTTCTAGTCTCAGAGACTGAAATCGGTTAGGCAACCGATGCTTGACTATGGGGATAAACGATGTCAGTTGGTAGAATGGTATCACTAGGGTAAATTTGGTGGTAATGTCAAAAACTTAGAATTGGGCACTCTTTGTGATTACACAGAGAGTGATGGGGCTTTGGATAGGTTTGTGGGATTTTGTTAAAACTTATATATTCTAGTATGAGGGTTTAGGTGAGGTGTAGGAGGTTAAATGGACATCCGGCAAGGCTAGAGACACTAGGGATTAGATCTGGGTAAGGTAGAAGGGTGGTGTCTAAAGTAGATGGCTTGATAAAAAAATATGAGCTATTAAAAATGAGCATGGAGAGGAAATACTTAATTTTTGAATGTAATCAAGGTGGATGGTCATGGTGGTGTCCGAAGGTAGTGATCTAGAGTGAATATGGCAGCGGGGTGGCACGATGCTTCCTAGTGTGTGTCTTTGGAGCTCTAGAAGGTGGATGAACCAAATGACATATGAATGCTGAGAGGGGCTCTGGTTGGTCGCAAGGTCACATGAATGCTTGAACATGTGAATGCAAGAAGTGTAAGACAAAGAAGTCGATTCGAACATGAACAAAGAGTTAGAAAATATTATTTAACATAACGATGATGCTTACATGACTAACGTCGGTCGAGGGATAACCAATGTTGGTTAAGGAGAATAAGTCTAAGTTTCCAAAAATAGCCTGATCTTTGCTATTTTTGGCGTGATTTGAATCCTCATTCTCGGGTCTCAAGTGGAGAATGACACTTAGATAAGTAGGAGTGTTGTTGGAGAATAAATAGGGAATTAATGTTAGGGCTAGACTAAGTCCCAATTGGTTGGGATAAGTAGGGACTTAGTCTTAGTTAATCAATAGGATAGGAATAGGTCTTGGGATGAGGTGGAGGGATGATGTGGATATTAATGAGGTGGATATTAATCTAATTAAAGTAATTAAATTAATAATAGTATGAGGATGAGGATTAATTTAACTATAGGTGATTAAATTAATACCAATGTGGTGAAGGGGACCATAGCTAGGTATATGTGTCAAATTAATGAATCAAAAGGGGTTAAAGGGATGTGTCCCAAATTTGGGTGTCTACAGATGGACATAATGAAAACCCCAATACCCCGTAAGCTTCTCTCGAAGAAGTTAAGTTTTCCCAACCTATGAAATCGAGAACCTTTCCAAGAGGATAGATTTTTACAAAATATTTCTATTAATTTATTCCATCCTCCTTCCTCAAACCTTTTCCCACAAGGGGCATTCCCGGAGTAAGTATCAAGTAAGCATTTTTACATATAAATCTAATTACGGGTAAGCAAATCATGCAAGATTCATTTTATTTGAAATTTAATCACTCTACCATCTAGACATATGTTCATTCAGGAGAAATAATAGTTAAATTTAGAATGAAATTACAAAAGAATATAAATAAATATGAGGTACAAAATGTGGATTCTATATAGGGCCTTGCCCTCAAAATTCATATAATTTTTTTGGTATACATATAGAAAAGGGTGTTTTTGTAACTAGATACATTCTCAATTGATGACTACGAAATCCTCCATGCAGTTAGATACATTTTTATTCCTAAATTCAAATTCTTTGCAATCTTAAGCACCATAAAATACTATACATATCCTTCTAATCCATGAGACATGCCCTTTTTCATAAGTTCCTTGATGTTTTATCTTGGGCCTTCCCAAATTTGAATCAATGCCAATTTCTTCCTAGAAGAAGAGGCCCATTTAAGAAGGTTAAGACCTCATGTGAGATATGCCTTGGTACCTTGATGAATATTAGTTTATAAGGATGTGGATGGCCCGAGTACACAAACTAACTTGGAAATAATGGGATCAAGCACATCAATCGATCAATAGAACTTGGCTTGAACACACCTAATAGATCAATTGATCCCTTTTTGCATCTCTTAAATGAGGGAAAAGGCACTTCAAAATATTTCTCAAAATTAGAATTCACGAATCCTTTTCAAAGACGGTGAGCCTTTTATCTATTTTGGATAGTTTATGGTAAACGAGGATATGTCCTTTTTAGGATCATCATCGAGATACTACATGAGCATTGACTGAGATTCATTTCTCTGCTAATTCCTCGATGTGAAGAATGTGGGGATATACGAATGGTGTTCTTGTTGATAAATCACATTTAATGGATCAAAAACTTATTTAAATTATTAGTAACCACTTATTATTTTGGGTAAAATAAATGATGAAATAAAATATGGAACTTAGAAAAGAAGGGAGACATTTTGATTAACTTCCTCTACAAACCTAGTCAAATTATGCGGGGAGTTAGTGGTCCCGGGGCTCCACTTGGTCTTCAATCATGAACAACATTCTAGAAAATGATTTTCTCAAGAAAGAAAGATTGAAGATTGTGTACAAAGTTTTAAAAAAAAAAATTATTTCAAATAATTTCCCATTTCCCCATCTCTAATTGCTTGAAAAGGAATATAATTTATTCTTTCACAAGAAAATTCAATTATAACACCCAAAGGAAGTTTCAAATTCATAAGAAATCAGTTAGAATTTATATAAGGGTGAATCCTTCAGAGTTCTATGTGAATTATCATAGTAGGATTGAATGCAAGATACATTTTGGAAGCATGCAAAAATTTGAAAAAATGGGAAGGTGGAATGATATATGTCAAAAATTATTCTCCTAGCTTGATTAAAGGTTTTACACAAGGAAACATTAAATTTAAATGAGTATATATAGTTATCCATTTCAAAAACATATCCTCTAAAATCCACTTGTTAAATACATTGGAATAATGACATCAAGGAACAAATGGTTTTTGACTGGGCACATGAGTTATTGTGGCGGGATGAATAAGACAAAAAGGTATTGAAAAAAAAGGAAATGTCTTAAACTCATACATATCTACAACCAATAACATAATTAAGTTGATGGCTAACAAAATAATATTTGTGGTTAAAAGATATTTTTGAAAGATGGAGTTCTTTTGCCATGCCTTCTCGGGATTGTTCACATATGCTTTTAGGGGGTAAATAAAAGGATATTCGTATCCAATTTTTTTTATAAATATGAGTGTATTTCCTCATATGAAATGGGGGATAATTTTTATCTAATAAGTTGATAAAAAATGATTGTAGATCTATATTTTTCTTGTTTTCCTTCATTATAAAGAATATGAACTTTGAGTTCTTGGATCCTTTTGCCATGTTGGTTATACTTGTACAACCATTGGAAAACATTGAATACATTTAATCCATGTCCCTTTGTTAAGGAATTGAGGATCTGAATGAAATATGGTTTTATGTGATTTACATTATGTGTATTGGTATCATGTATGTGGAATAAATATTAATGAACCATAACTTCTATCGCAATATTTGTCTTCATTGCATTTATCTAATACACTAGATCAATCCTTAGTTGTTACATTTTTGGTGATCAAATCAATATTTTCTTATAACATTACTCTACAATATTTGATGTGGTCATAAAATCCTTCCTGCAACTATCTTTTTGAGTGATTTTCGTTATGCTTAGAGTGTATTTTTGCATATGAAAGTAAAATCAATGAATATTTTATTAGAAATCTTGCATGATATTTTGTGTTGATTTTTTAAAGATTAATTTGGAATTATTTGCGTTGATTTTGTATCAATAAATGAAAATCTTTATTATCATTTGTTGTTATTTAATGTTAAATTCACTACATTTCTAGAAAAGCATGTTTCCCATGTGATTACCGATACACTGTTTTTAAAAATTTAATATCATTTCCCCCTTTCCCATAAAATAAATATATCTCACTGCCCCACCATTTCTACCACATTTATAATATTCAACTTACCATAATTATGTTCTAATCCAGAATCCTTAAAAATTATAGCACACCCGAAACCCCTATATAATATGCACAGAAACCAAGTCCCACTCTCTCTAGTAACTTGCGTCCGAGGTGCTGAATATATTCAATATCCCTATTAGAAATATTGTTAGTAGATTTTTTTTTTCATAGACATACTTAGACCATATTGGCACATCACGTACAAATCAATAAGAACACACTATAGAATCTTCTTCCTCCATTCAGTTACATCGTGGGTCCTCTCACCCCGATTTTGGAAGGATCAAAAGTAGTAGGATCGGGCCATCCACTTTTTATGTGACTCCTAATCATCCCTAAAATCCTGAATTCAAAGATAATGTCGATGCATCCCTATCCAAAAATGATATATCCCACAAACATATGGCATATGTTAAATGTGCCCCACCCCGAGTGAGTGCTATAAGGTACCCATAGGGTATAAAATTGGGATCCATCAAGCTTTTTGGTGCCATTTACGGGAAATTATTACTCTGGATTAGGCTAAGGATATTTTATTTTTATTTTTTTGCAAAAATAATACAATTAAAGATTAATCTAGCATGTTTCTTGTGGTTCTTATAATTATAATCAATATTCTATGTGAACCATTTCTATAACAAAGGTGTAAGTAAGTTGAGTTCGTGAAGTTGATTCCTTAAAATATTGTTGAGTTAATAGACATTTCTATAGTGCAAGGATCTAATGGTAGCTCCACCTTATGAGATAAGGATTTGGGTTAGACCAATTATTATTTCCACGTTATACATCTTGTTGATTGACTCTCCATTTTATCAAACTAGAAGGATGAATGTCCTGTTTTAGATCTAACGCCACAAAAATTACTCCCGCATTTGAAAGTGCATAGCTTAAGGAGGCATGTTTAGAAACATGTAGAGGTTCAAATCTTAGAAAGTAAAAGTGTTCAAATAACTCAAGTATGATCCTTCTTTGATAGAAGAATACTCCAACACTTCTTATAGTTTTGGACCAAGAATCCCTAAAATTCATTTGCATTCCCTATTCGGATAATGTCCAAATTTCCCTTGATATTTATAGAGATCATCCTCAGCTTCCACATTTATTCACATGAGATAATAGAGTTTATTATGAAACTAAATCCCATAAAGTCTTCCATTATGTGGATCATACCCTCTACCCCAATTACCTCTTAGTCCCCTTGTATTCAATCCTCCATTTTAAAAGCCACCATAAGATAATATGAATCACCCTTCTCCTAGAGTTCCTTTTGTTGTCACTATATATAGAACAATAAATTTCAACGACATGGTGGGTTTTTCTAATGAGGTACTGGATGAGATCATAAATATTTTTCCTTAGTTTCAGGGGAATAATTCTATTATTTGATACCAAAAACTCAAATTCATCAATAATTTCATGGATGATTATGAGGTTGATTTTGAGGATGTTTATGTCAAGTTGTTTATACACACACTAGAAGAAGAAGCTAGAGAATGGTACAATTCATTACCTACAAGATCAATTGAATCTTGGGAGAAATGAAAAATGCTTTTAAAATACAATATGGTGATAGAACTGACCCCAAGTTTCTTCTATCTAAATTTTAGAAGATGAAAAGGAACCCTAATGATTGTGTGCAAGATTTCAAAACAAGGTTCAATAAGACTCTAACTAGATTTCCAAATATCATAAGGCCTAATGATGTTTCTTGCTTAATCAAGTACACGGATCCTTTTGATAAGAAATTGGCTTATTATTTGAGAGAAAATCCCCTAGAACTCTAAGAAATACCTTATCTATGGCTATTCGGATATAAAATAATATCAAATCCATAAGGAAGCCTTCAAAAGAGAAGGTGTCAAGTTGGTCAATCAGAAAATCATCAAGCACGTAAGTCTCTTGATTTAGAAGAGGTAGTCAAAACCTTGGCTGGAGTGGTAAAGGAAATTTCATACAAAATTTCCAAGGGAAATAAGTGGTTGAATTCAAATCCACAAGATCAATAGCAAGCCCCTGGAAATAATAGATTTGGGAATCATCTTAAAGGATATCATCGATATAATGATAGAGGAAAAAGGCCTATGGGTTTAGGAAATAAACAACATACTTTCGAGACAACAAGCAATTCCCAATCCTTCGGTGGCAAGATTTTTGTAGTAGATTAAGATCACGCTATTGATTGGTGTGATAAATGCATTTTCCCTCATGTTACTTGTAATAAACTTGCTAAATATGAAGATAAAGAAACTAATTTTGGTTATTTATGTATGCTATAATGTCAAAAGGAACTTATGCAAGGAGTGACTTATAGTGACCTCCTTTATGCTAATACTATGGAATATTTTAGGGCTTGCACCAATCAGATATTTTCCATCCCCGTTGAAGTAAATTCTGATATTGATATGGCTCAAACTTTTGAACTCCTTACTCATGATTTTAAATATTTAAGAGAATTAATGATAACACAGTATGATGGTGAAATTCCATCGAGGAGTGTAAGAAGTTATTAATAAATGATGTTATTTCCCAAGAGAAGAAATACAAGCTGAGTAATAGAGAAATTAAGGGACCTATCCCATCTCCCAAGCCAAAGATGCCTCTTTTCACAAATATTCCAATAGAGACTCCTAATAGAAGTATACTAGATAAAGGCCTTGTCATTAATCCAAAGCTAAGTAATTTTTCCTACCCCATGCAATAAAAGACAATATTCCATTAGAAGCATAGATACTCTTTCCTCAATACACCCTTAAACAAATATATTACATGTGATATGGCCCAAATCTTAATCCAAATAAAGATCAATGCCCCTATTGTATAATTACTAATGATCCCAAAACATAGAAGAAGTGCATTTGACTATTTTGGATTGAAATAGGATATAGTTGTCAAAGAAATAACTACAGTAATAGGGTAACTTCTCCTACTATTTCTCAAGCTAAAATTAAAAATACCAAGATAGTAATGATGTATCTCAAGAAGAATATTTAGGAACTTCCCTTTTGAATAAAAATTATATGTGGATCCTTTCTTTACCACTCTTATTGTTAATGGAAGGCTTCTCCACAATTACATGTTTGATTCAGGGTCTTCTTATAACATCTTGTCATTAGAATTCATGAATGAATTTGACATCAAGATAAAAACTAATTTTGGGAAGTGTTTTTCTATGGATTCTAGAGAGGTACCTATAATTAGATATGTTAAGGGTTTGGTAGTACAACTTACTACTTATCATGGTAAATATTTAACTATGAATATGGTTATAGTTGAATTCCTTGCCGAATGGGGTATGTTATTGTTAAGAAAGTGGGTAGCATGTATAGTGGGAAGTGTTAAAATGTATATTTATTTTACTTCCATACCTTTTGAAGGAAATATAGTCAAGCTACATAAAGAGGACAAGATTTGGTACCTTATTTAAGACTCTCTAAATGTGTCTTATGAAATATTATTTATCGATACGAGACTTGGGTAACTTTAAAGGTTATGTTGATTTTGAATACCAATGTATGGATATAGGTGCACACCATGAAGATATAAATTTCCCATGGACTATGAATTTTTATGGAGCATGTTATAGAATTAGAAATTAAGCTTGATTAGTTTTTGATTCTCCAAACTATGGTTCTTTTAACTTCTCCTTCAAATTAAAATTTGAATGTACTAACAATATAATTAAATATGAAACATTGATCCTTGGTTTGAGAGTTTCTTGGAGGCATGGAATTAAGAATATCATTGTTAAAGGTGATTCATAGTTGTTTGTGATGTGATTTAGAATAATATATGTAAAAAAAGTAGAAGTTAAAATCGTATAAGCATGAAGTCTTGTATCTTATTGAATTGTTTGATTCATTGAATCTCCTTTACCATGAGAGAAGTCAGAATGTAACAACTAAATTTTTTTGTCCTATATTTCTTGTATGGAAATGAAAAAATGTCTCCATATTTCAATTATGACGTAGAGGTGTTGGTTAGGATCTCATCCTGACAACATTCAACATTGGTAGGTTTTTAAGATGATGCTTAGATCCAAAGGTTCTTGAATTACATAGGTGAGTTCACTTATCAAATTATTGAAATTGAACCTATAATGGTGTCATGTGAAGGAAAAGAAGCCCTCCTTGGCAAGGATATAATTTTTTTGAAAAAAATACTATCCCAAGAGGATGTTTTAATCATTGAATCAAATTTTGACAACAAAGAAAAAGTTATAAGAAAACCTATCCCTATACCAAGATATGTTGTGAAATGTAACTTGGGAACTTATCATAATCTAAGGAAGGTTTTGTTAGGAATTATTATGAATGAAAGATAAAAAATATTTTATACGAAATCTTCAAAAAAGTGTCAAGATTGTCTTGCATGGTCTTATTATTAGTTAAAGGCTTATAGGGAGGATTTGTTTCAAAATGAACTACCTTTGGACCTTAATACTATGTCATTTAGGTAGAAGTAATGACCTATCAACCCTACCCTTTCAACTAAGATGAAAGAAGAGATAAAAAAAATCAGAGAGTGTGGGATAATCCAACCCACTAGATACTTCTCATGACTAGAAAACCTGGTGCTAGTGAGAAAAAAGAATGGGGATATTAATCTTTTTGTAGATTTCAAAAATTTAAATAAGGCATCACTAAAAGATAATCACCCACTACCTAAAATGGAAAATCTTCTACAAAAGGTGACTAGATCTAAGTTGTTATCTACATTGGATGGATTCACCACCCCTTAGGGAAAATATGTCTATGTTAGAAGTCCTTTTGGCTTGATGAATGAAGGAGAAAATTTCAAAGAGACATGGACATAGAATTCTCTAGTTTTATTAATGATTTCATTGCAATTTATCAAGATGATATAAATGTCTTCTCTAGAAAAAGGGGTGACCATTTGGGGCACCTTGAAAATATCTTAATCAGATGTAGAGAATATGGGATCTCATTAAATCTAAAGAAGTTTCATTTTGGGGTATAAAGGGAAAATTTTTGGGACATATAGTGTCACAAGAGGGAGTTATGATAGACCCTAAGAGGGTGGAAGTAATTAATAAAGTCTCCATCCCCAAGTTTCGTAAAGGTATCCAATCCTTCTTTAGAAAAATAGTTTTTAAGAAGTTTTATCTCTAACTTTGTTGAAATTACTCTCCCCATTACAAGAATGTTAAAGAAATATCAAGTTATCAAGTGGGGAGAAGGGGTTGTCCAAGATTTTGAAGGAATAAAGGAGGCACTTAAAATTTCCCATGTATTGACCAGATCATATTATAAAAACTAGTTTCAGATGTTTTCCATTGCTTCTAATAATACAATTTATTTTGTATCATTATAGAAGGATGAAGAGGGAATAAAAACCCATTGTATTTTTTTAGTAAATCCTTAGAGGGGTTTTAGTTAAATATTCTATTATCAAGAAACAAACTTTTCCTTAGTAAAAGCCACTAAAATATTCAAAACCTATATTCTCATTTCTAAGATCATAGCCTATGTACCTCACATGATGGGGAAATATATCCTATCCCAAATGGATATTTCAATAAATAGGTGTAGGTGGGTAAAAATCTTCAAGAATATGATATGTAGATTCAAACTCCAAATATGGTTATAGGTTTTGGCTTGGAAAGATTAACGGTAGAATTTTTTTACAAATAGTTGAAATATACAATGTTGATGAGGTTGAAAAACACCCTTATGAGAAAATAGGTACCTCATCTTGGTACAAAAACATAGTGTGCTACTTAAGAATATTGAATTTTCCTACTCACCTAGACAAGAATCAGATAAGGACACTAATGTTAGGATCCCATAAGTATATCTTAATTGAGTATGGATTATATTGGAAGAACCCAAATAATTTTTTTGAGATGTATCACAGAGGAAGAATCCCCTAAGATAATTAATGATTTTCATGGATGGTTGTGTGGCGACCATTTTGCTGGAAGAGTTACTTCCCATAAAATCTTAAGGGAAGGATATTAGTGGCCCCCTCTTTTAATGTGTGGCCTTACTACTTAGAAAGTGTTAAATTTTTCAACACTTCTCCGGTAGGTTCAAAGCATTAGGATCCCTCCCCTTACATGCCTATCTCAATAGAGGCTCCATTCAAATAGCGGGGCATGGATTTCATAGGTGAGATATTAGATTCTTCTAGTGTAGGAAACATATGGATATTGGTGGCCACTGAATACTTCATCAATTTGGTTGAAAATATTCCTAACAATAAGTCAACTCATGAGGTGGTTATGGACTTCATCCTCAATCACATAATCTATAGATTTGGTATCACTTTGTCAATTTGTTGGCTGATGATGCGATGATTTTCAGATAAAAACCATAGGAAAAAATGCTCCATGAATATGGCATATCCTTTTCTTATGCCTCAAATAATAATCCATAAGGAAATGGATAGGCAGAATGAAGTAATAAGAACATGCTCAAAATCCTTAGTTAAACATTATAAATAAACAAAAAGAATGGGGTGAATAGCTCAAGTTTGCACTATGGAAAGATAAAGTTTCCGCCAAAAGATCCACTAGTAATATCCCTTTTGAGTTTGTTTATGGTGTCCAATCCCTTTCCCCCTTCATTCACAACTTCCCACTCATCATTTTATGTACCAATTAGAATAAGGAAAGGAGTGAGTCCTTACAATGCAAGGATCAACAAAATCGTAGAATTAGATGAAATAAGAAGGGAATCCAATCAAAGGAATGTTGGGTCTAGGGAGAAACTTAAAAAATATTTAATAAAAAGGTTACCCAAAGAAATTTTCATTTGGGTATCTTAGTTCTGCTATGGGACAATAAGCATGAAGATAAGGGAAAGAATTGAAAAATGGATGCTCTGTGGATGGGTCCTTACTCCATCGACTTTAGAAATTGAGAACACACTGTATTTTTAATGGAATTGAAGGAAATTTTTTGAGTTTCCTATTAATGGTAGGCATCTCAAGCATTTATTAGATTAGAGGATATCTTCATGTGTTTTTTTATAGTGTATAGTTCTATTTTTTTTGTTTCCCTTTTTGTTTCGGTCTATAGTGATCGTGTTTTCTCAAGGTTGTTCTATTTTTGGGTATCTTTTATACTTTGTTCAAAGATCATGACCATTTTATCTCTTATAACTCCTTACCCAATGGACTAGGCACCTGGTCTGAGTCTCGTGAATTTTTGTTTATGATTCTTATGGAACCTATAAGGGGTGTCCATCCCCAAGTAGGACACAATTTTGGTACTCATTTTGAACTAGTATTTATAATTTGATCCCTTTCATCATTTTAAAATAAATGAGATTATTTTTTATGCTCTAAGAAAGCCAAAGTGCACCAAGCTAGTCATCTATAGAGTGTAATACATAATATTCCATGGGTTTTTCCTGATCCATGGAACAACATGAATCAACTTGGTACTTAGTTAGGATTCTGCCATGGTTGGGCATCACAACATCAAGTTAGTCTCATAGGTTAAGACAAGCTAGGGTACCACACATTTTAATCCCATGAGAGATCTAAAAATTAGATAAATACATAACCCATGAAACAAAGTAAGTGAGTGGATGGTACTTTAAGTAAAATTGGTAGAATGAAAAAGTATCCGCTACCTTGGGATAAAATTTTGCAAAGGATTGAAGAGTGCAACTTTGTAATAAAGACATGACACACTGATTCAATGTTCCAAGGGTGATTTCAAGCTTAGTATTATACAAAATTAAAAATTTTGATACTCAGAATCCGCTAAACAAGAAAGATACAATGGGTCATTCAAATTTTCCAAGTACTTCAAAATAACCATGGTGAAGATATAAATACAAGGAAAAGATGTGGTACAAGCAATGAATCTTTTTACGTATAATTGTCATTGTGGGTAACCACATCGTAAGATTTATCTTATTCAAAAGGAAACTACTCTACCATCCAGAGGTATGTTCATTTAATAAAAATAATATAAATTAATAATGAAATTGAAAAATAATATATGTATATACTAGGTATGAAATGGGGAATCTATAAGGGCCTATACCCTTAAAATTCATATAAATGTATAATAAAATGGTTGTTTTTGTAACTAAATACATTGTCAATTTATGACTGCAAAATCCTTCGCAAAGGTGTAGAAATGAGATAAAATATTTTTATTCCTAAATTCAAATTCTTTTCAGTATTGGGTGCCATAAAAATATTTTACATCTCTCACTAATCTGCGAGGCATGCCCTTATCCATAAGTTCATTGATTCTTGCCCTTGGGCCTTTCAAATTTTGAATCAATTCCAATTTATTCATATAAGGAGAGGAACATTCAAGATGGTTAAGACCTCCTATGAGATATTCCTTGGTACCTTAATAAACATTAGTTTTGGAGGATGTGGATGGCCCGAGTTCACCAATTAACTTGGAAAGAATGATCTCAAGTACATCAATCGGATCACAAAACTATCTTAGACACACCTATCCCATTTTACATCTCTTAAATGGGGGAAACAACACTTCAAAATATTTCTTAAAATTAGACTTCACAAAGAATTTTCAAGGATGGTAAGTCTTTTCTCTATTTTGGCTATTCTATGGAAAATTGAGGATATGTCCTCTTGGGGATTATCATCGATACTATAGGAGAATTGAATGGGATTTCTTTCTCTTCCAATTCCTTGGTGAATAATTTAGGGGATATATGAATGGTTTTATTCTTGATAAATCACATGGAATGGATCAAAACTTATTTAACTATTGAGGAACTACATAGTATTCTAGGTGAAACAAATGGTGAAATAAAATATAGAACACAAAAAATAAGGGAGTCATTTTGATGAAATTTCTCATGAAATATAGTTTAAATAAGATGGGATTTATTAGTCTTGTGGGATTCATTTGGTCTTTAATCATGAAAAACATTATAAAAACGGTTCCACTCAAGCTATAAGGATTGAAAATTTTGTGGAAAGCTTCAAGAAATATATTTCAAATTATTTCCCAATTCCACACTAGCCATTTCTTGAAAAGGAAAAAAATTATTCTTTCACAAGAAAATTCACTTATAACACTCAAAGGAAGTTTCAAAGTTTTAACAAATCAATGAGAATTTATAGAAGGGTGAATCTTGGAGAGTTCTGGGTGAATTATCATGTCAGGATTGGATACGAGATCAATTTTAGATGCTCGCACAAATTTAAAAAGGGGAAGGAAAAAAATATCTATAAGAAAGTGATATTTTGTCTTGATTTAAGATTTTGTGCAAGGGAAACATAAAATTCAAATGAATATCTATAGTTATTCATTTCCCAAAACATATCCTCTAAAAGGAAGGTGTCAAATTAGTTGGAATAATGACATCAAGGAACAAATGGTTTGTGACTGGGCACATGAGTGATTGTGACAGGATAAATAAGATAAAAAGGGATTGAATAACACAAGAGAAATATATTACACAGGTCCATATTTGTAACCAAAAATAGAATCAATTTTAAGGATAACAAAATAATATTTGAGGTTGAAATATAGTTTCCAAAGATGGATTTTATTTACTCGCACCTTCCTGGGATTGTTTGCATATGATTTTTGTGGTGAAATCAAAGTAATTTCATATCTAATTTTGTATAAATATGAGGGTATATCCTCATATGAAAATTGGGGATAATTTTTATCTGATAATTAAAGAAAATATTGTTGTAGCTCTGTATTTTTCTTGTTTTCCTTCATTAGACATTATATGAACTATGATTTTGGAATCCTTGTACCAAGGTGGTTGCATTGTACGTCAATTGTAAAAATTTAAGACATTTAATTCAAGTCTCCTTGTTCAAGAATTGAGGATCTGAATGAAATATGGTTTTTGTGATTTCTAGTATATTTTTGGTATCCTAAATGTGGAATAAAAATTAATGAATCATAAATTTTGTCGTAATTTCTATCTTCATTGTATTTATCTAATATATTAGACCAATCCTTGGTTGTTGCATTTACTTCATAAAATCAATATTCTCTTGTAGCATTACTATGAAAATATTTGATTTGGCCATAAATTCCTTACTGCAACCATATTGTTGAGTGAGTTTTGTTAGCCTTAGAGTGTATTTTTGGCATATGACAAGAAAAGAAATGAATATTTTTAGAACTCTTGCATGAGATTTTGTGTTGAGTGTTCTAAATATTTTTCTTGGAATGTTTTTATAATTTGGTATCAATGAAAAAAAAATCCTTAGAATTTATTATTAATGAATTTTTATTTTATTACATTTCCGTAAAAGCATTCTTCCCGTGTGATTACTAATTCACTGTTTCATAAAATGGACTATCATTCATTCCCCCTTTTTCCAAAAAACAAACATATGTCACTACCCTACCATTTCTACCACATTTATAAGATTTAAGTTACAATACTTATGTTCTAATCCAGACATCCTTGAAAACTGAAACACATTTGAAACCCCTATGCAATGATACACAAGAACCAAGTCCTAGTGTCTCTAGTAACCCATTTCTAAGGTAGTGAGTATATTCAATATCCCTATGAAAAATATTACAAGTAGATATTGTTTTTCATGGCCATACTAATCCCATATTGATGCATCACTTACAAATCAAGAATAACATGCCGTAGAATCTTCTTCCTCCATTCATGTTACACCACATGTCATCTCACCCTAGTTTAGGCAAGACAAGTAGTAGTAAGATCATTCCATCCCCTTTGTATGTTCCGCTTAATTATCCCAAAAATATTGGTTTGGAAGATAATTTCATATACATCCCCAACTATAAAATAACATATCCCACTAACATTTTTCATACTCTAAAGTCCTTCCACCCTAAGGGGGTGTTGTTAGGTACTCATGTGGTGTAAATTTGAGAGCCAACACTAGGATTAGAAATAAAATAGTAGAGTTAGGTGAAAATGATTCATAGGTTGAGATATGGCATTTATTTGGAGTGAAAAATAAAAATTATTCAGCAAGAGAAATATGATTGAATCACTATATAGTCGATTTGAGAAAATAAGAGTTTCATTTTTTTGTATCTAGGGTATGTGATTCATAGGTTTGAAGGTAAGAAAAGATGGAGTATATTTAAAGAGATATAATGGTACTAAAATATACCCAATAATAGGAATCCCATAGAAGAATCACCTGAAGAATGGTGTTCGAGATGCAAAGACCGACAAGAAGTCATGCTAGGGATACCATTTACATCACAACTATGGAAATGCAAGATCAATGGGTACAACCTGTCAGGTGCAAACATGTGAGGTAGACATCAAGAAGGATGTCTAAAAAGAGTTGAATAAAATGACTATGGAAGGGAAGATAAACCTTGATGATATAATTCACGATACCTTAGAAGGGGTTAGAATACTTCAGTGATATGAGCCACCATTCTTTGGGAAGCATGTGTGCTTATACCAATGGTTGATCTTGGGTGTATGTGAAGATTAATTATATTTTTCAGGGATGAGGATGAACTTGAGTGATAAAATAATTGTTTGAGTCATTGTGTTGTGCGATAATTGATAAGAAATATAACTTGACTTGTGTGACGAAGCAAAAATATAGGTAATAACTACAAAACTACAATACCAATGAGGAAGTCACGCCTTCAACATTGAGAACATTGAAGACCCAATAACTAGAGTGGTTGTACACCTAGTAAGTTGTAAATTATGTTCTTCTGAGAAATGGGTGGAGGTAAGTAAGATTTTTTTATATTTTGTGCATAAGATGGTGCACAAGATTAAGTACAACATTTCCTTGCATATAGTGAGGGAATTATAGAAGAGGAAAGGGCTCAAATAGATCAAGGATATAAAATTACTTAGGGTTCCATCCTTCTCATTGAATATATTTTTAGGAAATTGGAGTATCGGAAGGTCAAAATGATAATATTTGGGAGTACCCCATCGAGGGTAAGTCTCCAGAGTTAATTTTTCACTAAGTATACTTACCATGGCACAATTTCAAATCTATATAAGGTGTTCCTTGAAAAATGGTACAAAATAATGTGTGAGGCCTTTGAGAATGAATGAAACATACCTAAGGAGTTTCCATTGGTCTAGTATGGTTAGGTAGAGTTTACCATGTTGCAACACTTCAGCTTGGAATATTTTTATTGAATAATGGGGAGATGGGGCATGGTGCAAACTGTCATTTTCATTCATCACAATGTATCTCAAAGATGATGTAAACATTATAAAGGATGTAAATAAATTAAAATTCAATGTACAAAGGGTAGATGTAAACTATTATACATTGTGCAAGACATATAGTTATGAGTCAAATTCACCATATGTTGAAACTATGGAGTCAAATAACATGGACTTGAACCCTATTGTAACCTTGGAAATTCTCTCGAAGCTTTGAGGGTATTCATTTATCTATTACCAAAGTTGAAGTATGGGAAATTTTTCGATGTGTGTGACTTCAAGATGTCACATCCATCAAATAAGCAAATAATGAATATCCCTAAGTGTAGGCATGAGGAAAATACTCCAAAAGAAGAAGAAGAAAAAAATGAAGAAGAAGAAGAAGAAGAGATGAGGGATGCACTAGATCAAAGTAGAAAAAATAAAATGTAGAAAATTCACAAAGATTAAATATACTCATGCATGGATAAGGAATATACGATAAATGAGGTATAGAAACCCAGCTTAGAATGAGGAGAAAAACCTCATTTTGTTCATATTATTGATGAGGAAGACTGTGAACAAATAGTGTAGGAGGAGAAGAATAAAGAAGAGCACACAAAAGAAGAAAATAGTTAGGAAGATCCCATGAAAGAAGAAAGGACCAATATGAAGAGGATGTGAGTGAAGAAGATAATGTGGAATAGAATGAAGAGGAACATATAGATGTGTGTGATGAGAAGAGGCCCATGATCAAGGAGGCAAAGAAGGGATATGCAAAGGTGGTCAAGAACCAGTCATGCACAACATAATTTTGTGTAAGAAACACCAAAAGTGCCATGCATAAGAGGGAGAAAGCCAAGAAAGTCACTACTGAAACCAAAAATTTCACGCATATATGATCCTTTGAATAAATTAGGGGAAAGGTTTCAAATCTCAATAAGCACTAGAAAGTTATTTTTTTGGGACTTGTTTGGTAAATTCGAAGGCCATCCACACACAAAGAAGATATTATCATGGAGTCTGCAAAAACCCATATGGTTGAACATAGTGTCATTTTTTTTCATTGATGTCAAGTTGCATTGATGTCAAAGGGTGTCTATGTGGCATAGGATTCAACATGAGTTGTCATTGGTAAAGTGGCATAATTTCTAAGAGTGAGTGCATGGTTCATCTTGTATGGACTTCTTCGTATGCTCTGAATTTTGTATGAAGGTTCCATATGGTATAGTAGATATAGAGTGATTTGATAAAGTTATTAGTGATCATATAGGACGGAGAACAAGTTAGGTTTAATGAAGCATGTATTGAAGCAAGTGCAACTAGGCCTAGTTCTAAACCTAGTGGAACTAGGTATAGAATGGTATGGTGAATTACATGTATGATTGAGTTGTTAAAGCATCGATATAATATTAGGAGCATGTAGATTATGTGTGGGGACACTAAAAAGTTTCTCGAGTGAAATTTTGAGGAGAAGGGATGTTTTCTATGTCTACAAGTATAGACCTATTCTAAAACCCTAAGTAACCAAATGAGATAGCTTGGAGAGATTTTAGTATGGAAATGTAGAGGTAAGATTTTGAAAAGGTGGATTAGATTATTATTGAGGATTGGAATAAGTTTCAAATGTTGATTTGTAGGTTTAAGTATGTTATGAGATTTTTTCCCTTACCAAGTTCAAGGAAGTGACTTTTTGAGTTCAAAGTTGAAAATTTGATGCTCGCTGAAGAATGTGTGCTTTTCATGGGAGGTTCAGATTGTGGGTAAAGCTGAAGATGTCTCCTAATAATAGTTTCCAAGTATAATGAGTTCTTTTGATCATCATATTTTTATGAACCATCGTTAATACAAAAATTGCTCACAGTGATTTCAAATCCCTAGTTTAAAAGAAACTTGAGAAAAATTGGGTGTATAATCCTAGAAAGAAGTGTTTTATCAAGTGTGATTATTGGAGGTTGTAGATAAATCCTCAAGATTTCTGTTTATATGATTTAGAGATTTTGGAAGTATGTGTTTTGGATATTATTAGTTTTTGGAAAAGTTGTCCACCAAACCTAATGTCTAACTTAGCATTTATGGAATCATGGGAGTTGTAATTCATGTCCATGATGGTTTCATACCATGGTTGACCCTTTATGATGAAAAGTGTTTTGTATCTTTTAGGACTATTCTTTGGGGATGAAATGTCAATTTCTAGGAAGTCTACTTGTAGAGTTGTTTTAAAGAATCTAATATCTAATTTGTGGAAGTATGAGCACCGGTGATGTATCCGAGATAAAGATATTTTTAGTTATATGTAATAATTGTATATTCAAATTCATCTGATATAGTATTGAGCCTCATATTTGAGGTGTAGGGGTTTGTGTACAAGAAAAAACATGTTCATAAGATAGTGTCATGGCAAGTGGTGATGATGCAGAGATTCATAGGTATTGTGGATGTATTAAGAGGTATTTTTAATGTTACTAAAGTGACTCAAGGCTTTGGTGAAGGTCATGTAGGTAGAAGAGGTTTAGTTTTTGCGACAAGGAATTTTGATGCAATTAGGCCTATTGGAGACCTAATGGAGAAATTTTAGTATAAAGGTGAGATGACTAACCTATCTAGTCTTGAGTATGATTTCATCATAATGATTTTAGGTTTTTTTGTGATATACATCCTTTTAATTCCAACATACATGATTTAGGTGCGTGTGACTTGGATAGAAGAAAGTTGTATTTTCTCATTTGAGCTAGTAGATAGGATTGGTGTGTAATGAATTTTAGAAGAAGGTATGAACAAGATATGAGGGGAAAGATGAAGAGTATAAGGAATTGAAAATTATGAAGAATTATTTTATTATCTATATATGAAAAAGGATATCTTGAATAAGTTCATCCATACATGACCTAGTTGGAGAAGAAGACCTAATTGGTGTGCATGAGGATGTGCAAGCTAGAAATTTTATTGAGGATCTATTTCTAGTCTTAATGACCCAATGAGAGGGAAAATATAATGTTAATGATGTTGTAAATGTGAAATACATCTAGAGAGATAGGTCACTTTACCTAATCATTCTTGGTGAAGAATTCATAGAGTGAATAAGACAAGAAGGTTGTTTTGGGAAGGTGTTGAGTGAAGCAATATGAAAAAGTGATCACAATCAATTAGTCGAGAAAAAAGGTTAGCAAGTGATATTCATATTAGGTATATGAGTTGCTACTTGGTCATATTAGGGGTTGTATCCTCCTTGTATATTTGGATCTCTACTAAACTACGGATTTGTATTCCTATGTGGTTAGTGTCCTACTAAACTAGGGGTTGGTGCTCCTTGTGGGGTTTGTACCTCACTATATAAATCTTTTGTGATGTTTAATATTAATATGAGTACTTTTTTTTAAATATAAGTAGAGGTTTGATGGGGTTTCTTCCACTTGAGGGTTTCTCACTTAAATATGGTGTTAATGTGTTCTCTCTTGTTTCATGTTTATGTGGATGGTTGATATGTTACTAGATGGTTTTATATGATCTTAATATTGCTCATGTAATGGATAATGAATGTTTAATTGTTAAACATAATTGAATTAAATGTTTTAAAGGACTAATTCACCCCCCTTCTTAATCATTATGCTTCCAATAATCGATATCAAAGAAAGGTCCTTGTGAAGCAAGTATAATAACTTGGAAGATATTTGAAGCATATGTATGATATGCATGCTTGTTCAAGATGGAATGAAAACATTATTTATAATGAGAATCTACGTAAAACCCTTATGGTTTTATATGTGATAGTTATTCCTTTATGTTTGCACTTAGATCACTAATTTTGCAACTGATACAACCAATGAAGATGATAAATAAGGCCTTTATATATATTTTGAAGCATGTTTCTCTAAATGAGAAGATGTAGGTGCTTAATATGACCTAGGAGAAGATCTTGAAAGTGTCCCGAGATATAATTGAATCTATAAAGAAATAGTAAGAGTTTCATGAAGCCCTTATAATGAAGATAATATATGAAGAGATCAAAACTAAGCTTGAAGAAGAGATGACTAGTTATGAGAAGAAACTCAGTATGGTTGAGGTATGGAAAAATGATAGTAAAAGTAGTGACTCAAAGCATGAATATGATTATGTCAATTATGAAAAATTACTCGTAGTTGTGGAATATGGTAGTAGTTCAAAAGAAAAGGACTAGGTTTTGAGGATGATTTAGAGAAGGAGAGACCAAGTAACATTGTTCTCAAAAGTGAATAATTATTCATCTAGCTGAAGAAGTTATTGGAAGGTGCTATCACTAATCTACCATAAAGGAGGAAGAGAAGTAGATCCAATCATCATCGAAGGTATGTAATGTAATTCACTTATTAACATTTATTATAAAAGAAATATCGACATATGGATTAGAATAAGTTAAGGAGCAGGGGTCATTCAAAGTTTCCTAATCATTGGGACACTTGAATCTTGAGGTAAGTTTTGTTTTGATTTCATTCCGAGGAGCACCAAAGTAATGTAATCATATATTGATCTTGTGGTTAGTATTGTATATATTGTGCTATGGGTTAAGATAGTTGAGACATTATGTCTCAGAGGGTCAAATACCTTTTGACATAAAAATGAGAATGATGTGGTTGGATATCATAATGAGCAGAAAAAAATTACTCTTTGACATTTGAAATTGAAAGATAAGATGAGTTAGTATGGAGTAATGAGTTATGAACCTAAAAGTTACATTAAGAGATATATATAATCTCAATCATGAATATATAGTATTGATTTATATGTAAGAAGGTGTGTGATTCCCATGTTAGAGTATTTAAGATATGACGAAACCTTATTTGACCTTGTTGATAAATTGTTGTGAGGTTTATACCATGATGATATATGTAACATCTTGGTCTTAGTTTATTTATCAATTCAATAATGTGATAGAGAGCATGGTATATGGTATAATAAAGGTATATTAAATTTTTAAACTCGTGTGAATTGTTTAAGTTTCGAGAGAAACATCAATGATGTGTAAGTTGGTTAAATGTCTATAGTATGAACATTGGATCTTAAGAGTAAGTTCCATGACCTTTTTAGGTCTATTTCAGTCTAAGTACAAGTTGAACATGTATGATTTTAGTATTAATCCTAAATAACATGTGGAAGGTATGCATATTATGAACCTTAAAGTAGGATAACAATCACCTCTATAGGTCTCATTGATATGAGGAGGAAGAATTCCCTAAGAAAGGAATTTGACAAGGTATGGTATGTTGTTTAATAACATAGATATGCTATGAAGTTATTACAAGTAAGATAAATATTGACAATATTTATGTACAATGAGAAGGAGAGTTCCTTTGAGAACAACCAAGATGATGAGTAGCTTGAAGACCCAGGAGACATGAAGATAAATATTTCAAGTTTGAATTTGTAACAAAAGGTATGTTATCATCTAATACAACTTTTTGATGACCAAGTAAAAGCTAAAGTCATTATAGTTGTATCATAGAATATTTTAGTAGTTTTGGAGTAATCTTGTGAAGCGATTTTCAACATCTTTGATATGGGAAATACATGTTTTCATGACACGTTAACATGAAGAATCGAATGTTCCAAAAGTAGTTTGAAATCTTGATTGATCAGTAAAATTTCAGTAAACGTGTTTTATTAGACAACTCAATGAAGGACAATAAATGTATGTAAACTCCTAAATATGCCTACATGGATTTTATATGCTATAAAAAAGGATCAAGTGGAGAAGTATCATCATGAGAAGGGATAAGTTTTATTTCAAGTAAGTGATTATCCCTAGAAGTGATTTGTCACTTGAGAAAACCCATAATGATGCTACAAGTTATTCGAAAGATCCGAGTTTTTCTCGTTTGATATAGACATAATAGAGTTAGTTGTGTTTTGGTTTGTCTTCTTGGTATTAAAAGTATGATTTAGCTAGATAATTATGGAGACTCAAGTAATCTATTGATATATATCATGGTAAAGTGTCTCAAGAAGGTTTTAAGTCATGAATAAGGACCTGTGATAGGTATGAAAGAGTTTTATGGATAAGAAATCATATTGAGAGGATTGTATTTCCTGAGAAGTAGAGATTCATCTACTAAGACAAACATAACTTGAGTTATAAGCTCCTATATCATTTTTTATATATTAGAGAACTATTATAGATTTTACTGGATCAAGAAGGAAATCAAGAAAAATGAGTGTCTACAATAAGTTTTAAATAAGGTTACAAAGTTGTATGAATGAAGGTTTTTTTTAACCTAGTCTCATTGATCTTATAGTTTATATCATGTAACATTGATGGAAAAGAGTGTTTTTGAGGTGTAAATAATTTAGGGTAATGAATATTTATTTTTAGTGCCTTGATTTTATCTCATATGGTGTGTATGAAGTAGCATGGTGTGATGTTTTAAGGTGTCATGGCACATACACAAGTTCTTGTTGCATAAACAAACATCTAGGTGTTAGGTGTGAACTCCAAAGGCATACCATAGGTCCCAAGGCATATCTCAAATGTGTATAAGTGTCATCATGCTGATAAACATGACAAGTTACATGGAACATGGATTGCAACAAGCTCAACTAGGTCTCATTCTAAGACCTAATGCAAGAATGGCTTGTGGTATGAAGCACAAAAAGCTAAGGAAGTTAAATAAAACCACATGAAGTGTTTTGTGACATTTTAGAGAGGCTATGGAAGGTGCTAGAGGTCAAAATTAAGTTTGAGGATGCATGTTAAAGGCCTTTTAAAGGCATGTTCTTGAGGATAAACCTAGTGAGCATGGGAAATTCAAGGTGGATGATGAGTTTCAGATAGGTGCAAACTTAAATGAGCCTTGGGACATGTGAAGGAAGTCAACAAATGCTGAGGACAAAGTTTCAAGTCAAAATTCAAAAGGAGAAGCAAGAAAAATGGTTTTAGGCTCTATCAAGCTCTCAAAATGGCCATTTCTAGCTCAAGGATCAAGTTTGAAGTGATCATTCACATGTGAAATATATACATGGGGACCTGATACATTCATCAATGTTGGCTCATGCAGTAAAGAAATTTTTACAATTGGAATGAGGTAAAATGATGCCTTATACTTTTTGAACAATCCTTAAGAAGTTAAGTTGATTTAATCCCTCTTAAGGACCTAGTTTTGGAGTGATAGGAAAAATGTGAATGTTTTTGTCACCAAATTACATGGGAATGCTAAAGTGATGATTCAATCTTGTAGATAACTACGTATATCTCATTTTTGTGGTGGTGGTATACTTTAGGTGTCATGAGAAGCTATAGAAAATCCTTTATTTTGTGAAGTTTTGCATGTGCAAACATGTGTTGCAAGTTTCATGGTGAAAGGAAAAATTTGGGGAAATCATGGGATGTGGCATAATTTTCTCTAATAATTTTCAGGTAGGGTATTTGTAAAAAAAATTTGTAACATGTCACCCAAAATTACCTACCGCTAGTGGCCTAAAGAGGAAAAAACTAGTCATGTTGGTTTGAAAGGGTTTTGATGTACAGACATGTTTTGGAAGTGTAATGTGAGTATAGATAGTTCATATAATTATAACATGACATGTTTGAGCCTAACACTTTATTAGGTGAAGTGATTTTTGGTCTAATCCATAAAAGTCTAAAGTATTTCATCATGTTTGTCAAGTAGGTTTGAGAAACAAGAATGCAAGTATGAATTTCTCCACATAACGCATGAAAATGAGTGTTTGAATATTGATTTGAGGTATTAAGTTTCACATGCAATGGTTTTATATGAAAGTAAATTTTGGAGTGATAGAAGCTAACTAGGCCAAGACTATTTTTGTGACCTACCACCTAGTGTGGGAAGTCTTAGACATGTAAGAATATTTAAGCTATATTCCTTGAAATGACGCATTTTATGTGATTGATGAGTTAAATTAGAAGTAAATTTTTCCAAAAATGTTTCATGAGATCCATGAATAGGTGGTTGAATGAATTAACTTTCTCAATTTGTGAATATTGGTTTTTGTGCATATAAATCCATTAGGACCTTTTCCAAATCAATGTCTCGTGGTATGAATGAATATTGTAGAGTTATTCCATGTATTTGAAGGTGAAATAGAGGTCACATGTAACATCCTCCAAGAATAAAAAGGCTCTGAAAGTTCCTACATTAGTTTTGGTTAAACAATCTTGTGACTATGTTCTTGATCTACCATATCTATACACATCCTATAAAGAAGAAGAAATGAAATGGAGGTATTATGCCTTGTCTGAACCACTCCAAGAACATGGTCATGTCTTGGAAAACTTGAATATTCTTCCCTCTTTATTCCATTATATGAAATGAGACTAGAATGGGCATCATGCACCAAGTTAAAGATTGTATTTTGAAGGTCATAGACCTAGTAGATCATATCAGTCCTAATGGAGGATTGATGATAAGATGGAAAGTTGTGAATATTTTCATGGATATAAATGGAAAGGATAGGAATTAAGTAACGTACCCATACCTTCCTAACACATGTTACATGGTCTATGATAGCTAGAAGATAAATAAATCTTCGTTAAGGAGAAAATAAGAAGGAATAAAACCGTTACAAAAGGATTTGGAAGATGTCAATTTGAAAATGGAGTATATTTAGTGGCATCAGAATTTTATTGAGTTAATAAATGTCTCCTTGTTCCTCCTATGTTTTATAAGTGTCATACAATATCAAGAAAGGATAGTACCTACAACTAACATACTTGCAAATGTAATGATGAGTCGATAATAACTCTAGGTGATGTCATCTAGAATCTTGTATACGAGTTGAAGAGTTCGAGAAAGTCAAGAGTGGAAAGATGAAGGGTAATATGTATAAGAGTATGTAATCCAAGTATGTATGAGTGATTTAATTTTCATGTGAAAATATCTCAATACTATTTTAGTAATAGAATGAAGAGATGAGAAAATAGGTGAATCAAGGTGTGTGAAGAAAGAGGATGAACATATAAGAGCCAAATATGAGATCACAAAATTGTTGTCATAAGTAACCAAGTAAGATAAATGTGATATTTTTTTTGTAAATTGTAAGTGTATGCTTAACAAAGTAAGGATTTGGTGCTTCTATGCAAGTTAAAGCTTGTAAAAGTTGTCAAATAGGTATTTGACTAAATTGTTGGAGTTGGTGCTTCAATTTGAGTTGGTTCTCAATAAATTGATACATTTTCAATCTCTCATCGGAAAATTATCCAATATATTGCATTTATTTTAGTGGATTTTTCTCCCTTTAAGGATTTCCCAAAATAAACCATTGTCTTCATGCGTACTATAGAGTTATTTTTGTATAAGAATCTTTAATGGCCACCATCTTTTGTCACTCTAGCCTTAGTTTCTTTTGTTCTCTTGAGCCTAAAATTGACTAAGTATGAATTTAAATGCAAAACATGTCCACGTGCCCCTTTGGTACACTTAGGGCATGAAGTGGAGAAGGAATGTTTTCAAACTTGCACCACATCATCCACATGTCCCAAACCCGATAAATTTTCCCTGGTGGGTTGAAAAGTCAAAAACATAGTAGAGACGTGTAGAGTGTCCATGTTTCACGTGAGTGCAATTTCAAATTAACAAAAATAAGGAAGACCCACAAGCAAGCGCATTCCCTCCATGTGTCTCTCAATCACAATTTGAAAGACAAAGCTCCTAGAAAGGCCCTCAAATAAGTGCACACCCTCTAAGTGGTAGAAACGGATCATCGCTGACTAAAATAACACAAGTTGGATGAATTAAAGGAAATCAAAAATATCACCAATAGACAGTTGAGATATTGACCCAAAAACAAAGGATTAAGAAAATTGAATTTTTATGGTGGAAGGTCTAATTCATGACATTGAGGAGGGATCCTAGAAGATCTATAAAGGAATGTTCTGATCTAGGAAAAAAAGAAGGAGAAAATTTAGAAAAGAAACATAGAGTAGCTATGAAAAGAGATTCTAGCCTTAGTTATTAAATCAGCTAGCCTTAGCTTGAATCTATTATAGAAGGAATCAGTCTGTGCCATATCGTCCTTCTATATTATTTTCTCTATGAATAAATAGTTCTTGTTTTGTGCATCTTATCTTTCAATATTCTGTGTCTTTCTTCTTTCACTGCTAGTAGTTTTTATATTAATTTTAATATTTATCATGCTATACGCCCTTGGGTTTTATTTATATATCTATCATCTCGTATATTTGTATACACCTTCTCACCTCGATAATCTAAGATACTTCTAAAAATAGTATATCATGCATATACACTCTTTGAACTATTTTAAGTAGTTTCCCAAGGTCCATCTCTGAGTCTTTAAAATCTATTTTGGCATATCACCTTAGTTAGTTTTACATTTTATTTCATTTTTCCTCTAACCTTATCTCACACCATAGAGAAGAGAAAACTTCTTTAACATTTGTAGGTTATCTTAAGGTGCATGTCCTACTTTCTGAAGGTATCCCATGACTTTGATGGTTCATCCCCAAAGATAAGCGTTAACAGTTTCCCGGAACACCCAAAGGGGAAACAAACATATACACATCTTGATACTCCATCGTAAAAATTATGATGATTTTTGCAGCACTAATTTGGTCTTCTCTAGTTTACAAGATGAATTCAAAAAAAAGTGAGGACAAGAGAAGAATGCATGTTTGAATACTTGTAGTTATATCCACCACACAACAATAGAGGTAGACTAATCTAGAGTTCTTCGTCTCCTCTTAACTGGACTCTCACAACACCTCCACCAGTAGGACCTTTTTACACTCAACTAGGACCCTTAGACCTATTTTAATGGATCACTTCGAGATCAAACCCCAAGGTATTTTGTTTCATGGAATCAAGAGAGTCTGTTTCTTACCAACACCCTAGGGTGTGGAATCCTATTCCATCTAACACTCTAAAATAACTTCCCAAATTTATCGGAGAAGACTTCAAAACTCCAGAGGAGCACCTCCAAGATGTAATGGAAATATGTGTAGTACATTATATTAGGGAACACGATGTCACCTTATGGTTGCTAGATACTTCATTTAAAGGGAAGGCTCTATATTATTACTGATCCCTAACTTCTAATACTATCGGCACTTGGGATCAACTAGGAAATGTATTGGTGACAAGATTCAAAGTGAGAAAGGGGATAGATACTCACTCCTACAACAACTTATCAACATCAAGAAGGGCCCACAAGAACTTATGAGTTATTTTAACACCAGGTTTCACAAAACATGGTAAAGGATTTCTACACTAGCAAGGCCACATATAGGTATGTATATTGTTTTTACTTAAAAGATATGAATTCAGAATATTTCGTGATGATTTAATAATTAGGAGGGTATTCTTTACCAAAAGCATATGATATTATAGTCCAAGATGAGAAAATCTAATAGATTCTAGTAAGCTCTCCCCAAGATCCCTTTGCCAATATACCCTGAAATAGCTCCTCTCCCACAAGCACAAGTCCCGATCTCTACCCAATCCCCTACAACTTCATCTTCCTCTTCTCTTGAAATGGTGGAAATCAAAAATATCCTTAGAAACTTCTCAAATGAGATAGTAAATCTTAAAAGGAATCGAGTGCTTACCTAAGACACAATTATCAAAGCTATCAAGGTGGCAGGCCCCCTATCCCTCTCAACATCATAATACCCAGAGATCATCATTTTCATAGTCATCTAACCATCTCTTCCTAGTACTAACACCACTCTAAACTATTCCACGCAATAACGAAAGAGAAATGGTACTTGGGAAAAAAATTGCAGAAGATCCGAACGCATGGTGCTTCCCCTATAATACATCCCACATGCCAAGATATTTTCCACAAGGAAATTTACAACAAAAGGTATCCAAACAAATAACAATAGGAGGCTATGATTTTAACGCATAAGACCTTACTCGTCTACCTGGAGCCCAAAATGTGGCCTTTTTGTGTAGATTAAATAGATGTCCCTAGAACAAGAAGTAGATATCACACCAAAGCATGTGATTTTCTCTTAGATTAAATGATACGACTTCATATTTACAAATGAGGAATCTACTTCCAAACATGTTCAATTAAATTACAAAACTCGCTTTAGCAAAATGATGATAGATACATATGCTCCTATCTCAAGCACAAATAGGAAGATGCAAAATAAGTATCAAACCATCATGGTTTCACTGCCAATAATCATAAAAGAATCCCCGAGAAATTGTTAAAAATTAGGACGCCCACACCCCATAGTTGAAGGAGTAAAATCCCAGTCATCTTCTAAGGCATCGTAACTCAGACCAATGAACATGGTTCAAAAATCAAGAAAGCGTTGGCTAATGCATCCTTCTGAGATCTTCTAGGCATTCCAGAGAAAAAGGAGTTTCTTCAAGAAGCACTTAAATCAAATGATGACCCAACTACCTCTGGGAAATAGAAGGAATAGGTAAAAGGGATTTGAGCGCTAACAGAATTAGTTTTGTTAAATAAAAAACTAGAAGTAAGTAAACCAAGGCTGAACCCCTTTTCTATGACTCTTATCAGAGGTAGGAAATTATTACATAATTCCATGATAGACTCTAGTGCAAGCACTACATTCATGCCAAAAGTGATTACATATGCCTTGGGAATTAAATATGAGCCCTTAAAGAGAGGAGGCATGCAACTAAATGGAAAATCAGTCTAAACAATAGGATCTATCAAGGGACTCATGATGTAGCTCTATTCCCGACCGAACATAACCATTCCACAAGATATAGTAGTAATCAATGTTCCTACAAATCTTCGAGTGTGTCTCTCCCATGATTTCACAACTAAAAGAAGAGGCTATATATCTCTTGATTGGTCTCATATGATTATGCGGACCAAGTATGGATCTAAGAAAAAGATATTATCGAACCCATTTCCAAAGAACATATAATGGACCAAGTGGCCTTAGGATTTGAGGATTTCCACACTATGATCACTAGAGAAGAGGAATCGTATATAGAGGATGGTAATCTACAAAGCCGAGGTCATCTAGCCAACCTTCCCCAAGCGATCACTTCGAGAACTTCGATTCCACTGGTTTGGGTACTTACATTGTCTTTTACAAAGAATCCATGATTCCAAAGGTGGTAAAAGGAAAGGATAAAAGAGAAGGGAATCCCATTAGAGATAACCAGATATGGACCCTACATTTGAATGGAGCTAAAATAAAAAGTGTCTCAGGATATGGAGTATGTTTGTTATCCCAATTCATAAATAATATACTCCATGATTTCCACTTTAAGTTCTCCTATACTAATAATGAAGCAAAGTATGAGGCATTAGTACATGGCTTGGCCACAACACGAAAGGAAACAATTGAGAGTCTTTGGTGACTCGAATTGGTGGTAACATAGGTAAGGAACATTTTCGCCACAAAAAATCCAATAATGAGGTCGTATCGACATAGAGTCTAGAATCTCATCGAATATATTGAAGCCTTTAATATCAATGTCTTCCCCTGAGACCAAAATATAGAGGTTGATAGGATGGACTTAATCAGGTCACAATTCAACTCACTAAATGCTTTGATAGTGAATGAAAGTACCTTAAAATTGATCATCCTCACTTCTATACTTGATAAGATTGATCGCAAGAAAGTTTTTAATAATTACCAACATATTATACATTTCCTCCAAACATACGACCAACTTGCAAACCAACAACAACCCTAGATTGAAAAAGCATATGGAGACCAAATTATTCAGCTTAAGGAAAAAAACTTCCAAAAGGGTTAATAACCCTATAAAATATTTTTAATTCGAATCATGTTAATATAGATCGAAGGAATTTTTTAGCGGTAAGGAGGATTATGTCAAGATCAAAGTGAATAAAGATAGAAATCTAAAATTCAGGAATTTAGTTACTAAAATAGAAAGAGAAATACTCGTGGCTCTATGCCATAATTATGATAAGGTGATGTCTTTTATGTATGATGACCTACAAGGTTAAAACAAGGATATCATCCAACACAACATCAACCTTGAATAAGGATCTAATCCTATGTGCCGTAAACAAAGTCTTGTGAACCTAAAAATAGAATCCCTCATGGTTGAGGAAGTGAGAAAACTCTTAGAGGCCCGTATAATATTTCCTACCAAACACACAACATGGGTCTCTTACTTAGTCCCGTAAGGAATAAAAATGGTGAAATTCAGCCGTGTGTAGATTTTAGGGACCTAAATAAAGCATCCGTAAAGGATCACTACCCCTTACCTTCCATGGAGTAGATATTACAGATAGTTGTTGGCTCAGAAAGGTTCTCTCTACTAGATGGTTTTTCAAGTTATAACCAAATATGGCTTGCTAAAAAGGACCAACATAAGACCACTTTCATGAAAAAAGCAGGAACCTTCACGTATTCAAAAATGTCATTCGCACTCACAAACGCTAGAGCTACCTTTTAAAGATCCATGGACTCCACATTTGGAGAGTTTATCAATAAGGTAATTCTCATTTACCTAGATGATCTCACAAGTGTTTACCAAGATATCGAAGATCATTTTGATGCCTTGGAAGTTGTATTCAAGAACTTATAAGAATTTAGGATCTCTTTTAACCCAAATAAATGTGTTTTGGTGTACCCCAAAAAAACTCCTCGAGCATGCATTGTTTTAAAGGAAGGGATCTCTATGTATCCGTAAATATTTGAAGCCATTCTAGGATCCGTCTTACCACTCAATAAGAAAGAGGTCTAATATTTCTTAGGGAAGATCAATTTTTTCAGTAAGTTCATTTCGACTTTCTCAAGATAATTCACCCGGTCACACTAATGTCAAGAAGGACATTAGCTTCAAATGCACTACCGAAGGTCATCAATCCTTTGAGGTAGGTAAAGGCTACCGCATCTTCCCGGCACTGCATAACCTTGATTTCTTAAAATATTTCATCATGTATGTATACGGGGTAAACATAGCATAATATTTGTACTAACATAGAAGGGAGAGTCTCAAGGAGAATATCATCCAATCTCCTTATTTTAAAACACTCTTCATGACTATGAAACAAGGTATAAATTTATATAAAGACAAGCTTATGCTATAGTTAAGGTTCTGAAGAAATTCAGGCACCTTGTCACTCATAGTAGAATCTAGGTCATGGTGGCTCACTCTAGCATTAAAGAATATATAATGGAGGGTGAGATAACTGATAAAAGAGCTAACTGGATCACTAAGATCCTCAAATACAACATTGAGGTAAAACCTACCAAGCTAGTATGGGGAAGTGGCCTATGTCAATATTTAACTCAAGACCCCATGCCCTTATTAATGAAGAGCCCGAAGAGATATTCTATATCCAAGAAAGCGAATCGGTTATATAGATCTCATATAAGATCCGCTTCATGAAGACAAGGAGATACCCAAACCATCTCCCCATAAAAAGGAGGTACTATAAGAAAAAAGGATCCCATTTCACCATGATTGGTGATGTCCTTTTAAAAGTAACTTTAACAGCACTCGCTAAGGTGCCTAGAGAGTGAAGAAGCTAAAATATTCTTAAGTGAGTTACACCATGGGAGCTCAAGAGGTCATTTTTCTGCCTAAACCACAACTATAGAAATATTTCAAGTAGGATACTTTTAGCCGAGCCTATTCACTGATAGTCAATAAAATAAAAACAAATGAAACATTTTTCAAGTTTATACGGGTTTTCGGAGGAATGCAACACTCCCTCTTAATCCCATCCTAATAGAGGAACCATTTGCACAATGGGTTATAGACTTCATCGGAATGGTCAACATGACTTCTAGTCCTAGGCACAAATGGATCCTCATCGCAATTGATTATTTCACCCGATGGGCGGAGGTAGTTCCATTGAAATAGGCCACCGAGAATGTGATCCTGGACTCCTACATGATATCACTACCCACTTTAGAACCCCCACACTATTATATCTGATAATGTGAAGGCCTTTTTGGGAGCCAAGGTATCTGATTTTGTTGTAAAGCATGGAATCTATCTAAAAATGTCCTCCAACTATTACCCATAAGGAAATGGTATTGCGAAGTCCACTAATAAAAACCTGATCAAGATCATAAAAAGAATGGGAAATGAGCATAAGAGGCTATGGCATGAACATATCAAAATAACCTTATGGGTTGATTGGATCACACCTAAATAGATCTTGAAAGCCTCATCATATGAGATATCTATCGGAAAAGTGTTGTGATGCAAATTTCTCTAGAATCCCTAGAAATCCTTGTGTAAAAACTATTGAAACAAATCGAGATGGAGGAAAATGGGGAGATACATGTGAGACTTGCTGAGTTAGTAGAGCTCCAAGAGAAGTGGGAGGCCACTCATGAAGCCATGATCAACTCACAACAGTGGTGAAAACCTGGTTCGATCAAAATACGCGAACTAGAATTCTAAGTTGGTGGTATGGTTTTAAAATGGGATGTGAGTGCCACCAATCCTGGAAATCATGGGAATTTTAACCCCTTATGTACGGGACCCTTCAAAATCAGTGCATGTAAGTAACACAATGCTTTCAATCTTTAAAATGTGGAAGGAAACCCCTTGGAAATTCTAATAAATGGGATTCACTTGAAACTTTTCATGTAAGTCTCTTCATTAAATACTATATCATATGTATAGTTTTACTTTTCCTTATTCTTGTTGCTTCATTTTTTTAGTCCCTTTTAATAAGTGTCTTGGATTCGTGTCCCTTGTGGATCCCCCTTGCCTCTTTTTGAATTTTTTGAAGGAGTTTTCTTTCCTAATTTTACCTAAAATTAATGATCCAACGACTTCCTAGGACACTTAAGAGAAAAATATTTAGAATTGATACAAAATCTCTCAAAAAGTGAAGATTTTGGTGCTTAGAGTCATAAATTAAAAGGGATTCATTATGTGAATTTACTCTATGTACATGTGAGCCATTAATCTCCAAGTAAGGGTAGATATTTAAGATATCTAGGATCATCCAACATGCTCATTTCAAATGCTAGAGTCTTCCAAATCAGTCATCAAGTGTCGAAGTAAAAGAATCAGAGCTTTCTCCTAGTTCCGAAAACCACCATGGAAACTTCCAACTCTACACCACCAAAGAAAGTATTACATAGGATAACCCACACCCCCATGTCCTCTTCAACCAAAGTTGAGATCCTTGATGGTGGGATTTGATTTAGTGACCCTTTTATGGTTTCCGAATTTTCTCGATGACATTTTTGACCCTGTTCTCAAAAAGAAACCCAAAGATCCGAGACAGTAGTCTTCTCCGTGTTTCTTAACCTAGTAAATTCTAAAAATTTTGGCTAAAGAATCGAACACAACACTCTCCCAATATATGGTGCCTCTCATAGACCTCGTACGTAGAGCCCATACATATGTGCATGAGTTGTTTCGACTTCAACAACAACACCATCCATGGAAGGAAAATAATGGTGGTAACTTTTCCTCAAGTTCTCGTGGAATATGTTGGCCCTAACCTATGACCCAAGACTCATTTTTTATGATATGGCCAAACTACAAACCATATGGGATCAATTATAGTACAAAGATTCATTCCTAAATTCAGGACTCACTATAATTAAGAGGAAGGTGGAGCATAAACTCACATAGAAGTTGGCATCCTACAGGTTCACCTTAATTCAAGACTTGTGGAGATATGACCTAGACAGGATGATGGCCACGACTCTAGTTTGTAACAAGGTTCCAGACTCCTACAAGCATGAGTCTAGGGAATTTTTTGAAAAAGGTGATCCCTTTAGGAAGAGTCTCCTATAATATTCATCTAGCTCTGTGACATAACAATTCCAGGACTAGGATTCATTCCACCTAGTTAAGCATAGGTATGACCCCACCCTAACCATGACAAAAGGAATCGAGAGTGGCCATACGTAAGAAAGAGGGGAGTGAAAAAAATTGAATCCTATTGGAATTATACTCACGAGATCAGCAAGACCACCCTAAATTTTGAGGTTATCTCTAGTGATGAGCAATGGGAGGAGTTTTCGGATAAAAATCATGGGTCCGATGTAGAAAGAGAGGATATGGTAACAATAATCTAAAAATAACATGTGAGAATGATCGCAGGGTCTTCCGGTCCCTCCCAACAACAATCACCAATTCCACCTCCACCCTCCATTTCTCAGCAAGGTCATTCAATGTCAGCACATACTCAGCAGTCTGCATTAATTCCCTTAGGCAAGTGACCTTTGGAGGGATTGATGCTGAGCCCCCATGTAAATATTCAAAGATGGTCATGGATCCTTCTTCTCCTCCCCCTCTACCTCCTCTTGGGGCTCCATTTCAATCTCCTCCTCCACAAAAATTTACCCCTGTTGGAGGTATCCCCTTGTCACCACCCCATTGAGAATATCCCTCCACTCGGAGCCATCTCAATGCCTCAACTTCCCTCCATCATCAAAAATTTCTCCCCTATGTGCTAATAGGCCCTTCTTTAGCTCTGGTAACTTCAATTCCTTAGCCACAAGTTACAATTTTGTATGGTCTCGCACCTCCGTTCCCATTTGTAGATAGATTTGTCCCTTTCCCTTTGAATTTTTGAGTCAAGAAGAATCGCAAGGTTGCTCAAGATAGCACAAATGTGAAGCGAAGAAGAAAAAATTGGCATGAGCAACAAAGTAGATGTGGTTATTGTATGACCATCAACAGAGCTCCTTGACTATCATGCAACTCATCCCCAAGTATCCAGGACCCGCAGAAACAGATGCATCCTAATGATTATTCTATCAACTCTATCATGGTCAACCTATAAGAGTTCCGGCCTCGGGATAAGCTCAATTTAATGAATAAAACTATGGTCATGGTCATAAAAAAATTACCTTAAGCTTAGCAACCAACTAACAAACACACAATCTTGCCCTGGCATGGTAGAAGCAACCATCACCAACCAACAAGTTGACATTAAAGGAAAGGGAAAAGAGATAGTAGATATTCAAAAGGAATTGAATGAAGCTCCATCACAAGAAGTCCTTGTGGCTTCTCAGGAAGAGGCTAAGACTTTAGCAACCAAAATTTCCACATCCGAGGCCTCGTCCAATACACTCTTACAAGAAAAAGGAGCCATTCAAACATAGGTTGATTCTAGAAATGTGGAGGTGGCTATGCTCCGAGCAAAGTTGTGTGTTGTCGAGGTGGAAAAGGGCATCCTCTAGATGAGATTGAAATCATCTGAGGACATGGTCAAGGATTTGACCCATAAATTGGGACAACAACCCTAGAAAGGGGGAATTATAACATTAGTGCAAGAGCTATATGCCTCTTGTTATGACCACATTGCCACCACGATAATGAATTTATCCCTTGCACTTGGATTTATATCCGATGTGCAAGGATTGTGCTTAAATTTGGAGACAAGAACCTCCACCATCGACAATGCAAAGATCCTCTAAGGTCTCAAAATCATTTTTGTTGATTCAAAAACTTTACAATGCTTCTGAATCAACACTTCAAGTGGTAGGAATAACTTACATGTGGATGATCGCTATAAAGATCAATGAGATTCTAAGCCGAAATAAAGCCTCCATAAAATGCCAAAATATCTTGACACAAATCCAACATGGGATTAAAGAGTAGAAGTAGAGCATCAATGAATTAGTCTAGCTAGGCTCCCCTCTCCCTTCACCAATGACTCTACAGTCCTACCAAAGGACCAAATTCAAAAACTATTGATCTCTAAACAACAAGACAAGACTGTCTTTCATTATTTAAAAGAGAGCTCCAATGTTATCGAGGTGAAATCCATTTTTAATCCCATCATGCAGTTGGAGTTTCATTTACACACATTCATGCAGAATCTCCAAATTTTTTCCCATAAGGAGATAATAGAGCTAGACCAATATTTTCAAGCCTTGCAGAGAAGGACCTACCCAATAGAGGTGGAATGGCTCATATATAGGACAACTTTACAACATATGTGAATGGCATTTTGTGAGCCACATTTTGATTTTTTAGGCTAGGAAATTGTCGGATCCTTCCATGACTAGAATAGAGTTCTTTGAAGAGTCGCCATAACTATAGATTTATTTTTGTATAAGAATATTTAACAGCCACCATATTTTTTCATTCTAGCCTTAGTTTCTTTTACTCACTTGATCCTAAAATTGACTAAGTATGAAGCTAAATGCAGAAGGTATCCACGCATCCCTTTGGCCCACTTGGGGCATGGCGAAGAAGGAATGTTCTTAAACTTGAGCTACATCATCCATGTGTCGTAGACCCAATAAAGTTTCCTAGATGGGTTGAAAACTCTAAAACATAGTAGAGATGCGCACGGTCTCCACATGTCACCCGAGAAAAATTTAAAATTAAGAAAAAGAAGGAAGTCCCCTGAATAAGCATGTTCCCTCCACGTGTCTCTCAAGATAATTTTGAAATACAAATCTCATGGAAAGGCCCTCAAACAAGAACATGCCCTCCACATGGCATAAAAGGATCATCACCGATGGAAAGAGCACAAGTTATATGAATTAAAGGCAATCAAAAATATCACCAATAGGCAGTTGAGATATTGACCCAAAAATGAAAGATCTTGTAAGAAAATTGAATGTTATTGGTGGAAGGTATAATTCTAGACATTGAAGTGAGATCCCATAATATCTATAAAGGAATTTTCTAATCCAGAACAAAAGGAGGAGAAAATTTAGAAAAGAAACATACAGCACCTAAAAAAAGATATTCTAGGCTTAGTTATTGTATCACTAGTCTTATTAAGATTCTATTATAGAAGGAGTTCGTAATCTGTGCCATATTTTCCTTATATATTATTTTCTCTATGAATAAATAGTTTTTGTTCTCTCAGCATCTTTTCTTTCAATATTCTCCTCTTTCTTCTTTCATTGCTAGTAGTTTTTAGATTAATTTAAAGATCTATCATGTTATACGCCCTTTTGTTTTCTTTATATATCTATCATTGCATATTGTTATACACATTCTCGGCCTCTCATAAAATAAGATACTTATAAAAATAGTAGAGATCATACTTATACACTCTTTGAACTATGTTAAGTAGTTTCCCAAGATCCATCTTTGAGTCTTTAAGATCTGTTTAGGCGCATCGCCTTAGTTAGTTTTTCATTTTATTTAAGTTTTTCTAACCTTATCTCACACCATAGAGAAGATGCAACTTATTTAAACTCTAGAGGTTATCTTAGGGCACGTGTCCCACTTTCCCGAAGGTATCTCAAGAATCTCATGGTTCATCCTCAAATATAAGAATCAATAGGTACTTTCTTTTCATTTTCTTATGCTTGAATATCATTGTTTCCTTATGGTAAAGGTTAATCAAGATTAAATCATTTTTTGAGGCATAAAATTGTTTTCGAAGGTTAAAGAAATAATTATTCACCCATCCCCTCTCAATGCTTTTGTTTCCAATAATTATTATCAGAGCTAGGTAGTTTTAGAGAAATCATAACAACTTTAAGGAGATCAAAGAAGCACAAGTATGACCAGTAATAAAAATCAAATTGGTTTCTCTACTAACAAAACACATCTCTTCAATGGAACTAACTATTCCTTTTGGAGAATTAGAATGGAGACCTATCTAATATATCTAGTATTTGATATATGGAAGTCAAGAAATTGATGGATACACCATTCCAAGTACACCTCTAAATGATACAATAGGAAATAAAGCTATTGAAAATAACTCAAAGGAAATTAATGAAATATTTTGTGGAATTTAAAAGAAGAGTTTGTAAAATTCATGCGAAAGTGTAGCACAACCAAAGATATTTGGGAAAAACTAAATACTATCTATGAAGTAGCCAACAGGGTAAATATAGCTAAGTTGAAGATGTGCCGAAGGTAATTAGAGAGTCCGAGAATGAATGAAGATGAAGGAATTGTATCCTAATTATAAAGATTTGATGAGGTTATAAATTTCATTAGATGACTAGTAGAAAAGATTGATGAAACATTCGTTGTTGAAAAGGTGTTAAGATCCCTGACACCTAAGTATGACTCCAAGGTTTGAGTTGTAGAAGAATAAAAATAATTGAGCACCCTACAAATGGAGGAACTTCATGGCATCTTAAATTCCTACGAGATGAGGAGAAATGAAGAAACACCAATGAAGAATGAGGTTGTATTCAAATTTGATAGTGAACAATAAGAAAAGAAAAGTAAATTTGAATCTGACATGGAGGAGGATGATGAGAGAATATAATTTATGTTTGTTAGAGGCCAAAAAGAGTGTTAGGTAAGGACACATGATATATTCCCTTCAAATGATCTAGTTGTGGCCAAGTAGGTAAATTTTATTCCAAATTTCCTAACAAGAACAAGGAAGAGAAATACAAGCATGGTGAAGAGTACAAAAAGTCTCATAATCCCAAGAAGATATTCAAGAAATGTGAAGGTAAAAAAATGTTCTTCAAGAAAAATTAATTTATACAACAAAGAAGAAACAATTTCATCAGATTCAAGTGACACCAACAAGTCTAACAGTGAAAATGAAGATATCCAACCTGACACCCTATTCATGGCCATGGAGACAACCTCTAGAAGCAGCTCAAAAGGTAAGAATCTTAGTGAAGATGAAAATTCAGATGAGGAGGATTTTGAAGTGAACCTTGAAGAAGAATTGATGTTTTACCTTGAGGAATAAACTCTTTAAAATAGGAAGAACCAAAAAATGAATTTAATGTTAAAATATTATGAAGATAAAATCAATCTATTTGAGAAAAGGAAGAGAAAGAAGGATAGAAATCATGAAGATGAAATCAAAGAGCTTGAAACACAACTAGATTTGATCTCAACATCCTTCAAATCCAAAGAAGAAGAATGCCTCAAAATCAATACAGAGATGGAGCTTCTAAAAATTGAATTAGATCAGACATCAATAAGTTGAAAGCATATAAGAGATTTGACAAAAGCTTAAGTTACCTAGATGGTCTTATAAGCATTGAAACTTCTTCAAATGACAAAACTGGTATAAGATTCAAAGAATATCACAAGGATGAAAAGATATCTAGTAAGAAGGATGAAAATACCACTCAATAATTAACTCAAATATGGGAAGCTACCAATAAGAAGGCTAAGAGGACCAACTAAATCAGAAAACATAATGTAATAAGGTACACTCGCTCTTTCTATGGATGTTAGTTTTCTTGTACTATGTTTGGACATAAAGCTATAAAGTGTAGAAGATATGAAATAGGTCATGGAAGGAAATTTCACTCACAACATATGAGAATCAACAATGAAATGGTATGTTACAATTTCCAAAGGTTTGGTCGCATTGAATTTTTTGCAATCGATACTCTCAATGCAATACAAGAAGGTGTATCTAGTAAGGAGAAACTCTAAAAGAAAGAAAGAGCAAGGCCTAATAGCTCAAACAACCTTTCATACTCAAAATGAAGACATGGCATGGTAAATTGACAATGGATGTTCAAGTCACATGATAGGGAATAAGAGAAAATTCATCTCATTGAGAAAGGATGCCTCAAAAACAATAAGTTTTGGAGATAACACATCTGCAAAGCATTATAGGTAAGGTCACAATGACTATAGATAATATAAATACAATAAATAGGAATGTATTGTATGTAGAGGGGTTAAAAATACCTACTCGGTGTGGTTCAAATGTCTAAGAAAGGGCACACTTTTCTATTTCACGACCAAGGTTGTGATATAAGGAAGAGAAAATCATGAAATCTAGTTGGTAAGGCCAAAAGGACCAATAACAACATGTATTTCTTAAAAGATATCAACAAGTAGAAATGCCTCAAAATAAATATTGATGATAGTTGTATTTTTCATAGGATGTTAGAGAATCTAAATTTTTGACAATCTTGTCAAAATTAGCTCCAAGGGATGTTTGAGAAACATGCCCAAAATCATAAAACTTGTTCATACAGTTTACAAAAAGAATTCTTACATGGAAAACAAACAAGGAGAAGATTCCACTCCAAGGAGTAGCCCACATCAGGACCACTAGAAGTGATCCATACTAACCTTTTTGGACATATAAGGACTTAGAGAATTCAAGGTGAGATTTACTTCATACTATTGATTGTTGATTACAAGAATAACTTGGGTTATATTTCTAAAAGAAAAATCGAGATGCCCTTGAGAAGTTCAAGACACTCAAAGCTCTAAATGAAAATGATAAAAAATGAAAAGATCAAATTATTGAGATCTGGTAGAAGAGGTGAGTTTTGGTCAAAGGATTTTGATGAGTTTTGTGAAAGTCATGAGATAAAAGGAAATTCTCGTAGCTCGAAAAACTCAGCAAATTAGAGTTGTGGAGAGAAAAAATAGGATGTTTTAAGAGATGAAAATAACTATGTGGAATGAGTTAAAATTATCATCCTGCTATTGGAAGGAAGTAATCGGTAAAATGGTTTACATATTAAATAGAGACCAAATAAGGATAAATAACAATAATACCCCTATGATCTTTTGAAAGGAAGCCCTAGAAATGTGAAACATATAATAGTGTTTGCAATTAGGTATTTCACCAAGAGGGATGAAGACAATTAAGGTAAGTTTGAATCAAGGAGTAATGACTGTACATAATTGGGATAATCCTCGATAAGCTCACCATATAGGTGTTATAAACAAAGCCTACAAAAGATATTATAAATCATAAATGTTATAGTTGATGAGACCTATCCAATGAAGACCAAATCTCATCCAAATGATACTTCTCAATGCATAGACATCCAGGATGATGATGAAGTTATAGAGATAAATCAAGAAGAAGATGAGGATGAAGAAAGACTAGACACAAAAATCCTTCAAGACAGGTTAAAAGAGACCATCCCACAACTCGGATAATATGAAATAAGGATTGAAGAATACATAAAAGGATGATATTGATGAGTTCCTAAAACCAAGAGAACATTTCTCTCTTATCCAATATTAAACCAATTATTTTATAGAAGCTAAGAAAGATCAGATTTGGGTTGATGTTATAAATAAAGAATTGGACTAGATAGATAAAAATTAGACTTGGGAAGTTGTACCTAGGCCCAAGAACAATAATGTCATTGGAACTAAGTGGGTATTCAGAAATAAGCTCAATGAAAGAGGTGAGGTCACAAGAAATAAGGAAATACTTGTTTGCAAAGGGTATGCACAAGTTGAAGGAGTTGAATTTGATGAAAAAAATACACAAGTAGATAGAATGGAGGCCACTAAACTCTTTTGAGAATATGCAGCATACAAAAGATTCAAGGTATACCAAATGGATGTCAAGTCAAAATTTTTAAATGGGAACCTAAATGAAGAAGTATACATTGAGAAAAATGATAGATTTTCACTAGAGAGGAAAAGGACTATGTGTGTAGGTTGAAGAAGGAATTATATGGCCTTAAGAAAGCTCCTAGAGATTGGTAAAATAGATTATATATGTACGTAACTTATCAAGGATTCATGAAAAGAGGAAGACATCAACCTATACATAACGGAATAAGGAGGTTATCAATTAATTGTGGTTTTATATGTTGATGACATAATATGTGGAGGATATAATGAGAACATGATACATGAATTTATAGAGGTCATGAAGGAGTTTGAGATGTTAATGCTTGGAGAACTATCCTTCTTCCTAGGAATGAAAATCATTCAATCTAAGGAAGGAATCTTTATATCAAAAACCAAACACATAAAATATATTAAAAGAGGTTTCACATGGAGGAATGTAAGCCAATAGGAACACCAATGGTCATAGGATGTAAGCTAAACAAGGAAGAAAACTCACCAAGAGGCAATTAGACCACATAAAGTTCCATGATAGACAACCTTTTGTATTATACTACCTTTATGCATAACATATTGCAATAATTTGGTCTAGTAGGAAGATTTCAAGAATATCCTAGAGAAAACAAGATACAAGAATTCAAGCGGATATTTAGATATCTCATGAGAACCATGGATTATGGGATTTTGGGGACTGAAGGAGTATAAGTTGAGGATATTTGTTTTGGTAAGTGTCCTTTTTATTGAATAATAAAATATTAATCTCTTGTATCACTATCAATGTTTGAACCTAAGTATATAAAAGTTATATGTTGTTTTTCACAAGTACTATGGGTGAGTCGACTTTAGAAGAATACAAGGTTAACTATGATGGACCTACTCCATTATATTGTGATAGCACAAGCTCCATAAGTATGTCAAAAAACCTTGTGTTACACTCTAATACCAAGAAAATACCAATAAAATATCATTTATTAAATAATCAAGTAACCGAGAAAATGATCAAATTGGAACATGTTTCCATCAAGGAGGAGGTAGCATATATATTGACAAAACCACTCCAAAAAGAAACTTTTAAACATCTAAGAAAATAATTGGGTGTAATTTGTTCCCCTATAAGCCACTAAAATACCCAAGCCATCAAGAGGGAGTAATCTTAATGAGGAATATTCTCCAAGAAGCTCTAAAATATATCAAGAGAGGGGGTGAGCTATTGGGCCCTTGAAATGACCAATTATCTCAGGCACGAAGGGTTGTGGCATGTAAAAACAAGGTGCGATGGCACACACGAAAGTAAATTTTTGGGATACGAAAAGGCTCGTGCCTAGGTAGGGTGGATTCATAAATTATTCACTTGTTGAATAATGGGTAAATCCACAATAAAGGAATAGACAGAAAAGTTTGAATAGATATAATTATGGATAAAGGTAAAATATGAAAGACTTGTAGCTCAAGGAAAGGATATTCCAAGGCATCATTATGGTTATCATAACATGATAAGGAGTTGAGTTAGTTATGGTTTAGCTGGAACCTACATGCTGAAGATACTCGAGTAGGGATTGACATGATGACCATTTTCTTATCTTAGATAACATTGAAGTAGTTAGAGGAGATTCCTTCCAGTTCCATCTTATGTATTGTTTTGAATGGAAATAGATATAATAAATATATGAATATATATAGTAATAATTGAGGGCATGGGTGTAAAAGTAGTAATGAATCCATTATAGAGAATATATGGGGACTATGTTGTTGTATTAGCTCCATTCATGGATTCTTTAATGTATTTGGCTACTGTAATGTTGATGAATCAATACAATGGGTTGTTCTAAACATATAAGTCATGGATCATGATCTGTATATTTTATTTTATGCTTGTGGATCCAAATCCTTATGTTCATGATAAAATATGTTTTCTTTCTATGATCACAATGTTTCCCTTCTTATTATGGTGCATCTGTATGTGGGTCTGAGTTCCTTTGTATCTGTTATACAATGCATGTATCTATGTTTGTGAATTACTCATCCATTAATGATGAACATTCTTGCAAATCTCACATAAAAGAGGGGCTCAAATGCCTTCCCGTGCCTCGGATGAGCACCCAACATGGGGTGATAGGCTAATACACATGGTTTTTAAGGGGTTAGGGGTAAACGAGACTACATTTTGGTTCCATTTTCAGGGACCTATTTTGAATATGTTACAAGAATGGTGAGGGATGGTAGAATGCATGACCTTGGAAAATGTGGAAACTTGGCTTAAAAACATGGAGGATGAGTTTTCTCATAGATTCAACACTAGACTAGAGTTTGATGCATGTAAATGGGTAGAGGAACATCTATATCATGAGATCTATGAAACCTTCTTTTGTTATTTTCTGATGGAGCTGTATGAGTGGTTATCAGCATATGCACTGAGGAGAAGTTTGTTCTATCAACCTTGTGTGTGGACTCAAGAATATTATCAGAGGCTTCATGATGTTGATCTAGTATAGACTCATGCTGTTGATCATTGACGAAATGTGTATTGACTAGTTACACATTGTAATACATAATCTTCGTGTATTCTTACGTGGAGGTTGTTGAGTTTTAGTTCTTTCGATAACCCAAAGGATATTTCTTATGTATTTTACCTTTATCCATCAATATCTTGATCGTAACTTTGATCTTAGAATCATTTCCCATGGTTAGCTAAACTCCCACCAGGCGTAAGGTGTAGAAGCTTTTGTGGTGAGAGATGGTGGATCCTAGAGCTAAATCAGAAAGAGAAGAGAGATAGATCAAGTATAATGAAGCTCAGGAAAGGGAGTTGGTGAGACAACATGAGGTTACTGGGGTGATGGATTTATGGAGGTAGACATTGCGGGAAGGATTTGAGGTTCACACAGAGGGCATGGGACCCGAGGCGGTCCATGTTACCCAATCTCGATTAAGTGTAGGAGAGGAACCCCTCTGATTTTGGTGAGATCTCATCATATGGAGAAATGATAAGGGTCATAAGTGTGCATCTAGACCAACCTGGAAACAATACCCTTCTACTTAGTTTTCCAAGTTCTGATAAAGGTATCACTAGTCCAGTTGGTGTTGGAGTTGGTAGGTAAGAAGCATCAAGTGGATATCATTATTCTTTGAGTTCTATGGCCATGTAGACATTTCCTATATTTGGTGGTATTTTGTCTGGCACATGATTTCAGCAAGGTGTGGGCATGTAGAACATGGGCATTACATCTGGGAGTAGTTCTATTTCACAAACCGTTAGAGATTAGTTTATCTCAATGGTGGGAACACAAAGTAGCACTACTTAAAGTGTTATACCTACTATAAGGGGAGGATCTAATGGATCTAGGATTTCAGAAGTGAGTGGATCTAGTGGATCTTGTGGGGGAAAAAATAGAAGAAATGAGGGTTCTGGACCTAGTATACGAGGACCACAACCCCAACAACAAGTGTTTTATGAGATGTCACTCAAATTTTCAGATTACAAGGGTGTTGAGGATGTTGCAGAGCATGTTCATAAGTGTGAATTGATATGGCATGAAAACAGGCTCACTTCCTTGAAGTGAAAGGCAAGCCACTTAGTAATGATGTTGTAGGGGTGCGCACATATTTGGTACTGTAAGTATGACCCAAGTCGATGATAGTGGATTATACTATGTTGTATGATGCCTTCCTTGTGGATTTTCACATTCCTAAGTTTGAGCACAGTAACATCAATGTGTTGAAGGATATCTAACAAGGTATGACAAAGAGTGTTCAAGAATATGATGCGTGTTTCAAGACTCTATTATCTAAGTTATCCTATTAGATCCATCCACCGCAAAGATGCTAAGTTGTTCATTGGGGGCCTGATAATGCCTTTCAGATGAGTGATTTCACATAAAACTTTCATAGATCCGTGTGAGGCCTTGGAGGATTCTTTACACACTGAGGCCATTGAGAGTGTTGGAACTAGACTGAGTCCATTTTTGGAATCTCAAATTGCTTTAATGGTGAAGCAGTTTGATTGAGGGCATGAGACTTAGAGTGGACTTTTGTGTATGGAATTTGAAGTATAAGGACATACAAAATATTGTTTCCCTCAAAATTTAGTGCATGCCATGACATTGGACTATGAGGTATGTCACGGGGAGCATGATCCAAGTAGATTCATGTTTCGCACATGCACGCGTAAGAATGTGTCTTGTTATTATAAGATATGTATGTCTACCACCCATGATACTAAGGATTGTAGATTAATAGACCATATCCATGATGTCATTGATATTGGTGTGTGACTGACCAACATTATAAGTGGTTTGAAGGAAAAGGGTTGTAACTATGAAGGACATGCAGATGGTAGAGGAAGAGGATTTCGTGAAGAATTTAGAGGTCGTAATGGTCGTGGCGAAGGAAGAGGAGAATTCCCCCATGGATTTTTTTATACTTTATATCTACAGATAATTATAAGTGTGAATTCCCATACTTTTGGAATGCTCATGGTGTGGGAAGAATCATAAGTACGAAGAGTGCCCAGATTTTTATAATCACATAGTTCATAATCGAAGACGTAGGATAAGGGTGCAAGGATGGTGAGTGTATAGCGCATTGAGATTTTTTACATCCCTAAGGTGATGTTTGATATAGATTTGGATCCTATTTTGGTAACTACTCGTGCTGAGGTAGAACACGCGAAGGAAATTCCAAAGTAGAGGCCTGCTATTACAAGAGAGGAGAGACTATATGGATAATCGCCCGATCTTACCTACTAGAAAGAGGTGTATCAAGAGACTATGGAGGTGATTAGCAATCACGAAAGGATAGGTTCAGTGTTTAAAGGAGAAGTTGTAGAATTTGGAGCAAGAAAATAATGTTGAAACTCCTCCTTAGAGGGACGTAGATGTTGCACCAGAGAAAATAATTCCCCTATTAGGAGAGTGGTTGAGAGAAAAATTGTTAAGCACTAAAGGTGGGAAGAAGAGGAAGATCATGCATGCTAACATACCCCCTCATAGTATTGACTATGATAAGGAGATCACATTGAATGCGGTAGTGGATGGATGGCTCTTGAGTAATATTCTGATTGATATGAGTGCAGAAGTTAATGTCCTCACCCTAGATGCATGGAATCAAATGGGGAGACCACCATTACAGCCATCTTCGAATGTGTTGTACATGGAAAATAGGATTAAGGCCACTCCCCTTAGAGTTTTGAAGAACACTTCCATAACTACCATGGGAGTCAAGTTCACTTGGGCTTGTAAAGTCTTTGCGCTTGTCAAGGTAGATAGATTCAAAGGGTTACTTAGGCCCTTGGTGCTATGTAAAAATGTTGGCCTCTGTTTCAATAAAGGTTGCATTATTTTTTAGAACAATGAGGAGCACATGATCATTCCACTGACTGATGGATGGTTTGCACCTTATGTGGAACCATTATGTGAAAAATATTTTAAAAATATATATGTGCACACCATCCGGACCCGGATATCATTCAACCCTCAAAGGAAGGGGTCATTTCATGGGGTGATGCATATTCTATGATTGACACAATTAGTGTTACTTGTGAAAATAGGGTGTGTGGCAAATATGAGCTAATTGGGAGAGAGCTAAAACGTAATGTGACTCGAGTAGTCAAGGATCATTCATTTTGGTGCTTGAGAGGAAGGAAATTATTGAGCTATATTAGTGAAGGTAACTTGATACCTTTTTACGTGTGATGAAGGTACATTGCACCCGTGAGATAGAGTGAAGGGATATGCTCGCTCATACCTTATGTTGGATAGCTACGTGTTGGTTCATGACACATCATGATAATATTATGGAATGGTGTGAGGTAAGGGTCACATTCTCCTTTATATTTCGAGAGAAGAAATTAACCTATTGGGATGCATGACTATGATGGGATGGGGTCCACCTCGTACACATATTCAAGATTGTGAGAGAACCAAAAGGGAAGGCCTAGAAGCCTTGCCCCTTCCTTGTGGGTGCACAAGTTCTATTCCTCCTTGCAGGGTTGTGCACGTGTATGGTATGTTTATTCGAGTTTTGGATAAACAGAAATTGGGAAGAGTAAACAACGGGTATTAATCATACATTTGAGTACGTATCTTCCAAATCATCGAGAAATGAAGCCTTGTAGCTGATCAAACACCTTACATTGGGAGATAGTGCCAAGACGAAGGAGATTATATTATAATTATTGGAGAACCTAATACAAGGGTACGCCTTGAAGGAGGAACTAAATGAAGTGTAGTTCTAGCATGCTTCCTAGAGAAGGAAAAAGGAAAATTGGTATACATGATTAATGACGAGGAAGTGGAGAACTTAGATGTATATCATACGTAAGGTACGCATGAAGTCTTAAACAAGATAGATAATAAGGCACGTGGCTACCACATGCCGGTGAAAATGAAGAAGGTTAACATTGGTATGGAGGAGGAACCCAAGGAATCTATCATTGGGGACTACTAGACGGATCAAGAAGTGTCAAATATTATTGATCTATTGTGAGATTTTAGGACTCATTCCCATGCAAATACCATGATTTAAAAGGGGTTCATCACTCTCTAGGAGAGATGCGAGATAAAATTGAAGGAAGGGGCACGACCAGCCAGGAAGAGGCCTTATAGGATGAACCTAAATCTTGCATGAAGGTTAAGGAGGAGATTGATAAGATGATAGAATCCAGATCATAGAAGCCATTGAGGAATCTGAGTGGGTTAGCCCCATGGTAATCATCATCAAAAATTATGGGAGAATACATATTTGTGTTGACTATAGAGACTTAAATGATCTGTGTGTCATTGATTGTTTCCCAATCCTATTCAATAAGAATATCCCGAAGGATTATCTCGGTGTGAGATCTATTTAATTACATATGGGTTTTGTGATATCACCAAATTTCCTTCGAATTTCTAATGAAGACCAGGAAAAAAAAATTCACCACTAAATGGGGAATTTTTATTTATATGGTCATGCCTTTTGGACTAAATAATGGACCTAATGTGTTTTTGCACATTGTGGTTCATGCGTTTCAAGACTTCATTCATAAATTTATCCAAGTCTACTTGGATGACTAGATGGTTTATGGATTAGTAAAGGATCATTGTGATAACCTGAGGCTGATGTTTGAGAGGTGTAGGTAGTTGAGCATCTCTCTAAATATTAATAAATGTATCTTTGCCACTCCTTTTGGCACATTACTTGGTCATATCATCTGCAAGGAGGGTCTATTGGTGGATCCTGCCAAAATTGTTGTAATTTTGGGGTTGGAGGAACCCACCAATCAAGGGCATATGGATTTATATGGCATATGGGATATTATAGGAAGTTCATCAAGGGCTATGCTAGAATTGTCATGCCATTGGAGGAGTTGTTAAAGCATAAAGGAAAATTCCATTGGGGTGAGGTGCAACAGTGGCATTTGATACACTAAAGGACAAACTCACTATTGCACCCATCTTACATTTTCCCTCTTGGGATAGGCCCTTTCATGTACACATGTATGCATCGGGGATGGTGATTAGAGTGGTCTTAGCAAAACCTTGAGAAGGGATTGTTGGTCATCCCTTGTGATTTGCTAGCAGGAAGCTAACCCCAGTAGAATAAAATTATACTACCACATAGTGAGAACCATTGTCAATTATCTATGCGCTACACAAATTTAGACATTATTTTTGGTAACACATTTTATTTTTTACATATACCATATGGCCTTGAAATATTTGGTGAAAAATCCCATCTTGCAAGGGTGCATATGCCATTGGGTATTATTGTTTTAGGAATTTGAATTTACAGTTGTGGTGAAACCAGGGAAAAGTAACTTAGGACCTGATCATTTGTTGAGGGTTAATTCAAGTGAGGATGCACTGATCATTAAAGACATAATGTCATATTCTCAGTTATTCATGATTCAACACACACCCTCTGATTTGGAGGACATTTCCATCTTTTTACGAATGGGTGTAATGTCTGCAAAATGAGGAGGTTAGAAAAGAAACAACTTTTCATTCACGTCATGCCCTACATGCTGATTAGTGGAGGCTTATATAAAATAGGTCGATGAAGTTTTGTGTTGGTGTTTGCTTTACCATGAGTACGATGCTATTATGGAGGAGGATAATGGAAATATTGCAGTGTGACACTATGTTGGGAGATCCATTACGTGCAAGGTTCTGATGGCTAGTTTATGGTGGGAGACCTTATATAAGTATTTCACAGAGCATGCCAATGGGTGTGACCATTTCCATTGCCTTGGGAAGCCCAGACATCATGATGAAATGCCATTATGGCCTATATCTAGTGTAGAGTTGTTTGATAAATGGGTGATTGACTTCTTAGACCCTGTTTCTCCAAACACAAAAGGATGGTTTTGCACTACATCATCACTTACACAGACTATCTTACATGGTGTACGTAAGTGGCACCTATGAAGGATTACCCTGTAGCCACTATGGATAGGTTCTTGTGGGAGAATATAATCAATGGGTATGGATGCTTGTTGAGTTTAATGAGTGATAGGGGTACTCATTTCCTCAATGAGACAATTAGAATCTTGTTGGTAGAATTTATGGTGGCCCATCACAAAACTACCCCTTACCACCCACAACCTAATGGGACAACGAAGCCTTTAACAAAATTTTGAGTCACACGTTGACCAAGATTTTCAAAATTTGGAGACATGCTTGGGATGATAAATTTTGTGTTGTGTTATGGTCATATCAGAAAACCTACAAAAGGTTGAACAAAGAGACACCCTTTCATTGATGTTCAACATGGAGGCTACATTACCTACTGATTTCATGTTACCCTCCCTTTGTATTGTGCGCGCATAGGAATTTTAGCTGACAAACAAGTGCTTGAGGAACATATTGACAAGTTGATGCAGTTAGATAAGATACGTGTCATAGCATGATGGAGTCAGAGAATGGAAAATGCTAGGTAGAAGGTGTGGCATGATAGGCACATCAAAAATAAGAAGCTAGAAGTTGGGAAGATGGTTCTCTTGTATGATTCAAAGTTTCTATGCCATCCTAGGAAGTTTAAAGTACACTAGTTGGGACCCTATACTATCACTTATATACTTGATTCAAGCACTTTCCAGTTACAAGCACTGGATGACACAAGGTTTCCCAATTTCTTTAACGGGAGTAGGTTGAAGCCCTACTATAAATAAGTCTTCGGTGTGTTTGTAAATAAGGAAGTATTGCCAAGTTAGTGTAGGATTTCCCTTAATGCATTTTATTTTTATGTGTTTCCTTTCCTCCTCACTTTTATTATCCTTTTTAATATGTGTTTTTGTGTGTTTTGCGCATTGGTAGCTAAATACATTTGAAGTATTTTTTTCACAGAGGAACGTGCATAATTTTTGTGTGGGGTGGATTGATGTCTACATTTGAAATTTTCTAAGGAAGAAGAATGATTTGTGTAGAGGAGGTGTTCAAATGTATGCTTCAATAGTGAAGAAGATGTTCTGATTTGCATCATAATAAAGGTGTCTCGATGAAAAACGGAGTTGAGTATATACCACACATAAGAGAAGAAATGATCGTGTAATGTAACATGAGGTAGGAGGAGATATAGGGGACTACATGGTAGAAAATGTAGATATTATGTACTTCAGCACATTAAGGAGTGCAAACGAGGTATGTGGCAGAGAAGTAGTGTTGGTGCGATAGAAGGTTACGACTATAGTGCATGAAGGGAATTCACAAAAGTTGAATTAAGTTATAAAATAAATTTATTAAAAAGTGACTTTAAAATGCATGGGTCAAGGACATTGAGGTTATGAAAAGTATAAATAGAGGGTAAAGGTAGTCATTTTGATTACTTTACCTTAGAATTTTTTTTTCTCCCGAGCTTGAAGTGTGACGATGGTTTTGAGAAGAAAGAGAGGTACTTATCATAAACCAATGAAGTTGTGTGATTTTTGGCATGATATTGTGGTGTAGCAAGAGGGAAGAAGACAATAGAGTAGCAAGGGGTGGCATGAAAGAGAAGTGATTAGAGTCATCAAGTTTAGATGGATGGGGAAAAATCAAAAGCACCTAGGGCACGCGAGAGAAAAATAGAGATGGTACCAAAGAAAGGGTACAAGTAAGAAACTAGTTGTGGAAAAGGAATAACCCATGGAAGTTTATGCAAAAATGTAGTAACCTCCGGGGTTATTATGGTAGAAAATTGAGCTTGAAGTTATACATATGCATAATTAGAAATTCAATGATAGAACCATTGACCAAGAAAAATTAATGTGGAAGGATATGTACAAGGAGATCCCAGGGTTAGATGAAAAAGGGAAGCCTAGGGTAGATGATTCGATGATGAGGGAGTTGTAGAAGATTGGGGTTTTGCAGCTTTGGAAGATGCATTTTTTTGCTAAACCCACATCAATCTTCATGTGGTTGATGTCATAAGGGCATAAATACTTCTTCTAATTTTTCAAGGAGGAGGATAATACTCATGGGAAATTTAATCCATAGGGTAATGACTACGAAACACTAGTGAGGATATGGCCCTCGATTTTGGATGCCGCTACGAAAATGGAAGAGTTTGTAAAAAGAATAAACTATGAGAAGTGGGAATGGATTAAGTTATTGTGGATCTTATAGACCTCACATTGAGAGTCACCACCCAACTCATTGGTTGAAAATTTGAAGCATCGTAAAGCTAGACGTACATTAACAAAAGGTTCGTATATGTTGCCTACAGAGTTTCTAAGAGGGCTCACTAAAATTTTGCACAATTTATTGTGAAGAGTATCATTGAGGAGGTACGACTGTAGAATGACTTAGGAGATAAAATAACTTGGGGGTCCATACTGTTATTTATTGTATTCTAGGAAATTGTTGTCCTAAATGGACCAGAAGGGAACACGTGGGTTTACCCACCAGTGCACCCGTGTCTCCTCGCTATACTGCTTCAAACAATTCACTTCGATGGGTCCATCTTGAACACCTATAATGTGCGGATGAACAAGTGGTATGACAGGCTACACAGAGCTTTTGAAAAATAATGGCACATCCCACATGAGCTACCATAAATTTTTATGGACCAGGTATAATTTTTTGTTACGCAACACTTATGTTTGGAATGGTTCATGATGACCAAAGGAGAATTAGGGGCATGGTGCAAAAATTTGTTTGCATTCACTACTGAATACATGAACTACACCATTAACCAATTGAAGGATGCACAATAGTTAACCATTAATGTAGATAACTTGGATTCTCGATGTGTACACCTGCATACATGACCTATAGATATAACTCAAGGACAACATACTTGGAGAACTTGGAGCCTAACTTTCTGGATATGCACTCGAAGGTCAATGTTACCATTAAGGGATACATCCACCAATTATTTTTACAGGTATGCCCCAAGACATATGGAGGATTTGAAGTAGATATTAGAGATGCCACCTTCCCAAGGCCACATGAAGCACCAATCCCACCAATAAAAGTGGTCTAGGAAGATGAATAATTGGTTGTGGAAGAAGAATAGGATGAAGGGAAGTTGGAAAATTCCCAGAAGACAAGATATTATATGCTCGAGGTAGCATTGGGGGCACAAGTACATCATAGTCAAGAAGTTTTGAGGACTCATAAGCGAGTGTGAGGAGGGTGAGCTACCCGGAGGTGAGGATCCGAGTAGAAGAGACAAAAGGTACATGAGGGTACCAGTTCGAAAATTGAAACAAGCTCGAAGAAGATACTACAACCTTCGGGAAGGAACTCAAAGTTGAGCTCAAGAAATAATAGAAGACAAGGGTGGAGGAAGACACCAAGGTGGTGGTTGATGTGCGAGCTAAGGATAAGGCTCAATCTATGGAGGAGGTTGAAGGGATTCCAGTGTGATGGTGTTCTCCTACACATCTCACATAACCGTAGGAAGAAACTAAAGGATCATCCTTTTTCATAAAGGAGGATAAAGGATTCATTCCAGGGTCAAAGAAACAATGAACAAAGTGCAAGGCTATGAGAAATAAGTGGACACCTATGTCCCCACATATGGACTTCATGGATGATCCCATGAAGGTGTTACGTGTAATATTTTAGGTTACCCTCCCCATGGAGAAGCTACATGCATGGGATATTTTGGATCAGAGTGGGGGTGTGACAAGAGCAAGGAAGATGATAAGCTAAAACCTATGTTACCATGTAGTGGAACCTAATTTCTAGGTTAACGATCATGCAATTAAGACCATTCATCTAAAGAAGAAGGAAGGAGATACATACAAGGTGGTAGACCCAAACCACCTCACCAATGAGCAGGTGTGTAATGCACTTTATGAAAACATGTCCTCGAAGGTGGTAAGACGTAGCTTGGATGCAAGGGAAACCATTTGAACCTTGGTTGTGGATAAGAAAGGGAAGGAGAAGGAAATAGAGAGATTGCGCCAAGGGTTAAAAGGAGAGCAGGCACAAACCAAGGAGGCATATGATCGGGTGGGTGCCCTAGTTAAGAATATTTTGCAACAATGTCCAGCGCTAGTAATCCAGGCCAGGAGAGACTATGGTGATGAAATGGAATATCTAGAGGACCTGGTGGGGATGTTGCTAGTCAACATCAAGGATGGCGTGGGGCCTCTTGCTCAATATCTAACTAAGGAGAAAGAAAAAAATAAGGCCACTATGGAATCCAAGATCACCAAGATATAGTCCTTTATAGTGCAACTCAAAGAGGTAGAGATATTAGTAGATAGGGGTTTAAATAGCTGTCAAAAGTGTGGGCATATTAATTGATGTGCGGGTAGCGAGAAGAGGAGGTAGCCCTCAAGGAATTTCAGGAAAATGTCCCTAATAACAATTTTTAGCACATGCAAATGATAGTGGAAACTATAGCACAACATGATAAACTAAATACCAAACATGAACAGTTAGAGTTCTAAGTTGACGAACTTTGAAACTCCATTACAAAACGTATGGATGAGTTTGAGGGTCTTGGCATATAGATGGTGGTGGTATTTTAGTAGTTGAATGGGAAGGTGGAAGGTGGAATAAATCACACTAGATCAAGTACCTGGCATGGAATGAGAAGTTCCAGGAAAAGTATTAACAGAGCTGGAGGCAAGGAAGAAGTTGAAGGTGGAAATAGATGCAAAGTTCCATGAGTTACTCCAGTTTGTTTTATTGGTGGCGAAAATGTAATTTTTTTTACCTTATCTTATTTTTGGCCAATGAAGTTTTGTACGACAGTGTGAAGGATTACTTTGGGAAGCAATCAATTTAGTGTGGGGTGATGTTGTTCCCTTGAAATGACCAAGTATCTAAGGCACGAAGGGTTGTAACACATGGAAATAGGGTGCGAAGGCATGCACATAAGTAAATTTTTGGAATGCATTAAGGCTTACACCCATGCATGGTTGTTTCGGGACTTAGTCACTTTTTGAAGAATGGGTAAAGCCACGATAAAGGAATAAATGGAAAGGCAACCAGATTTAGTTATGGATAAAGGTAAAATATGAAATACTTATAGCTCAAGGAAAGGATATTCCAAGGAATCATTATGGTTATCATAATAGGATAAGGAGATGAGTTAGTTATGGTTTAGCTGAACCTACATGATGAAGATACTCGAGTAGGGAAAGACATGATGACAATTGGCATGTCTTGGATAATGATGAAGTAGTTAGAGGAGATTCCTTCCAGTTCCTTCTTATGTATTGTTTGGAATGGAAATCGATATAATAGATATATGAATATGGAGAGTAATAACCGAGGGGAGCATGGGTGTAATCTTTGTAATGAAGCCATTGTAGAGAATATATGGGGACTCTATTGTTGTATTAGCTCCATTCATGGATTATTTAATGTATTTGGCTACTGTAATGTTGATGAATCAATACAATGGGTTGTTCTAAACATCTGAGTCATGGATCGTGATCTGTATATTTTATTTTATGCTTGTGGATCCAAACCCTTATGTTCTTGATGATGCTCATGGTTCAAATATATTTTCTTTCTCGTGATCACAATGTTTCCCTTCTTATTATGGTGCATTTGTATGTGGGTTTGAGTTCCTTTGTATTTGTTATATAATGCATGTATCTATGTCTGTGAATTACTCATCCATTAATGATGAAAATTATTACAAATCTCACATAAAAGAGAGGCTCGGCACCTTCTTGCACCTCGGGTGAGGACCTAACACTGGGTGATAGGATAGCGTGCATGGGTTTTTAAGGGGTTAGGGGTATTCAAGACTACACTAGCCCATTAGTTTCATGTATATTTTAAGAGGACCAAAAAGTTATATGTACGGAGAGTGAAATTTCCTATTATGGAGTGAATATGTTCAGGGGTAGCATTAAGGTTAATTAGTGAACAAGACCATACATTATCTAAATACATTAGACTCAATAAAGTAAGAAAATTATAAGGAGGATCTTGTAGATGATAAGCCTATATTTTATCAATGTTGTTCACATGCAAAATTTATAAAGGAACCTTTTTCATTGATGTCAAAGGTTGAGAGTGCACTCGGAAAAAATAAAAGAGTGCATTGAAGATATTGGTATGAATGTTTTCCATCAAACTTTCTCAAGTTTTTTTCCATCAATAAAAAAGGGGGATATTTTTGAGCCTAGTCTCATTGATGTTTGCATTGATGTCATGTAGCATTGATAGAAAATAGTGTTGGTGAGGTGTAAATCATTCAAGGGCATGAAGGTAAAATTTTAGTTCCCTTCTTTGACCTCATAGTGTATGAAGTGGCATGGTGTGATGTTTTGACATTTCATGGTGCATACACAAGTTCTTGGTGCATAAGAAAACATCTATTTACTAGGTTTGAACTTTAATTGTGTCTTAAAGGTGTGTAAGAATCTTCATGATGAATAAAAAGATAGGTTACATGGAACATGGATTAAAACAAGCTTAACTAGGCCTAATTCTAAGACCTAATGCAAGCATAGCTTGGGGTATGAACCAAAACAAGCTAAGGAAAATCAATACAAGCATGAGTAGTGTGTTGTGACATGGTGGAGAGGTTTTGGAATGTGTTACCTATAGAAATTCATATAGTAGAGGCATGTTCAAGGAATTTTAAAGGCATGTTCTTGAGGATAAGCTAGGTGAACATGGGAAAGTGAAGGTGGATGATGAGTTTTAGATATTTTTATACTTAAATGAGCCTTAGGACATGTGAAGGAGATCAACACAGTGCTAATTACAAATTTTTAAGTCAAATCGAAAGAGGAGAAGAAATTTTTTTTTAGGCTCTACTAAGCTCTCAAAATGGCCATTTCCAGCTCGAGGGTCAAGTTTGAAGTGCTCATTCACATGTTAAATCTATACATGGGGACCTGATCCATTCATTAATTTTGGGGCATGGAGTTAAGAACATTTTGTAATTGGAATGAGGTAAAATGATGCCCTATACTTTATGAACGATCCTTAAGAAGTTAAGTTGGTTTAAACCCTCCCAAAACCCTATTTTTGGAGCGATAGGAAAAATATGAAACTTTTTGTCACTAAGTCACATAAAAATGCTAAAGTTATTATTCAAGCTAATAGATAACTCTCAATATCTCATTTTGGTGGTGGTTGTGTACTCTAGGTGTCATGACAAGATACATAAAATCCTCTATTTTGTCAAATTTTGCATGTGCATACATGTGTTGTGGGTTTCATGGTGAAGTATCAAATATTGTAGAAATCTTGGGATTTTCCCTAAGTGTCCCTAAGAATTTTCAAGAAGGTTCTTTACAAAAAAATTGTGTAACATGTCATCTAAAATGGCCTACCACTAATGACCTAAAGAGGCAAAAGCTAGTCATGTTGGTCCGAAAGGGTGTTTATGTGAAGGCATGCTATGAAATTTCAATGTGATCATGGATAGTTGAGAAAATTCAAATATGACATGTTTGAGTCCAATACTTGATTAGATGAAGTGAGTTTAGGTCTAGTCCCAAATGGTCTAAATTGCTCCATGAGGTTTATCAAGTAGGTATGAGAAACAAGAATGGAAGTGTGAATTTATACAAATATATCATGTAGGTGAGTATTTGAAGATTTATTTTAGGTCTCTGGTGAAGTGTCTAATGTAATGGTTGGGAAATAAAGTTAAGTTTAGAGTGATTTAACATAATTAGGCCAAGACTAGTTTTGTGACCTAAAATCTAGTGTGAGAAGTCTCAGAGATGAAATAATATTTAAGTTATATGCCATGAAATGATGAATACTATGTGTTTCATGAGTTACAAAAGGATTATAGATTTCCATAAATGTGCCATGAGATCCATGAATATGTGTTTGAATGAATGAACTTTCTCATTTTGTGAAGACTGGTTTTCCGTAAGTAAAAATCATTAAGAGTATACCCAAATTAGTGTCTCATAGTATGAATGAATATGGTAGATTTAATCAATGTATTTTGAGGTGAACCAAAGGTCACATGTTGCAACCTATGAGGATCAAAAGGCTCTGAAAGTTAATACTTTAGTGTTGGTTAAACAATCTTGTGCATGCATTCTTGATCTTCCATAACTATGCACATCTAGTTGAGAAGAAGAGATGAAATAGAGGTCTTATGCCTAGACCTGTAGTACTCCAAGCACATGGTGATGTCTTAGACATCTTGAATATTATTCTCTCCTAATTACATTGCATCACATGAGCCTAAAATTTTCCTCATGCACCCATGTTGAAGATTGTATTTTGAAGGTCATAGACCTAATAGAGCATATCAGTCCTAATGGAGGATTGATGATAAAATAACAAGTTGAAAATATTTAAAGGATATAGATGGAAAGGAGATGAATTAATTAATATACATATAAATTTATAACACGTGTTGCATGGTCTCTGATATCTAGAAGACAAATCAACATTCGTTAAGGAGAAAACAAGAAGAAATAAAACCATTACAAAAAGAGTTAGAAGATGTCAGTTTTAAAATGGAGTATATTTAGTGAAATAAAAACTCGTAGCAAGTTAAAAAAGGTTTCATTGTTCATCATAAGTGTTATAAGTTTCATGAAAGATCAATAAATGACAGTACCTACAACTGACACACTTACAAATGTAATTATGACTCTGTAACAACTCTTGGTGATGTCATCTAGAATATTTTATACGAGTTGAAGAGGTAAGAAGGTGAAGTGTGGGAAGATGAAGGGTAAGAGGTGTAATATTATTTCATCTTAGTAGTTATGAGTGAATTAATTTTCATGTGAAAAGGTCTTAATATTTTTTAGTATTAGAATGAAGAGATGAGAAAATAGGTGAATCAAGGTGTGTGAAGAAAGAGGATGAGAATATAAGAGTTCAATATGACATCACATAGTTTTTTATCAAGCTAACCAGTTCAAATGAATGCAATCAAAATTTTATAAATTCTAAGTATATATTTAGAAAAGTAGGGAGTTAGTAATTTCATTCAAGTTCAAGCTTATAATTTTTTTCAAATAGGTTTTTGACTAAACTATTGTAGTTGGTGCTTTAATTTGAGTAGGTACTTAAAAAATTGTATCTTTGTAATATCTCATGTGAAAATCATTCACAATATTACATTTATTTCAGAGGGTTTTATCCCTTTAAGGGTTTCCAATATATATAATTATATTCATGTGGAATTTCTTTGAATTTACTTATGTTTGAATTCCATTGTTTCCTTAACGTAAAGGTTAATTGAGATTAAATGATTTTATGAGACATACAATTATTTTCATAGGTTAAAGAAGCATTGATTCACCCCTACCCTCTCAGTGATTTTTTTATACAATGGTGTGCATTCTATTTTCCTAATCAAACACAAGGAGTCATATTACTAAGTGATATGTTAGATCAAAGGAAGATTATGGTTTAAAATGAGAGACAATAGTTCATGTATAGTCATGTTAGAGACTTGAAGGCATGTCACATATTTATGGGATGCAAGGTATTATATTGTCAAGGATCAAAATTTACTTGTAGTACTTTGAGTAAGACTTCATCAGAACAAAAATATAAGTAAGCTCAATCAAGATGTAAAAATATGTTGAGTTTATGAGAAAATGGTAAGAAGTTGACAAAATCAAGATTAGAGACCTAAAATCTAGGTATGATCAGTTAGTTTCATGAAAGTAATCTTGCAATGTTTTATAAACCAAGACAAATATCCATGAACAAGTTTGGTCGATAATGAATGAAGGTATCTCAATAAAGTTTGGTTTGAAAAATTCATGATCTTAGGAGAAGTTTTATGATCCCTTGTTGATGAAGATGGTTTGTGTTTTTTTAGGGTCAAAGTATGATGTATTCTTTCCAATATAATGGTTACAATATTTCTAAATTTGAAAATAAAGTCTCATGTTATATCACAATGAAACAAGGCATGTAGTTCTTGTTTTCAAGGTCTGTATCAATTAGTGTAAGTGAGCAACTTTATTGAAGGAATTTTAAAGACAAGGGGAGCTAGGAAGCTATGATTTTTCCTCATCAAACATTGAAATGTAATTTTTAAGAGAAAGACAATATGATATAAATCATTCAGGTATGGTTATGGTAAGTATGATTCAAGTTCTTAATGGAGTTACATAAGTGGTTTGATTTTATCTAAGTTTGAAGGTTTGTAGATAATGTGTGAATCATTTGAAGACAACATGGATATGTGCATATCAAGGTCTAAGGGGATCAGTCATGTTTAAAACATGAGTTTTACAAGGTATGTCTTTGTTTTTAATGAGTATAGTCTTGATGTTAAAAGATGTAGTCATGTATCGGGTTGTTGGGATTTGTATGGATATCTCAAGCTTATGTTTTAACACATAGTATATGTATGTGTTAATAAATTTCAGAATAAGAAGTATGCACAATGCAAGGGGGATATAGTTGGATCCAAGAGATTAAAGAAGCCTTGAAGACATGTTCAAAATAGGGGACTATAATTTCATGAGTATACATCAAGAATGAAGAACAAATTAGTTGTCCCCTGTTAAGAGGGAGCTTGGAAGTATGTGTTTATGCATTGATGTTTTTTTCATGTCAAATTATTATATGAGACATTTTATATATGTCAAAGGGGTAGAGTATACTTTGAAATAAGAATTTAAAGGTCTGAAGGTGCTTGCATTATTGGATTACATTAATGTTTCTCAAGATGGTTTCCATCAATGACAAAAGAGAGACTTTTGATCATAGTGTCAATGTTTTTGTCATTTGTTGATTTTCATTGATGTGAAAGGTTTTAAAGGTGGCATAGGAGTCAGCATGAGCTGTAATTGGTAAAGTGGCATAGTGTCTATGAGTGATTGTATGATCTTAGTGCATGGTTTAACTTGTATGGACTTGTGTGTATGCTCCAAAGGTTTTATGAAGGTTGAATATGGTCTAACTGATGTATAGTGAGGTGGTAAATGTGTTATTAATATTTTAGGATGGATAACATGTCATATTCCATTAAGCATGTGTTGAAGTAACTCTAACTACCCCAGTCCTAGACCTCATGCAAGCAGGTATAACATGGTATGGTGAAGTACAAGTATGTTTGAGTTTCTCAAGAATGGATATATAATTAAGAACATGTATATTATGTTTGGGGACACTCAAAAGTGTTTGAGAGTGCATGTTTTAGGTGAAGGCATGTTTTTAAGGTCTACACTACACCTATTCTCAAACCCTAGGTGGCCAAATGAGATAGATTGGAGAAATTTGACCATTGAAATGTAGAGGTAAGATTTGGAAAATATGGAGTAGGTAAATTTTAAGGTTTGGACCAAGTTTCAGATGTTCATTTGTAATTTTTAGCATGTTATGATATTTTTCCCCTTACCAAGTTCAAGGAGGTGAGATTTTGTGTTTGAAGTTGACCTTTTCATGTTTGCTGGAGAATGTTTGTTTTACATGGGAAGATGATATTTTTGGTAAACTTGAAGAGCTATCCTAAGATTAATTTCCAAGTGTAATGATGTATTGTGATTATCATAGTTTTATGAGGCATTGTTAATAACAAAACTACTCAGTTATGACTTCAAAACCCTAGCTTGAAAGAAATTGGAGAAATTTTTGGTGTACAAGCCCAACATGAAGTGTTTTCTCAAATTTGATTATTGGATGTTGTATAGGATTCGTCCAAATTTTTATGTGATTTTATGGTTATGATAGTATATGGGCCCCACTTAAAAATTCTTGTTTCTTGAGATTATCATTTTTTAGTAAAGTTGTCCATTAAATTTAATGTATGATTTATCATTTATGGAATAATAGGATTTTTACATAATTTCCATGATATTTTTAGACCATGGTTGATCCTTTATGATGAAAAGTATGCCCTATCTTTCCGAACTGGTCCTTGGGGATGAAATGAAATTTTTAGGAAGTCTTCTTATAGAGGTGTTTTGAGGCATCCGATGTATGATTTGTTGTATTATGAGCACCTAGTCATATAACCAATATGAAGATATTTTAATTGATATATAATACTTGTATATTTGAGGTCATCTGATGTGGTATTGAGCCTTATCTTTGAGGTATATGGCTTCGTGCAAAATAACAAAAATGTTCTTGAGATGGCTTCATGACATGATGTACGATGCAGATATTTCTAGGTATGGTGGATGCATGATGAGTTCTTTATTGATGTTATTTAATTGATTCAAGGATTTTGTGATGGTCATGCAGGTATAAACAAGTTTAGTTTTGGAGAGAATTTTTTGGTGTAATTAGGCCTATTGGAGACCTAATGGAGAAATTTGGGTATGAAGGTGATATGACCAACGTATATGGTGTTGGGTATGATGTACTCAAATTTTTATACGGATTTTTTTGATATATATCCTATAAATTCTTATCTACATGATGTAGGTGCATGTGACTTGTATATAGGTAAGTTGTATTTTCTCATTTGAGCTAGTAGAGAGGATGGGTGTGTAGAAAATTTTGAAAGAATACATGAGTAATGCATGAGGGAAGAGATGAAGAGTATGAATAATTGAAAATTATAGATAATGCTTCTATGATATATATATGAAAATGAAAAGCTTGAAGAAGGTTATCCATATATTACATAGTTGGAGAATAAGACCTAATTGGGTTACATGAGGATGAACAAGCTAGAGGGCTTATTGAGGACGCGTTTTTTTATTAGTATAGATTATGAGAGGGAATAGATGATGTTCATGATGTTTTTATTTTTTTCTACAACTGAAGAGACATGTCACTTGACATAATCATGTTTGGTGAAGAATTCATGGAGTGAAGAAGACAAGAAGGTTTTTTTGAGAGGGTTTTGATTGAAGAGAGTTGAAAAAGTAATCATAATTAATTGGTTGAGAAATAAGGATAGTAATTCATATTTAGATTAGGTGGTTAAGTGGGTTCTTGGTAATCTTTGGTTTTTAGCCTCCTTGTATAGTTATTTCTCTACTAAACTAGGGGTTGGTGCTCTTTATAGGGTTGGTTCCCTACTAAACTAGGGGTTAGTTATCCTTGTTGGATTGGTGCCTCACTAAAGAAATGTATTGTGATGTGTAATATTCACAGGAGTGTTGGAATATAATGATTAAGTGGTCCTGGACAACCCTTAATGTATATGGGTCCATCACTAATATATAGGTTAATATTTAATAATATGAAATATTGATATTTCTATTATTAAATATGCTAACCTAGGTATATACTTTAGGTTAAATATTCAATATCATGAAATGATTATGTTTTTAATATTTAATATTATAAACCTAGGTGCATGTGTCAACCATTTTAGGTTTAAAAGGTGGGTTGGGAGACATACCCGATCACCTTATATAAAAAGGACTTTAGGTCCTCATTTGATATATTCGAGAAATATATCAAAGGTGTGAAAATCAAGTGATTTGGTTTTACCCTTCGTAAATAGGGTTTCAAAGGAGGAGGTGATCTTATTGGATATAAAATAAGTTCTCTGAAGTAAAAGGTTATTTTCAAATTAGTTTTTACCCTATTGGGGTTTTCCACTAAATACTATGTCACATGTGTTATTTATTTCCTATAAGTATTTCTTAATTTACTTATGCTATGATGTAATCTTTATTTAAATATTTATCATAACATTATGTAATATGTAAGTTGATTAAATCCATATTTATTAGAATCCTAACATTCTAACATGGTAACAAATCGAGGTAAATTAAATACTTTAAGATCAATTTTTTTGTATTTTATTTATTTAAATTGTACAGTTTTTTTCAACCAACTAGAAAGGGTATTTAAAATTATCTAGTCCCCTTCTCTTTTTTTTTCCCCAATTTATTTTGGCATTACATTTGTAAAATTAAACTCTTGGTAGAATTTTTACGGTTTTTCTATTTTAAATCCCTAATTTTGGGGCGAATATGTAATATGATATGATTCTTAATTTCATTTATATTTTGTAAATTATATGGAATTAATGTTTGTTTGGAGATTGATGTGAACACAGGTGAAATGGGTTTCAAATATTTACCTACGTGAAAGTCACATACATAAAAAGAAATGATTTATTACTATATGAAATAATTTTCATGTTTTCTATAATTTCAAATGTTTGCAGGTTAAATATTTCGGAACGTAAATTCATACTCGTGTTATTTGGTCCCCTCTAAAAGGATTTGATTTGAAAAACTATAGTTTATAGTTAATATATAACTATATCCTATATAATTTGAAAACTATATTATTATTTTTAAATATATATATAAGGTTTATATAATAATTTATATAAGCATCATATTAAAATTTATATAGTTTTGAAAAAAAAAAAAAAGCTGCATATTAAAAGCTTAAACCATATTAAAATTACATGGGATTGAGGGAAGAGTCAACAGACCATATTCTAAGTCTAATTTTAAATCATATTTAAACTTAACTTATAAATCTAGGCATATATATTTTTAAAAAAAAGAAACAAACCTAAGTTTGAATCATATTTATATATATAGTTATTTTAAACCGTTAAAAATATAAATTTTATTAGATTTGGTTTATATCTATTTTAAATAAAAATAAAAGTGCTTACTTTTTTTAGTAAGGAGGCCAGTGTTTATTTCTTGGCCATTAAGGGTAGTTTTAGATCTTAATATTTATTAAATAAAACATAACATGTGTCTCTAACCATTTATATTATCTATGTAAGGGGGCGGCCCCATTCATTTAGATCTTATAGTTTATAAAAACTATATAAATAAACATATTTAAAGGTTTTCTTTTATATAAGAGTGGGAGTGGAGAATAAAATGAGATAATATCTCGGTATAAATGTGGAACTCTCAAGTATAAATGGAGAATTAAAAAATGGGGTTATTTTATTGGTGGCCCACGTGAAGTGTGATAAATATTTATTAAAATATTGGTAGTTATAGCCACATAAAATTTTTAAAGTTTTTAGCTTGCAGAATTATATAAAATATTTTGCAATATTTCCATACTTTTAAATGTGTGCGGGGTAAAATTAAGATTAAATGAAGGGAAGAGACAAGGTTCATGAAAATAGGGATTTCAATTTATTTCATTGGTCGGCTGAAATTACTTGTTCCCTCTGTAAAATATGCAGGTTAATCTATACTCTCATAAATCTACTTGTACTTGGTAAAATTATTTTAACCTGGTCTATGTCCTTTAAACCCCTTTAATAAGGGTTATGTGTTTTTAATATAAAAACAATATACAATAGTTTATCATTTTTATGAACTATATGTTTTTTATTTTCATTCTATAAATTATATATAATTTTTTATTAAAAAAGTGTATATATTTTTACATTATAAATTACAATAGGTTATTATAATGTGTTAAAATATAACCTCCCTAATATTATACGAAGAAGAAATTTTGGAATTTCACATTCGGAAATACATAAGTTTTGGATTCATTAAATTTGGTGATCAAATGACCGTCATGGTAGACAAAACCTAAGACAATATGACAATCATTTAGATGTCCAATTTAAGATCGTAGGTTCTAGGAAACTTTAACTTTGTTAAAATTGATCATGTTAAATGACCATAAAGATAGACAAAAAAACAAGTCATTATGATGCTCATTTAGATGTCAAATTTAAGTCGGGCGGATTTTTGTCTACATTAATTTTTTCATAAATTTGAACTTGTTATGCACTCTCGGGGTCTCTTCTTCACTTCTATATGGTCGAAAATATTTTTTTATATAAATATGGGGTATAATGCAGAGCCCTTTATAATGTGGGTTATTATTTTGATCATGGGAGGTTAATTATTATGCATTGTAATGACATAATTACTTATGATCAAATAGTTTCTTTAGATCTTATTCTATTAAAATTGTTATTTTTATTGATAAATATGTATCTAATTTTGTGGTACATTGTATAATATAATGGGGTGTGCTTTGCAAGTTTAGAAAAACAATGACATCTAACTATTTATATCTTGACAAAACCTAGATCCTGAATGAAACCAACTACAACATTTGGGTCAAAATAGAATTTATGGTGAGGAAACTTTAGATGATTGTTTCGGATCTGAGGTTGCTCCCACCGGTCGTCAAGCAACTATAGATAACATGAATGCATTCTTGCAACAAATGTAAGATGCTATTTCTATGTAATGTGAACGATGAGTACCTTCTACACATTGGTAATATCAAAAATCTGAAAGAGGTATGGACACAACTAGAATCTATGCATGAAAGATACTTGGTATATCAAGGATAATAATGAGAGTATAATAGCTAAAGGAATTCAAATAAATGATCTATATATTTTTGATGATTTCTCTTCTACATCTTATTTTATATCTCATATTTTGAATAATTCAAAACTATGGCATGAAAGGTTAGGACATGTTAATTATCGAAGCTTATATGAAATGTATAGATATAGTCTAGTGAAAGGTTTACATGTGTTGTCTTCTTCTCTTGAAGTTACTTCATTAAATGCTTCTAAATGATGGTTTTGATTCTGATTTAGTAAATGGTCATGATGATGTTTTGATGCTATAGATGTTTTTGAAACTCTTATCTTTCTAGATAAGAAATTAAATTGGGCTCAATCTATGTTAGAAAAATCAAATCCTATTAATTTTAGGAAAATGACCAAAAGCCATCATATGTACCATGTATTAATTACCTTGTATGAACCTAAGTCATGAAGTATTATAGGGTCTAGGTGGATATAAAAAGTAAAATATAATGGTGATGGTAGCATTAAATAACATAAAGGTAGACTTATTACTAGAGGTTTCACTCAGAAACTTGGTATTGATTATGTTGAGACATTTCTGTAGCTAAAATGAGTACTGTTAGGGCCTTATTTACAATTGTCACTCAATTTGGGTGGGAAATCCACCAAATGGATAAGAAAAATACTTTTTTGAATTATGATTTAAAATAACTTTACATGTTTTAACCTAAAGGATTTGAAGAAATTGGTAAAGAAAACTATGTTTGTAAGTTGAAAAATCTTTGTATGGTTTAAAACAAGCTCTTAGAGCTTGGTATACGAAAATTATTTCTTTCTTTAAATTGTTTGGCTTTGTTAATTTTTCTTCTAACAATGATATATTCATTAAGCAATAAGGCTTGCATATTATCATTATATGTATATATGTTGATGATTTTCTTATGTCTGGTGAAAATTTTGATTTAATTCATAGGATTAAAGAGAAATTGAAGTAGTACTTTGAAATGAATGAGTTAGGTCTCTCACATCATGTTATTTGTATGATTGTATTTCATTCTATTGTTATTTTTCAAAACACAATATGTAACCATTGTATTGAAATTTTTTTATGATTGATTGTAAACCATTTTCTACTTCAATGGAAGTTGGAATAAATATTGATCATAAATCTACATATGAAAAAGGTTGATCCTATTTTATATACGTTTTTAGTTGATAGTTTGATTTATCTAACTATAACTAGATCAGATATTTCCTATACAAAAGGAATTACTTCAAGGTTTATGCAGGAATATTTTTAGATATCAATAGAATCTTGTAAAAAGAATTTTTAAATATTTGAAAGGAACAATCAATTATGGGTTGCATTATAATAAGAATGAAAATGTTATCTTATATGGATTTTATGATTCTAACCATACCGATGTTGTGTTATAAAATATATTGGATATGTGTTCAAGTTTTTTGGTGTAGGAACCATTACTTGGAACAACAAATATAATCAACAGTCTCCATTTTTTCTACTGAGGCAGAGAAGTATAATAGAAGAAGTAAAGAAGCCGTGTGGCTACAATGATTGCTGGTAAAGATACATACACATGGAAGATAAAGGAAGTATTTATCTTCTATGTGGTGGTCAGAGTTGTATTACTCTTGATTAAGAATCTAGTTCAACATCAGAGGAAAAAGAATATTGAGATACATATACGCTTCACCCATGAGAAGGTGCAAAGTGATGAGATAAATCTCAAGTTCATGTTGACTGAAGAGCATGTTGCTGACATCTTCACAAAGTCCTTGAGTGATACAAATTTTTTTCACTTTTGTGAAAAGCTTAGATTTTCGAGAGTTTCCATTGAGGGGAGTGTGCATGACAATGTCACCTACTAATGGAACTTGGTTTTTGTAAAAATACCTTCAGGAATTTGTAAAATACCTTCAAGCAAGTGTAAAAAGACCTTCGGGCATGTATACCTCCTCGAATTCCTTTTTAGAAAGAAGTGTAGAAAGATTTTAAAGGTGGTCTTCAGAAAATCTTTAGTGTTATTGAGTTTACTGGTAAACATCCAATACAAGCATATTATTAAGGAGGTCTTTGGTTGTAAAAGACTCCTATATGCTTGGGTTCAATAACCTTTTATGAGAATCTGTGAGAACATGTAAAACTCACAAATCATACTTAGCCACTGATCATGGGATAATGTTTGGGATTCTAAATCCTTTTGTACAAAAAGGTAAATTGAGTATCATGAAGGTTTTATAATTCCTTCAATCGATATGTTAGCCTAAAACCTTATGGTTTAAGGATTGTAAATCATGTAGTGTAACACAGGAAGGTAATCTATTGGCATATGTTATGTTATGCAACTTAACATTAAGGGGGAGTGTTGGAACATAATAATTAAGTGGTCTAGCCAACCCTTAATGTATATGGGTCCATCACTAATATATAGGTTAATATTTAATAATATTAAATATTTATATTTCTATTATTAAATATGCTAACCTAGGTATATACTTTAAGTTAAATATTCAATATCATGAAATTATTATATTTCTAATATTAAATATTATAAACTTAGGTGTATGTGTCAACCATTTTATGTTGAAAAGGTGGGTCGGGATACATACCGATCATCTTATATAAAAAGAACTATAGGTCCTCATTTGATATATTCGAGAAATATATTGAAGGTGTGCAAATCAAGTGATTTGGTTTTAACCTTGGTAAATAGGGTTTCAAAGGAGGAGGTGATCTTCTTGGATGTAAAATAAATTCTCTAAAGTAAAAGGTTATTTTCAAAGTGGTTTTTACCCTATTGGGGTTTTCCACTATAAATATTGTGTCACCTATGTTATTTATTTCCTGTAAGTATTTCTTTATTTACTTATGTTATGATGTAATATTTATTTAAATATTTATCATAACATTATGTAATATGTAAGTTGATTAAATCCGTATTTATTAGAATCCTCAAATTAAAACAAGGAGTCCTTTATGTTGTGTAATATATGTAGAGGTTCAGTGGGTTTTCTTCCCCTTGAGGTTTTTCCACTTAATAATGGTCTTTATGTGTTATCACTTCTTTCATGCTTATGTGGATGGTTGAAATGTTGTTTGATGGTTTTCTATGATATTAATATTTCTCATATAATGGATAATGAATATTGAATGGTTAAACATAATAAAAGTAAAAGTTTTAAAGGATTTATTCATCCCCCTCTCAGTCATTAGGCTTCCAACACATATGGAGTTATCCAAATTTTGAGGTTAGAAAGGACTTGATTTTGGAGTTGAAATGAAAATTGGGAGTGTAATGACCTGCTTCATTATCCTTAATCGATGAACGCGGATCCCACATTCACATCTAGTTGTTGATACATTAGTGTATTCCTCCAATTTCTTGATGTTTAGGGAGGTATCGATTTCATTCCTATTGTCTTACATGAAGCTCCGAACACCTCATTGGATACCAATTTCCACCGTGGTTATATCCTATAATTCCAAATTCAAAATTTTGGGTTATTTGTATCCTATTGCAAAAATTTATCATTATAATCTAATATTAAAAAATAAATGATATAAGTACCCTTAGTTGATAATTTAAATTGATTTCCAAATGTCGTCCTTGACTTACGGTCATTTAGCTCTCCCATTTATTTGGTTGAATAATAAAAACATCATTTCTATCAAAACTATTGTATTCGTGTGTGTGTGTGTGTGTGTGTGTATTAAAACTATATATAGAATAAATTATTGTGTTACAAACACAATAATAGTAATAATTAGATTGATATAGAAATTTAAACAAGATAGACCCACTAATAAAATATCATTTAAATTGACTCAATAAAATAAATAATATATATATATATATATATAAAAACAAAATGAAAGTAAATGTGTTTGGTAGAGAAGTGAGGGATTTTCGTGGCTTTAATGGATAGAGACATGGGTAGTATGGCATGTGACGGTGGTTTGGTGTGGTATCACTACCCAAAGTAACTTTCGGACTTGTCATTTAACTTGACAAAAAATACAAGCACTTTATTTCAGATCTAGAGACATTGACCACACTAAAACCAAAGTTAATGTTTAAATTTAGAAGAAATGGGATAATTCATGACTATAAAATAATATTAATAATTAAATAAAGTTAATAACTACGTGGAACTATGAAAAACAGAGATCTCATTGATATCCCTCCTAAATTAATCCATTTTGGGTCAAATCGACCTAGAATGGAGATTAAAAAAATGATTTGAATATCTACTCATTTTACTATATACAAATTTGTTTATTTTAACCTTAATCTATACTTGAAGATGTTTCAATTGCCTTTGAGAAGAAAGGAGATTATGCCTACCACTTTTTTGTTAGTTATATGTAAAAGGAATATATTCAAGATTAAGAGGCACTTCTTGGGGCATGATTTCCATTCGTATTGATTTTTCTTCTTTTTCTCCTCTACACTTGTGCTACATAGCACTGTAACTTTGGCATCACCATTCTCCACGTAAACATCGGCTACCATGTGTTTTCCTACCTTTGAATTTTATTTGGAGTAGTGGTTGTGTGTTTTAAGACATATAAAGTTCCCTTTTTCTATCCCACTTTAGTCTCTGCAAGTTTTGTCTCTTTCCCCTCTTCCGCTACGTGAATCACTTTTTTGTCCATTCTCAACACCTTGTGGAAAGGGTCGGATCGGGAAGAAATTTATGAGAAATGGATATCCTCATGAAGCCTTTATTTTTTCCAATAAAATAAATAATATTAGATACCTAACTTGGGACGTTTACCATTTTGAGAAACTCCATTTCTACATAAATGGAAGCTTCAAAACATGGCCTTTTATTCTTGTTTCCGTAAGGGATTTTTGGATCGGTTATTTTTTAGTTTATAGATCAAATCATGGGTGATTTGGTGGATCTATAGAAAACTTTTTAGAAACCTTGACCATTGGTGACTCAACCATGTGGAGGGAACTCCACAAACTTAAAAATGGGAGAATTTAATCTATTTTGTTAGCATTTTCAAAATAAGGGTGACATTGTGGTGGTAAGGATACTCTAAAATCCTTGACCTATGAATAATGTTGTAGGAAATCTAGAAAATTATTACATTATGGATGATTATAGACGATACATGAGATGGGCTTGGTGAAAAAGGCTTTGAAACCCGTCTAGAAATTGTAACCGGTTCATGAAATTCCAAAAATGCTTAACTTCTATTGCCGATCAAATCCAGTATTGTATCCTTACCTTCATCTTTTATAATTTTCATATAATTGGGTTCTTTATTTGCAATATAATAGAATTATTAAACCATTAGATACTTAAACAATTAGACATTTTAACCACATGCTAGTGTGAAATAATAAAAAACTCCACCTTGTGATGTATGTTAATCGAATTACAATTTAACCATCGCTTGTGATTTCTACCACAAAATTATACATTTCTACCCATGGTGTTATAAATAGGTACTCATGTACTCATGTCCATGGGTACTAGTGGGAGTTAAAGGATTCATCAACTAAAAAAATCTATTTACTTGTGACATTAGAAAAAAACACCATGTTCAAAGACTTGTAAAAGTACATTCTAAGCCCCATAAAAGAGATGTCAAGCATCGTATGTGTTTCTTGTTATGTGGGGAGTCACATCAAATCTTAGATCAGCCCCAATCGATCATTTTTAATTTTTTCCACCCTTCTAGGAGCCATATTACCCCCAATTTGTAGTTTTAGGGAGATTTAAAAGTGGAAACTTTGTTTTCGTTTCGGCTCACCATTTAGACCCTGAGCGAAGGAATGTTTTTCCACCTTTGTAAACCTCTAGTATTTCTACAAGAAAATTTATTGTAACATTCAATATTGGGAAAATAAATTTTGAAGTTATTTTGACAAAGGGTTTTGTAGGCCTCTGGTCATCATTTGACTAAGTCAAATTGGAGTGATAACAATTGGTGCCTCTGAAAGACCAATCATCATTTGTAACCCATTTTTCAGTTCTCAATTCCGTCGACTCTAGTGAATTCTCCAGATATATGAGAGAATACAAGAATTTCTCGATTGATTGTTCATCCATCGAAAGTCAATTTTTTACATGGTTTCTTAACCCTCAAGTTAAATTTGGTTGTTTATGTAACCAGAAAATTGCGATGATGACCCCGAAAACTAGTGGCCATTTGCAAACAATTCACAATTTATGAACTTTTTTAGTCCATGTGAACTCTTGGTATATAAGAGGACACGTAGGAATTTTCCCATCTTTAATTTTCCTATCGAAGGTTATTTTTGAACGCACTTTCTTAGCCTCCGAGTCAAAATTGGATGTTTTGTAAATAGGAGGAAAATGTAAAGGAAGATCATAAAACCCTAACCAAGTTAGAAAATAGGCATGAAAACCTTTTGGCACTTATAAATAATTGTATGAAACTCTATCTTGTGGCTTATTGTGTGAAATTTGACTTTTGAAAAAATAGTGTTTCTCTCTCTCCCTTAATAAAAAAGTGCAATGAAATGATTATAAATATCTCTAACCCTCTCTAGTTGCATGTGAATTATTTTTATTATGTAAATGAAAAACCAATAATTTTAATTATGCTATATTTAGGTGGATTCCATGCCAGCATTTTGTTGACCATGCGGTGGTTGCACTGTATTGAGAGTTGGAGGAGATGAAGTGACAATAAAAATATAATTCTTTCATGTTATTTGAAATAATGTAATTCTAGAGGCTGAACAAACATTGTATGATGTATTGAAAGACTTATTATTGAAATTTCCTAATATGTATGAGATTCTATTTTTAGGAGTGATTTGGGAATTGTGCATTTAACCGTGGTGTCATTTTGATTCAGATTTACGTATGGTAAAAAATAGTTGGATATATATGTTAAATGAAATTGAATTTAATATATTGCATCACATTTTTAGCATGTAATTGATGATTAAATAATTTATATTTTGTTCCTTACCTTGAAAATGTAATAAATAAATCGATACCAAATAGTCAACCCTAGTATACAATTCATGCATAACTACCCTTCATGTGTGATTCCTTTTAGCATAGAAAACTAAAAGCATATAATGAAATTAATTCTTTACACTAGATGACACCTTCTAGCTTAAGTAAATAAGATCTTTAATTTTAGTTATCTACATAGCTTGTATGCTTTGAGAGACATCTCTATGAACTTGACAATTAGTAACAACATGGTTAAACTTTGTCTTGAGTATGTGGTTCCCTCCTAGGATTGGTAATCATGTGTGTAGTAAGGAGAATGTGTTCTCTTAAGGTAGTAATCCATAGGAAACCAACATTAAACATAGTGTAAAACCCTCTTGACCAACACATGTGTTGAGTGAAGGGTGTGGGGGAAAATATCACCAACTACCCTTGAAAGTCACCTTTAAGAGTTGGGATCATAAATGAACTTGATACCCAATCTCAATTATTGTTTGGGTTTTATGGTGCAATACTAAGAGTTAATTGTGAAACTTAACAACATTTTAATTTATGATTATTTTGTGAAAATGTAACCATAAGATGATGTGCTTGGAGAAAGGTGAAATTTGATATCATTGCTCTAACATGGTTAAACCATATTGTGGTGAGAAAAGGGATCCACGTTGTGTAAACTCTAATGTGAACCATAACATTTTTAAAAATGGACTATTCCATCTTGTTCTCCCACTTGTCCTATCATGTAATGGATGTATGATGTGAAACTATGTGATCATGTTCTTAGAGATAAATCATGTAATATAGGGACTAGTAGTCTCATGAGGATACAAATTCCCTATTAGCAAATAGGTTACACAATTCATTACAAAAGGCATATGAACCTAGTTAGGAAAAAAACCTCTTAAGTTGGACGTAAAATGATACTTAGGAAACCTAATCTAGAAACAAAAATAAGGAAGTATGTTTCCATGTTAAGTGCCTTCAATCCTTAACTAATTGTTGGAGCATAACTATAATAAAACTATAATTGATGCTTTTCCTTGGGAAGTGTAATCATGAGATGTTATTCCATAGGTAAATTGAAACATGATCTTCCTTGTAATGTGATTAAACCCTCTTGTTGTGGATAAAGAACCTATTTCGTATATAATACTTATTGTGTACTAAATCAATTATCAATTTATAAATGAGTGAAATAAATGTGACCCTAAATCCTTAAGAAAAATTACAAACTTCACCTCCTTTGGACTTACACTTGTTCTATTGTGTAATGGAGGTATGATATAAGATCAAGATGCATGCCCTTAGGAGTGAATCCTAGGGATAAGACCTAGTAGCCTTGTGTGTATGTAAATAGCCCTGTGTGTAAATAAATACCTTATTAACAAATGAGAAATTTTAACAAGTAATTGATATAATGTAGATGATCCTTTTTCAATGACATACACTATAAGTTAAATGTTAAAAGGTATAAATGAAATATAGAAAAATAAAAAGGAATGAATGATTCACGTATTATGAGACTTTATATAACTTGAGTTAAATATTGGAACATCCTATTAATAAAGGTGTAATTCTAAAAATATCATGTTGTGGGAAGACCATATCTACGCGTTTATATTGTAGTTGAATCATTATGTTGTGTCTTTTTATCTAGGAATAAAAAGTGGATTGATGTGCATCATGTGCTTTCATGTTATATATACAAGTTAATGTCTTTCACAAACATATCATGTATTGTGTGGTGTCCTATGTGATCTCCTGTAGTGTCATGTATACTACAATGTAAGTCAAAAAAATATTTATTCTGTTATTTTTACTGTTGTATTTGTGTGTGTAAAATGTAGACGTTACATTTGGTATCGAGTGGAGTTTCATTCTCTTGAACCTCTCGGGATAAATTAGATTTGGGATGATTGTGCATGGTGTGGTGGAAATGGGAAGAGTAATGTGATATATATTGTGATGTGACTAACATTGTAATTGTGATATTATGAACACACATGTTGTGCATGTCACTTAGTGCATATTTTTTTATCATGTTGATGTGCTTATGATGAGATTATTTTCTCTCCTTTTGTGGATTCAATGAGGAGTTCACATGTGGTGTGTTTCCTTATTGTCTGTGTAAAAGAATGTATTTGTGGATTTCAGAGTATTGGAGCATCTTTTCATTTTTTAATATGTATATGTGTTGATGTGTTGCATGACTAAATTGGTGTATAGTGAATTGGATTGTATCGTGATGTTGCCACCGTGATGTGATGTGATGAATCGTGTGTCACCATGTTTTATTAAAATTGACTATATGTAGAAATGTTAGTCATTATGTTCATCATACATATAATTCTTGTAATATGTGATGGTTCATTTCATGAATTAGGTGCATATGGTGATCGTATGACCCCTATTGTGCAGTCTTTACACCTTGGGTGAATTATGTGGAAACTTGATGTATTATAACCCATGAAAGTAATGATTATGTTATACACTCGTATATAAATCATGCATAAGATGCTATGGTTAATATGCGTGAATCACCATTTTTAGTGATGTAGTTATGTGTTATGTTGTGAACCTTACACTAACCAACCCTAAGGGAAGAAATCGGTAAAAAGTGTATGTGTGGAGAGAGGAAATGAGTACCATTGACCAATCACTCAAGCTGAGTATGAGATAGGAAGTGGAGTCTTACATAGACTAAAAATCCACTTTTTTTCATTTGGTATGCATGGCACATTGCCCAATGGGTGCCATATATATTGTGTTTCACAAACACCTTAGGCTCAATAGATGGATGGTGAGATGTACCTTTCTCTCTCCTTATATGGTTTTTGTATAGATGACCTATGTGTACCTTTGCATTGGTATACCATTGACCCATCACTTGAGACAAGTACGAGATAGGGAGTATAGTTTTACATAGACTAGAAACCCACTACTATTCATTTGGTATGCATGGAATTTTTTGAATAGGCACCATGTATAGTTTTTATCACAAAACACCTTAGGCTCAGTAGATGGTGACTTGTACCTCCCTCTTAGACTATGTTGAGACTATGTTGAGTCTTTTGGGAGTGTGAAGGGATGATTCATACAAATATTATGACAGTTATATTATTTGATATGTTATTTTATGAGCTGAGGCTCAAGGTTTGAGTGCCAACAACTTGATGAGTACCCCTTTTGTGACTATATAAGGCCACATAGTGATTGTGATGTGAAATTTCCGTATATGTATTTTATTCATAAATTCAAATTTTCCTTTCTCTCATTTTCTAGAACCAACAAATTTTTCCATTTAAATTTTATTTAAGTTGATGCAATTTTAGGCATTTTTTTGGTTGTTGCAGTAACATGCATATTTTTGCACTAACTATGGCTAATTTTCCATTTTTTTTCTTTTATTGAAAGTTGAATTTAAGTTAAAATTCTCCCTTGAGTTTTATATTTTTCTCACTTGGCCCAAAGTGATTGATTTTGATGCCACTTATAAATTTTTCTTATTGTTTTGGAATGTTGGTTCTAATGTTGTTATGTGTTGTAATAGGGACAATGGTTCACCAAGGATTGGTGGTACCATGGGGCCGCTTCCTTGTATGGGGGTAGCCCCAAGGAGTTACAAATAACTAGTGAGTTGTTGAACTATGAGTTATTATGTCACTTGGGTTAGAGGTGTATGGACTCTATGTGCCTAGGGATATAGGGTGATTGACCTCTTTGGTGGAGTTAAAAGGAAAAATTATTTTTTAATTACTTGCAAGGTATATGGAGTTGTTTTTTGATGCTTTGAGAGGCATATAGAGTTTTTTTGTGATGCTTTTGGAGGTATATGGAGTTGTTTTGTGATTCTTTGGGAGGTATATGGAGTTTTTTTTTATGCTTTAGGAGGTATATGGAGTTGTTTTGTGATGCTTTGGGAGGTATATGGAGTTGTTTTGTGATGTTTTGGGAGGTATATGGATTTTTGTGATGTTTTAGGAGGTATATGGAGTATTTTGTGATACTTTGAGAGGTATATGGAGTTTTTTGTGATGTTTTGGGAAGGTGTGAGGAGTTTGTGTTATGATTTATGTGTACTCATGTGAGTCTGGTTATGTTTTGTGATATTGAGGATATGCTCCTCATTGCGGGTACAATTTTGATCCCCTATTGGCACCATGCAGCTACGATTATTGTTTTGAGTTGCATGAAACCTTTATATGTGTACCTATTGGGAATTCCATGTTGTTATAGTATACTTATGTTACAAGTAATTTTGTGTTAGGGGAATGTGTGACAAAAAATATTTTTTGAGGGCTATGTATGTTCTTTCCATGGTTTGGTTGAGGCCTTGTTATATGATACAATCGTGAAGGTACATATCATGATCTGTTGTGTTTGGACCTCATGTGGTATTGTGATGTCAGTTTATGTTGGCACCCACAAAAATAAATAAACTAAAATCTTAAAATAATGAAATATTAAGATCTTGAGATTAATAAATATTATTAAGGGAAAAGAGTAATTAGGTAATAATGTAAATTGAAAAACTACCAATCTTCACAGAACATTAATAAATTATCAAACCTTTCCCTCTTTTTTTTGGTTGCACTTTTGCAATTAATATCTTCTTTTTGGTGACATGAGTCATTGATTGTTTCCTCCTTGCTTATGAGTATGCTCTTCTAACCTTGGCATTTTGATGCATTGATAGTGATGCTCTTATAAGCGAGGGGAATGTAATTCCCACTTCATTATCCTTAATCAATGAAGCGTGAATCCAACCTTCACACCTATATGTCGATACATTAGTGTATTCCAAAAATTTCTCGAGATGTCTACGGAGGTATCGTATTTTAGTGCTATTATCACACGTAATTCTCGAAACACCTCGTTGGATACCAATTTCCACCCTAGTTATATCATATCCTTCCAAATTTCAAATTTTGTGTTACTTGTATCTGATGAGTACATTATTTGACTAATTTATATCATTTATATGATTGATAATTTGTCATTTAAACATAATTTACTAGTGCATGGGGATGCTTTATATGGTTATATCTTAGTGATTTTAATGCATTTTCCTTTCTCTTGTTCATGCAACTTGTTAACCGTATAACTTCCTACTAATTTCCTTTGTGAGTGAAATGTGGTAATGTGAATAGGATAATAATGAACATTTACTACCAGTTTTGGTGTGTTGTCAAGGAGCCTGAGTCTAGAGTCAGTATGCAGTCGTGGAGGACTTTTTCCATTAACAGCCTATAAACATGGGTCTTGTTTCTAGCAAGTTCTGTAGGATTTTATGAACCTTAATCAAATGTTTTTAGTGGAAGAACTTAGTGCCTATCATTTTGGCATGATATGTAACCGACTGTGTCTATATAAAGACATCTTCTTGAGGAACAATGTAGTAGTTGGATAATATTGATAATCTGCAATATAGTTCATAACAGTTAGTATTTACTTTTGAGACACACTTTGAATATGTCATAGAACTTATTTGAATCAATATAAGTGGATATTGTTCTAATTATCTCATGTTGTTAAGATCACCTCTATCCCAAGGAAGAGAAAGGGCCCACTCAACCAAGGCAACTAGAGGTTATTTACGTTTATGCATGAATGTGGTTTTCTAATAAGTCATAATTTGTTTATTTCCTTTATTGAAATTTCCATTCAAAGTGTTGATTTCCTTTACTATAATTTTGATTGAGAGTGTGTTGTTTCAATTCTATAAATTCAATTTCAAGTGTGTGTTATTTGAATTCAGTTAGATTAATTTACTATGTGCATTATAATTCTAGCAAAGTATTTCTAGTAAATGCATTTCATTACAAAAATGTCATTTATGTAGCTTAGTATTACGTTTTTGTAGATTAACAAAAAATGAAGGGAGATCTAACGAAAAAAACCCCCAAAGAAAGACCATAACTGATTGTATAGAGCTTCATTGCATATAGCCTTGGACACAAAGCACTATTTTTATAATGACACTAGCAAAAAAACATGTTAGTTAAATGATTGGAGAACACAATGACCCATCATTTTTGGCACCATTTCCAGGGGACACCATAAGCACAATACACCAAATTTATTCACTTTACATGTTATGGGTGTTAATGGAGTTAATCTATGCAACCTGTCAAAGTCCTAGGCCTTATTTATATAAACAACCTTGATGCATAGGCCACAGGACAATCAAGGGATATTTATACAATGTACTATCCTCACATAATAGCTCCAAACCAAATACAAGTAGGGAACACTAAAAGTGACTTGTAGACACCTCTAGTTTGACCAAAGCACTAGTATTCCTAATATTGCACTAATCATGTTCTCCTTCTTAATAATTGATGATACCTCATCAATTCGACTCATGTAACTCATCATTTAGAACATCCTTTTAGTCCTATTTCTCCAATAAACCAACTAATAGGGTTAATATAGTTTCTTATTAGCTAAACCATCTTCCCACCCTCTTCTATACAAATTTTACTAACTTTCTAGTCTATCAATCCATTTCATTGGATAGATTAGACCTCTCATAACCCTCTTGAAACCCTAATTATTCTCTAAATAGGATTAACTATTCTAACCTAGTTTAACTAGTCTTAAACCATGATTAACCTCTTCTAAACCTAGTCAAATCTGATTTTGACTCTCTAAAGTTCCTTTTGGCTTATCCTTTTGTCCCACATGCACCGAAAGTATCACATTTCTTAAATTGTAAAACTATAAATAACCTTGTTGTCATGCAAATCAGAATAAGGAAATTAATGATTTATGAGTATGACAACTATACCCTAGTGTTAATTTTTTCAAGTCCTATCATTCCAAGACACCACTGGTCTATCTAGTCAATCCAAGTGAATCCGATTAATGTTATCTCATCCCCCTAAGTGATTTAGAAAATTCCATTCATTCCCCCTAGGTTATTTTTAGGAGTTCATTTCCAAGCTACAGGAAGTTGTGGAAGGGTTATCACCGGCCTTCCTAGGGCTACGAACCCTCATGGAGTGAAGAATAAGAGCCTAAGAACATGTGGAGGTGATTAAAAGGTATTTGGACATCATGGAGATGATTTAGGAAGGGCTCGGAGAATTTGGGGTAGTTTCACAAGAATTAGGGTTCACAGGCCTAGTTAGTGCACATGCCAAAACAACTGTTGAGCTTCAGAAGGTGATCCTAGGAGCTACAGATGGAGTTAAGAGTAAAAAAATCATCAACGAAATAGAATATCTGGCCCTAAAATATCAAGAAATGTGTTTTTCATAACACTTTAGTGCAAAGATGTCTACGGTATTTTTCTCGGGCATAGGTGAAGTACCAAATAAAAATACTAATTTTCAGGGATCAAATGAAATAATTAAGACATTATACCCCCACCATTGAATTAAAAATGTCATTTGAAGTCAATATCATATAAAATTTCATCGAAAACAACCATCCGGAGCTTAAGATACTATCATCGCAAATTGTCCTCAAGGTTCGGGAGTTAGTCAAATTTTCAGTTCAAGGGGCATGGCGGATTTTATGTCCCCGACGTCCCTCGGGTTAGTAACATCAAGGTTGGAAAAATTCACCCAGCCCCCTTGAGGGCATCTAAACCCACATATGACCTCCGGGATTTCCAATTCATCCCCCATGTGCTTGCGGGAGATCACACCTTCACTATTGATCATTCCCACGGTCATCGCCTTGACCACCGTGGAAATTTATGTCCCTCACACCCCTTTGAATTGAGGGAAAAAAACATGGAAAAATGCTTCCATACCCTAATAATACTCCTAGTCACTCATGTGACCTCTTAAAGAGTGAATTTTCAACCCCGAGATGCTTGTCAAGCCTTCATTCCCTACAAATCGGATCTCTCGTCATGTGGCATCACCTTGACCACCTTGAAAATTGATGTCCCTTTGACGTGATGACATAAAGGACATAAAAATGTGCCTATCCCCTCCATGTACACTTTTGAAAAATTTTAAATCCGTCACTTAGCCGTTTTCTCCCTCTCAATTCTCCTTCACAACTCCTCATCGTGACATGGCCATGTTGTTGCTTGTTCAGACACTCGGTCTACCATTACTACTCAAAACCAGCTCCACCATGTCCCAAAAATACTCTACTCCATGAAAACACAACAATATATGATAAAAGTGGATAAAAATGACAAAAAAATGAGAGAAGACGAGGTTTTTGCCAGATGACTATGAAGCCACCCGATCAAAAAATCCTCATATCTTGTAAAATACAAGTCGATCAAGATATATTCTTTTTAAAACTTCCACATTTTTCAAGGTGATCAAGATGCAACAAATCAGAGGTTAAATGGTTCCCGAATCATTTTTTCCAATAAAATCACCACTTCGTGTATCAACTCATATTTTATAGATTTCCCATCATTCCGGAAATGGAAACCAGCTAAAATATTGCACACAAGCCCTTAGTGAAAATCCTATCGCAATTGATTTTTTTTCATCCCAAACGGATACAAAAATTAAACCTATAAATTTCAAACTTCATTAATGGTCGCCATGGCAGCTCCGTGCTTGAAGTCACTTTGCCGGAGTGAAAATTTTAAATTTTATTTCAAGACATTATAGTGGGAAAAATCATGTGAAATTCAGAGGATGTGATCATGACAATGAGATGAATCTAAAAAAATATGTTCCGTCACAAACTAAGCACTTAAGACCCACTTTCTAAAAATAGTAAGTTTTCCTATACATAATTGCTATGTTTGGAAATTCATCATCAAAAGCAATTGTGGTGAAAACAATGTGTACCCAAGGTCACCAAAAATTTAGAACAAGTGTTTAGAGAAGAAAACAATGAAAATGACCACTTACTAAAAATAGTAAGTTCCCTATATGGGTGCTTACTAAAAATAGTAAGTCAACCAAAGAAGCGGTCGAGGAGAAGGTAGTGTGCACAAGATTGAACTAAGAATTTCACCACATCTAGATTTTCTAGAAGAAGCAATAATCACCTCTTAATATAAATAGTAATTCCCCCATGTGGGTACTTGCTATTAATGGTAAATCATACTTAAGGGGATGTTTTTGGAATAGTGGGACGTATAAGGATAATCATTCAGGGGACATAATTGTTTGGGATCATCATAGGAATTTTTCATAGGGAATTCAAAATCCATCTTAGTTCATTCAACTTTGAAAACGTTCATGAGCTAATTTGAAATAGTTTCTCTATGTGCAAGGAGTTTAAAGATTTAGAGTTTCATCGCATTGGAGCTTTCCATCAACGAGGATCATCGGACTTCATCGGGAATGACATCTCCTCTTCTTCTTCCCTGTATTTTTCTCTCTTCTCTCCCCCAAATTTATCTCTCTTCTCAAATGTTCTAATTTTTCATTGGGGTTGCACTTTTTTATATGTATTAATGTTCATAGTGTAATAGGTCACCTTTATGTTATAAAAAGGCACTTAAAATTTTCCTAGGAAGTTGAAAAGTTTTAAGTTATGCAAGGCAATATAAAAAGGCATTGGGGGTAGATGAAGATTCATACCTCACTTTATAAATTGTAAAGCTATTCCCATTTCAAAAGGTTGCAATTGATCTTGTAAACTCAAGAGTGCATTGTACTTAGAGAAAGCGGAGGAGATAGCCATTTTCTTCTACTTTCCTCCACTCTTAAATTTCTTCCACTCCCACATTATATACAACTTTTGTTTAAGAAATCAATACAAGGAGAAGGATGTATAGCTTTCTTTGACTAAGGGGTTTCTTGATACTTTTTCATCGATAAATTCTATTTGGTCTTGTTGTTATTTTCGAGTTGCTTCTTCTCATGAATGCATGTGTTGAAATTTTTGAATAGTGTGTGCAGAATATGATTTTCTACTGCAACAATAGTTCTCCTACCTAATTTCTCCCTCCCCTTCCCCTCTTTATAGACAATTTTTTCCCTAACAAGACATTGATAGCTTTGTCACGGGGTTAGTGAAGTGTCCCTATTGGATCCCTAGTCGAAAGCCCACCATAAACATCTACATTTTCTCATGCATGTATATATAGAAGCTGCATTGGTTAAGTAGAGGGACTTAGATCCCAGAGCGTTGGCAAGAAATCCACAAGTTTTTCCACCCAAAAAAATTTCTCACCAACAAAACTATAGCATTTTTCTTAGGGTTTAGAGCTTATTTAATTTGTTTTATTGATATTTTTCTTTTCCATTGCACTACATGCACACACATTGAGTAAATGGGAAAAACCATTAGCCTTAAAGCCATTAATGGTGAGCTCCCATTCTCATTATCACAAAATAATTTCTTAGAATCTACCTAGGCTCATTTTAAAGCTTTCAAGAGTAGAGGATTACTAAACATGCTATATTTGTTTGTTTCTTTCAAGATTAATATATACAAAGTGATGAATCTATGTTTATCTCTTATCTAATGGCCCATTAACTAGTTTGTTAAAATCCTTTGGGGTTTTTAGAGATTCTTACCCCATGTTCATGGATTTATAAACCTTTCATTTAACATAGTGAAACTAAATCTAATCCAATGCATAAAATCCCATATGAACATTCTAATTCATCCTATTTAGAACCGAACAACATTCGAAATGGGAGACAATGGGAATAATGATAATTGACCCTTGGGAAGAACCTTTACCTATCCCATTGTCTTAGATGAAGATGAGGATGCAAATATGAAAAATATATCACCATCCATCCTCCCTATCCTCTGAGGAATTTCTGTAAAAGACCCCGATCATTTCTTGTTTGAATTAAAAGTTCTTTGCCAGACATATGACTACAGAGCAATGATAATTAGAAACTCTAACTATTTCCTTCCATTCTCAAGGACTCGTTATAAGGTGGTTCATGGGATTGTCCCCACTGCATTCATTATTAGGATGTTATGAAGACAAATTTTCTTAATAAATATAAAGACTACTATAGGGAAGGGATAAAAAGGAAGAATTCTTCTAGATAAAGTAAAAATAAGATGAAAATATAGAGGAATATCTGAATAGATTTTTATTTCTCTATTAGAGGAGCATTTTTGAATTACACACAAAAATCACAAATATAATTTTCATTAAAGGACTTGATGAGGAAATCAAGCATTACCTCCATCTTATGGGAGGAGGTGATGTGCACAAAATTAGTATGGAATAAAGCATTGAGCTTTGTCGAAGTTACTCAAGAACACGAGGAGGTATAAGGAAATTAAAAACATCCAAGGTTTCCCTAGGTACCTCTAAATGTATGGAGGAAATGGCTAACATGGAAACAAACATCTTGTCATAATTGACATCAACCACACATGGGATTAAATCCAAAACAAGTGCTCCAAAATAAATTCTAAACATATATTTCCATAAATCTTTGGAAGAGACATCCCTTGAGGGAGTGTCCTTTGGATGTCACAGACATGTTTTTTATCTTTGATGTTGTTGATCACGATACTAAGCATTGCACTTTCTTACCTCAATTGAACTAAAGATTAAATTTTTCTCTCACGTTGATACGATAAATTTTTTTGAAGGCCAAATAATAAGGTGTTTTATGCTCCTCGACATCTTGAGCCCTTGGAGGATGTCATGGTCCAGTCAGGCTCCACATCCTATTTGGGGACAACCTGAGTGGACACCGCCAAACTAGATGGCTTACCCAAATCCACCACCATGGATGAATCCCTACAATCAACAACGTTGGGCACCACCCCCATGGAAAATCCATGGAAAAACCAACAATGGAAACTTCAACAAAATTCTAATCAACAGAGGAGGTTCTAGCAACCACAAGAGGATTTAATGTCCCCACCCAAAAACTATCAACAACACAGAAATAAGTAAAAACTCAACTTTCAACCCATCCTATAAATAACCCTAAACATCAGCAGAAAACTTCAATTATTGAAGAAAAACCTAGTGAAACAATGTAGGTTAATACTATCAATAATTTACGACTAAGACATTGAATCATCCCCTATTGTTATTGTTTCACCTGATTCTTAGATGTTTCTTTGAAATATTGATGAAACAGATAGGGTAACGAGCGTAGGAGGAATACTTGTTGAAATGTTGGTTGATGGGTTTGTTACATGCGTATGACTTCCGAATCCAAAAATGATTGTGAGAGCTTCCTTTTGGATTGGAGGAATTACACAGCAATGGAAAGCAATACCACCAAAAAGAGTTAAACAATATGTGCAAAGGAATTGCCTAGCATGTGCTAGATTCGGGAAGTGTGATACTTCTGGCAGTCATCAGTCCACTATTTAAAACAATATAATGTGAGTGGTAAAATAAATCCTATTGTAATTTGAAATGATTTAGGTATCTCACTTGAAACATAATAAGAAAGATATAATCTAATAGGCTAGGTTAAAATAAGATCCAAAGGTCAAAAAACTGGTTCTGGGTCTCTATAGGTCTGAGAGAGGTCTCAGGTAGATCATAGGTGAATAAGGGTGATGTAGAATTAGGTGGATAGGTCATTTTTCTGGGTTGTATGGGCACATACAGAGACCGATGCTGGTTAAGGGTGACCGATGGCGGTTGGATGTAATTAGTGCCACCTTGTGGAAAACCGGGAATGCTACGAGAATGAGTTTTGGGTCTCCTTTGTGATTGCACTGGGACTTTGGTTGGTCGAATGACGTATAAGGTGGTTTGGGTTGGATTTGATGAGGTATGGAGGGGTGAGTATTAATGGAGGTCTGTGGGTGGCCAGGAGAACAAAAGGGTGATAGTATAATGATGAAATGAAATGAACCAAAGGAATATAACATTCCACTTACTTGGATTCTGGTCCTGGTTGCTTGTGAGTGAGGGATGAAGGTACTGGAAAGGGGTTTAATTTTTCTTAGGATCACCAATCATAGGAGAGCTTCTGCATGGGCTACATGTGCATTCCTTTTTGCTTGATTGGATCAAATCCTTGCTGGGGTGAGTGTTGGATGGCTATGTAGGAGAAAATGATTGATCTCCTTCCTTCCATGTGTGTTCTCACTGAAACTTGTTCTCGGAAGATGTGATGTCTCTCTGGAATGTGCCAATGTTTTGCAACCTCCAAAATAATGTTGTTTTGGGAGTTAAAAGGTGATTGACGGCGGTTCTATCTTAACCGATGACTATTGTTAGGGGTAACTACAAGTGTCGGTCAAGGTAGGATTTCCTAGCTTTACTAAACTAGGCAAATCCCCTTGATTTTCTAGGATCTCGTGTCGCTAACCCACATATGAGACTGGAAGTATCTTGTACGCATGTGGGAATGTGGTTAGAGAGAATATAGGATTTGAATTTTAGGGTTTGGGTAAGTCTTAGTTAGTTATCGCAACTTACTAAGAATAGATCTTAGGGTGAGTTGGCTTGATGAGGTGTCTAGGTGAGATGTATGTGGACATTATCCCTAATTAAGATATTTAAATAATAAATATGGTGAGGATAATGAATTAATTAAATTAAATTAATTAAATTAAAATTAGTGGAGGGAAGGGGGCCATTGCAAAGTTTAATGTGATGAATACTGTTTATTTTTCAAGGGACCAAAGGGAGTGTGACCTAATTTTAGTGTCTACATTTTGCCCCTTTTTTTGCGTAGCTTGTATTGTAAGCGGACGCTAAAAAAATAAGATGTGTTTGCCCCATGTGTGGGTGAAGGTGATCCCCCTCAAACCAACAACTGACGAGGCCGAAGGCAGAATCGGTGAGTGGTTTGATAAAAGGGAAATGTGAGAAAGGGGACGGTGGTTAGTGGGGAAAAGGGGTTAAAGGTCTCCTCAAGAAATCTAGATAATGGGCCGGGGTCACGGGTAGTAATAGTCAAACGCACGCATACATATAAAAACTGTAGCATAGTTTTAGTTTAAAAAATAGGAAAACTCTACATTGTCTAAGGTTGATAGGTTTATCCAAACAAGGGTGAAGTGACTCCGGTATCCAAGGTATAGGATATGGTCAAGAAAAACAACATAGGTTAGGTGTAAGAATGTTTAGGTATGTTCTAGTACACCAAAGGTAGGGTAAGGATAAACGATCATAGCAATAGGCTAGGTAAGGTCATTAGGTCAACAACACAGGTAACAGTGCCACAAGGTATAGCGAACACATGAGGTCAAAGGTCATTAGTGATGGTCCAAGTCCAAGAATTTGGGTCACGGAATGAGTAGGACTAAGGTATGGGTAAAATAAGGAGGAAAAGGGTAGGTAATAAATGATGAGATCGGGAGGGTGAGGGAAATAATCGAGGTAAAGATACGTGAGGTAAATGGTCAGGGAAAGGAGGGATAGGCAGGGTAATAGGGTAAAATGTTGGGTTTTGTACAAGATAGGGTGATCGATGCCAGTCAAGGGTAACTGATGCTAGTACAGGGAAACTATCCATGATAACGTAGGGCATGAGACCTATGCCGGTGAAGTTTAACCGATGTTGGTTAGGCCGAGTTGGTTATCAAAAAAAATTTCCATTTTTTTTGTTATTCATTTGTCATTTAGTGAATTGAGAAAACGACAAAAGAGAGAGAAAAGAGAGAAAAGTGTCCACATAAAATGGAGCATTCAGTTGGTGGTGTGAACAGTGGGTTATCGGTTGGTGAGAAGCGGGTCCACAAGATCAGTGTGAGTGATTTGATTTGGTTGTGGGTAGCGATTTTGTAATGGTAGAGGCCGGAGACGGATCAAGTGGGCCACCGGTGCAATGACCAAACGTGCCACCGAGATGACAACAACATGATGAGGTAAGCATCCAAATTTAGTTGTATTTGGTTAGATAGATTAGATGATTGGTAAATGATTTTTGTAGTTGTTTGTTTTTTTTTTTTTGTGGGTGGGGAAAAGATTAAATTTAGGAATGGGGGAAAAGTGGGTAAAAATAGGAATAGGGAGGGTAATAAATGGGAGAGGGGGATGGGTTGAGGTGCAAGGGTAGTTTTGGTAATTTTAGGTGGCTAAAAGGGGCGGGGGAATTTTGTGAGAAAGGGGTTTTGGGGATCACGGGTTTTACCGTGATAATGATCGATGTCGATGATCTCCAGAACTGATTTCGGTCACTAAACAAGTGACCTATGCCAATGTAAGGGTGACCGGGTCGGTAGAGAGAATGGAACTGGTTGGTTTTTGGGGGACAAGGGGCCAAAATGCCACAGGTCAAGTGATTAAGATGGGTAGGGGTAAAATAAGTTGTTGGGAAATGATAGGGGAAAGTATGGGTGTGAAAATGTAGATTAACATGTTGTTTGTATTGGATGTAGGGGAGAGATCAGCTACGTATGTGAGATAAGGTTCGACCCCTGCTGGTGAAAGTGCATAGCACACCGACCCCTGAGGAGCTGCAACACGTGGAAGTGGTGGGCCTGAGTGGAGTCTAGAGATACCCACATGTAGTCGATAGCCTAGTTTGATGGTCACACTCATCGATAGATGGGATTCCATGACCAACATGTTCCACCTGCCGACAGGTGAGATCACTATCACCTTGGAGGACATGTTTAGGATCCTACGGCTACCCATATTGGGTACGCAAGTATACTCTATCTCCTCGAGGCCTCGGAGGAGCTGATGCTTGACAATGTTTGGTGAGGGGATGGCCGAGCTGACATTCCATAGTGCTAGCATTTGATATGGAGAGATGTACCTAGCTCGTCCAGAGGAGATGAGGCTAGTGGTTCTTTTGATGGAGGTAGTGTGTTGCTTTGCACTGCTAGATGTAGAGGGTGGATTCTTTCCTCAATCATTGATGGGGTAATCCATGACATGATGATAGAGGAGAGTCACTTTTCCTGGGTGCCAGCATTCCTGGTGTAGGCATGAGAGAGAGTTACGGCCTATGGGTGGCTATGAAGGTTCACCTATGTTATACCTTCTTACTACACTGCTAGGCTTATGAGCACAATGTTTGTGTGTGGCCAGTAGGGATGCCCCGAGTAGATGCATTCCCACCAAGATTTGTGTGGGTGGGGTACAAGTGATGAGTATCGGCTATTGGAGAGTGGAGATCTGATAGGCCCACACATGATGTGGCCTATTTCCAATGGTTATTAGAGGGGTTATCTCAAGTGGAAATTATATGTAGGTGTATGTGGGATTACCTTCATATAGGCATATGCATGAGGAGATACCTGAGCTCCAACTTTTGAGATGGATACGGGTCACTGCTTGAGGAGCACAAGATGATCCCGATGGAAAAATTCTGACGGAGTTCAGCTATTATAGGACATACCTCCGCCCTTCCCGCATTCTGGAGAGATGACGTGGAGAGGCCCTTACCTCTATCACATCCGGCAGTGCCCACAGGCAGGTGGAGCAGGTAGTGGACAGGCGGATAGATGATGTTGGGGTCACATACATGTACATATAGAGGTGGGTGACTCACCTATGAGCCAAACCACCTAGACCGGGGAAGCCAGATCTAGCCATCATCACGGTGCAGAGAGAAACACCCTACGAGGATAGGTTCTACTCTAATTACCCATTGGGTATAGTGCGGTTTATATAGCCGGAGAGCCGAGAGGTAGAGGTAGCAGAGATACATGTATAGGTGGCCAGTCTGTAGGCCTAGATGGTCTGGTGGAGGGGATGGAGATGGAGAGGAGGGTTATGGTCGTGTGGTGGCCTTACGAGGCATAGGTGGCAGGTTTTACAGGATAGTTGGCACAGCCTGCACACTTTGGGGTCTTACAAGCATAGGGGTAGGGGGCACCACCACAGGCACCGGGACTGGGTCCCAATTCACATGCAGGAGTGGGACAGGGTCCCGCAGATGGCAGGGGGGTCAAGACCTATGAGACCACCACGAGACCATACTTATATCTAGGTTATGGGATGTCCTAGGTGAGGCCAGATACTACCAGGACCAGCTGATGGTAGCCGGGATAGACTTTCTATCCTATGGAGAGTACTAGGCACAATAGGTGTCAAGTGAGAGGACTAGATCCCGTACTCACAATGTGGAGAGCATAGGGGGTCAATGCAAGCTCTAAGGCTAGATCAGGGAGAGGTCACCAAAGGCACGAGAGACTAGCTTCTGGTGAGGCACCAGTAGGGACCCAACCACCACCTATGATGGGTGGGGAGATGCTAGCAGGTCGCCAGATAGGGGCCGAGGAGGTAGAGGGTATAGGTGATATAGAGATGGAGGATATCCACCGAGATGCCTGATATGGGGCTTTTGATATTTGATGTATGATAGTCATTTTTGTGATAGATACCGGCATGCATTACGAGATATAGTGAGGATGTAAGAGAGTTTTTTATATACTTTGAGCATATATCGGCCTGCATGCCAAAGAGATTTTGTATTAGTTCATTATTTTATTTTATATGAGACCAGCCTACGTGCTGATGACATTTTGTATTAAGTATCGGCTTGCGTACATGCTAATGATTTTGATATGATGGAAATGATGGGCTATCCATGTATGTATTGAGATACACATTTATTTATATGATGAGATACATGAGATTATTGATTTATTGATGTTTTGATATGGATGGAAATTAGGTGAGTGTGAAGTCGGTTTGTTTAGGCATAGATCGAGTCGAGGTCTAGTTTAGGCATGGATCGAGTCGGATCTTAGGCATGGATCGATTCAAGTCTTAAGCATGGATCGAGTTAAGTTTTAGGCATATTTTTTAGGCATGGTAAGGTCTAGTTTAGGTATGGATGTGTGTGTTAGTTTTAGGCATGGTTCAAGTAAGGTCTAATTTAGGTATGGATGTGTCAAGTTTTAGGCATGGTTGTGTTCAAAGTAGGTGAAGTTATGACTTATTATTTTTTGTGTAAATAATGATAATATGGGTTGTATGTGATATGTGTTATAATCTATGCATAATGATGATAGAGAAATGGTAGGCGTAATAAATGTATGTTGTAATGAGGATTAAAATATGAAGCAATTTGTTATGTATGTGGTTTAATTTCCAATTTTGGGCATAAGAGGGAAACAAAGTGGGGTATGATGTAATGTTAGGAAGATAAAAGATGAATTATTTAGGGTAGAGAGTGGCCGAGCTAACCTCCAAGGGTCCCATGCCCTCGGAGTGTTGCCTACATAGTCCCGGCGAAAAGGGACCTCAGGTTGATGTAGTTCTCCCATAATCTAGGCAAGAATATGATGAGGTATGAAAATGAGTTAGTAGGTTTTAGGCATGGTGTGGGTTTTAGGTCTATTAGGTGTGGGTGGGTTATAGGTAAAGTGATGTAGGTGAGGTCGATTGTGGTGAAAGAAGAAGGAGATTACCCCAAAGGTAAGCGTCGAGGACCAAGTCTGTATAAGGTAATCAAAATGTAAATAAAAATGGCTAAAAGATAAGAGGGGGCAAGAAAGCCACCTGATTGGTTAGGATCATACTGAGTAGATCATACCTTGGAGGAGGTGATGAATGTAAGACCCTAAAGACATTACATGATTGATTTTTCTATGGTGAAAAGTAGTCACATGATCACCAAATGTCTTACTTTCCAGAAGTCCCTTGAGGCAGTAGGAAATGGGAGTGGGAATGGTGAGAAGAGTGAAAGGTGGTTGATTTATTAAATGGTATGAGGTAGCATGCTCTTCAAGAAAGAGATCCGAGGTCACAATGGGAAAGTCCATGACTAAAAATTTTGTTGTTTTGACTTGTATTTGAGATAGACTGATCGATGTGGGAAGTCTATATGGGATGAAGAAAATTTAACTCCTTGAGGTCTTCATGAAGCTGATCGATGTGGGAAGCTTTGGTTGCTCTCATATTTTTTTTTTGGAAGAGTTTTACATAGCTGTCCTTCGAGGGAGTAGTCTATTTACAACAGCAATTATCGAGAGGAAGATGTCCTTTTGAGGGAGTCATCTTTTTAGTAGAAGTTTGACTCAAGGAGTTGTATCCCATGGGAGGGCTTTGAAGTCATGGACAAGATCAAGGTGGAGAATAGGATTCTTTTTCAAAAGGCAAGGTGAAATGACCATGGGATCTCATCTAAAGGTAGATGAAAAGTTTCCATGAGAATCATGCTATGTGCAGTGCCATGGTACACATATTCAAGAGAAGATAAGAAGTGAAGAGTACTCACATGAGTCTTATTTAATCATTGGTAAGGTGTATGAAGTGGATAGCACTCAAGGGATGAGAATGAAAAGAGACAAAAGGTGAGGTAGGACTAAAAGTCAACAATAGAATGGTTGAAGATGCAAGGTGTTAAGGGGCTTAGGTTTAGGTTTACCATCGAGTGAAGATAAACGATAAGCACTTGATCCATAAGTATGAGTCATGATGTATGGTCCAAGCCAATTAGGAGAAAATTTTCCCCATTTACTTTTTTCTGCTTTGGTTACGTGTTGATTTTCTTTTAGGACAAGGTCACCGACTTGGAAGGTTTGTTCATGGACGCATTTTCATAGGCATGTTTGATACATTTTTGGTAAACTTGAAGGTGATCAAGAGCATTAAGATGACATTTGTCTAATAACTCTAGCTATGATAAATGGTCTTGAAGAAATTCATCATCATTGAGCATGTCATGGAGAGAAATGTGGAGTGAGGGAATCTGGACTTCAAGAGGTAGAACCACCTCGGTACCATAGACCAAAAAAAATGGTGTGGCGGCAGTGGAAGTGTGAATACTAGTGTGGTATGCCCATAGGGAAAAAGGAATGTGCATATGCCAATCCTTCCAAGTATCATTAACCACTTTCAAAAGAAATTTTTTTAGGGTTTTATTAGTGGATTCAAATTGGCTACATTAGTTTGTGGGTAATAAGGTGATGAGAAATTGAGATGAATGCCAAAGGTGTCGTAATTTTTTTGTAATGTTTTATTTTTGAATTTTTTTCCATTGTCAGTGATGAGGTGATGAGGAACACCAAAGTGATAAATGATGTGATGCTTGATGAACTCACATATTTTCTCGGCTTTTCACGGAGATGAATGGTATGGATTCCACCCATTTTTTATAGTATTCGATAGTAGTGATGATCCATTGATGGCGCTGGGAAGAATGGGGATTGATTTCTCCAAAAAGATCCAAACCCAATTGAGAGAATGGTCAAAGGTCACGGGTGACCTCTAAGGTGTGACTGGGTGTGTGATGAAGGTTGGCATGTTGTTGGCATTTGACACAACGGTTGACATAGTCGAAAAAATTAGGGTTAAAGTTTAACCAATAATAGCCTGTGAAGAATATGTATAGCAACAACAAGGCCACTGAAGTGACCTCCACATATGCCATCATGAACTTCCTTAATGGTATAAGGAATTTTAGAACTTGTGAGACATTGTAAGAAAATACCATCAAAGTTGTGCTTATAGAGGAGGCCCCCCAAGATGACGTAACGAGAGACCTTTTTAAGGAAGGCACGTTGTCATTACAAGTGAGATCAGGAGGTAAGATGGAGAGAGAAAGATAGTTGGAGTATTGTTTGTACCAAATTTCACTTGGGTGCAGGGTAGTGGTTTCGATAGAGTAAACTTCACGTGGTAAATAAGAAGGTGATTAAATTTTATATGGTGAAAAATATTTTAGAATCGGCAAAGGTGAAGCGGTATTTGGGAGCGAAGCAAACCATGGTATCTCGTAAAATTTTTGTTGAACATGGGACAATTTGAAGGGTGTAATGGTCAAAGGTGGTCAAAAGTATGTGCACATGATGTTTATAATTTTGAAGCAGCTCTCGTTACAACATTAGTATATACCATTGAATTGGTTTATGACCAATTGAGAATCACCAAAGATGTTGATTGATTTCACATCTAGGGCATAGGTAGATTGAAGACCTAATACGAGTGCTTCGTATTCGGTGATATTATTTGTGCATTAAAATCGAGTTTGAAAGACAAAGGCATGGGCTCACTATCAAGCGGAATGAGGATAATACCAGCCCCACCCCCATGCTGACACTTTGAACCATCGAAGAAGAGTGTCATTTGGTAAGGGGGTTCATCCAAGGAAAGGGTAGCAATTGACTCATCTGGAAAATCAAAATTAGAGGGTTGATCCCCAGAAATAGGGGCATTTGGAAATTGGTCAGGGATTGCTTGTCCCTTGATGGAATTTTAATGATTGAATTTGAGGTCAAGGTCAAATAAATGCATAAGCCATCGAGTAGCACGCTGATTTTGATAAGGTTTGGCATACATGAAGTTTAAGGGGTCAGTGTTGGTCACAACATAGGTTTTGTGGTTAAGTAGGTAATGACGAGTTTGGTGGAAATGAAAAATAAGGCTAAGAAAAGTTTTTGGGATGGGTGTATCGAGTTTCATAGTCCAAAAGAGTACAACTTATGTAATAAACCGCCTTCTCTATATGTTGTTCATCGTGATGAGAAAGCATGGATCCCAAGGAGTGATCGGTAGTTGATATGTATAGGTGAAAAGGTTGATAGTCTTTAGGTGGAATGAGTATGGGTGGTGGGAGGAGGTATTTTTAGGGCCTCAAAAGCTTTTGATAGTAAGCATCACAATTAAAGGAGACATGCTTCTTGAGCGAGATGATGAAATTGTTGGCACCGATCATATAATTGTGAAATGAAATGGTGAATAGACTACAATTTACCTTGCAGGATACGGAGTTGTTTAAGGTCGGTGGATAGAGGTATTTCCAAATGGCCTTGACTTTAGTAGGGTAAACTTCTATACCACATAAGGAAACAATAAATCCAAGGAGCTTTCCTGAGATAATTGTGAAGACACACTTCTTTGGCTGAAGGTGAACGCAATATTTAATGAGGTGGTCAAAATGGTTTTGAGGATGGCAAGGTGTTTGGAGTGGCATTTAGATTTTTCCAAGAGATCTTCAACGTAATCTTCCAATATGTGATGCATGATGTCATGGAAGATGTAATTCATAGCCCGCTGATATGTGGCACCAGTGTTTTTAAGGCCAAAAGGCATGACTTGATAGTAGAAGGTCCTCTAAGGGGTGATGAACGATGTCTTGTATTGATCTTCTGGGGCAAGAAAGATTTGGTTATAACCCGAGAAGCCATCCATGAGTGATAGCATGTCATGACCAGCGATAAGGTCAACCATAGTCAATACCGGTAAGGGAAAGTCATCTTTTGAGCATGCTAGGTTAAGGTCATAGAATTTTGTGTAAATGCATAGTCCCCTTGTCGCCTTAGTGATAAGGACAATGTTAGAAATACAATGAGGATAATCAATGGGTAATATGAAGGAAACATAAAGAAGATGCTTGAAGCTCTTCTTTGACGAGAAGGGAAATGCGAGGGTGCATTTTCCTCAACTTTTGTTTGATGGGTTTGGCATCGGGGACGGTTATAATATTGTGGACCACTATGGTGGGGTCAATACCGGTATGTCTGCATAAGACCAAGAAAATGCATGGTTATGATCTTTGAGAAAAGAGGTGATGGCTTCATGTTCAACAACATCTAAAGATTGACCAATCTTTAGGATGTGTGGGTCGTCCTAAGTGTGAATGTTGATCTCGATAGTCAATTCATTCAACATGGTTTGTGTCTCAAAAGGTAACAACTGATGAATATATGAGTCTTTTACACCAAGGTAGGTGAGTATAGATTCATCATCCTAACATTGAACGACGTTAATTGAAGGTGTATCATCATTGGTCATTTCAGGATACAAGAAGGGAAGAGAGGAAGGGCCTCACCCTCACGTTGATAAGTCGAGGCCCCAAGGAAATGGTGTTTATGAAAAAAAAAAAGTTGGGAGGATAGATTCTAGATCCATCGACTCCGTCGGTGAAGGCGGTCATGAAGGTAGAGCGGGTGAAGAATGCAGAGAGAGAGATGATGTCCTTGATGAGTTCAATGCGGGCTGTTTGGTAGGTGGTTAAAGAAAGCCGATACCAATACAATCATTTATGTTTGCATGTGGTGCATGGAATAATGGTATGGCAGCCTTGCTCATAAAATCTAAAACAAAACCCTTCCAAGCACATCGGTATAGGAAGGTGTGGAAAAAATGGTGATTAGTGAGAGACTGAAGTCGAGAAAAATGAGTGTGTTTGTGATGGTGGTTCGGGTGTGTAAGTGGTAGTATCAAGTCCCCATAGGTGAGACCGGTACAAAGGTGAGGAGGACTATAAAGGAGGTGTTCTCCTATGCGTGATCATAGCAAGGGTGTTGGTGAAGAATTTTGTTCTCTTGTGGAGTAAGAAATGTGTTGAAGCTTATATAGGAGGTACTCCCCCAAAGTGAGGCATTGAAAAATTCCTTCTAAGGGATTAGTGGTTGGTATGTGGGTAGCTTAAATAGATGATGTGTCGGAGGTCGATGTGGAGGTGGCATTAACAGATTGGGAAGCTGATGGGTTGGCTATAGAGGTTTTGGCGTCGGTAGAAGCGGAAGAGGCATGTGCGGTGGAGGTGGCAATGGTATTGGTAAGCGGAGGCATGTAGAAAAGTGCGGTGGTCATAGAGGTAGATGCTTTAATAGGTATGACCACGTCATTGGGTCGGTAAAGCATGTTGCATGTTTTGAAAGGTGATGGATCAGCTAGGATAGTATAGGTGTGCCCTTCATGATCAAACTTTACACAATGATGCAAAGTGGAAGGAACGTAACCCATGACACAAATCCAAGGTCTGCCAAGCAACAAGTTATATTGAAACTCCCCCTCCAAGACATATAATAACTCTGGAATAGTGCGGGGGCCCATGTGAATGTGGAGGATTATAGTGTCCAATGTGGAGGTGATAGCGTCATTGAATGAATACAACATGACAAGATGTTTATGCATGTAATTATTAGGTATGCACATTTGAGTGAATGCATGGGATGAAATGATGTTAATGCTAATTCCCCATCAATCATCACCACCACACCCGTATGTCATCGATGTGGATAGAGATGAAGAGAGCTAGGTCTAGGTCATCATTTTTGTGTGGCACAATCTCTTCCTCTAAGAAGATAAGGGAGGATACTTGGTGAATAGGGTGGGGTGAAGATGAAGGTGGTAATTTGGTAAGAGAAGCTACATGATGAGGCATGATGATGGAGGCTACGGGTGTAGGGTCATTGGGAAAAACCTCAATAGATTGAAGAACCTCCATGAGAGCTTGACGATGGGATTCTGAGGTTTGAATGAGGTCATATAAGGACATTTTGAGGGGAGACTGGTGTAATTGTTTGAGCATGGTGCGATGTGTGACTCCATTAGAAATGGGGTATGTGGGGCCATAAATAGTGATTTTAGGTATGGGTGCAGATGGTATGTTGGGTATAGGATTGGTTGGTGGGTCAATTTCCTTTTCTTTACCTTTATCCTTTTGAGCACGGGTAGTAACATGGATCATGTTGATCTAAGGGGAGTTGGCAAATGGAGAAGGTGTAGGGTGAGTGGTATAACGACATGACGGGAAAAAACCTACTGGAGGAGAAAAACCCTGTGAGGTGAGTTGAACAAACAAATTTGGGTGGTGGCATGGAAATTTCTCTTATGTGAACCATGTTAATTTCAAATCTTGCAAGTGGTTCTAAGAGTCCATGGGAGGTGGAGGTTGAGGTTGTTGATTGTTCAATGTGGGAATGGGTGTTAGTGAGGTAGGGTCCTCATCGAGAAGTTCTTCATCATCAAAGTTGGCTTTTGGAGGACAATACTAGATAAGGATAGTTTTCAAGGCCTTGTAGTTCTCCACATCATGCCACTTGACACACGATGGTAGGAAAAAATTTGGTGTCATCAACCCTTTTGGCTTGGGTTTGAGGGGGTCATAAGGTCTAGTGGCGGTAATGTGATGACAAAGTCTTATGGAGGTTGGTTAAAATTTTGGCATAGAACCCTACTAGTGGGTCATAATGCGAAGTGAATGTGGTTTTGGGTGTAGATGCAACTGATTTTTGAGGAAGAGTCCTCACGGGAGGTGGAATAGGTTGAGCTATGGTTTTGGGTGCTGGCGTGGTCTTGGGTGTTGGTCGTGTTTGTCTAGGTAGGGGTGTGGTAGATGAATGGGTAGGAGGGTGTGTGGTTGTTTTGACTACCTTATTGGGAGGTAGCAGAGTTTTGGCTTTGGGTTGCACCTTCTTGGGTAAAGGTGATATGGGTGTACGAGGTCTAGAAGGAAAAGTAGATGGGGAAGAGGATGAGTTACCTAGGGGATAATGGAGGTGTTGTGAAGGTAGATGATGTGGGTCGTGCAGGGGGTGTGAGAGATAAAGACTGAAGTGTAGTGGGTAGTGAAGAAGTTACAGAGAGTATTAGGGCTATGGGTGGTAGAGATGCTGCAAGTGTGGGTGTAAGTCATGTTAGGTGCTTGGGTAGGTTAGAGGTTTGCGAGGAAGGAGTGGGCTATTGTATTTTTGGTTTAGTGATGGGTGGAGGTTTCTTAACCATGTTAGGAGTTGAGGTCCTAAGACAGAAGGGATAGGTGCATGTGTGATTAACACAACAAGGGTATGAGTTCTATGGGTTTGGTTCTTCTTTTTGGGTGTCGGAGTAGGTGTGGTGTTGACTTTGGAGGATGTAGCTAAATCTAGTTTGATAGGTGGATGAGTAACACTAGTGGTTGGGGTGACCCCTAAAGTGGTAATAGGTTTATTCGAGGAAGATGTTGTAGATGTGGGTTTGGGTTTAGATGTAGTTTTAGTTATGGGTAAGGGTGTGTGTTGAACTATGATGGGTGTCATGGAAGAAGTTGTGATAGAGGTGGTTGTATTCGTTTTGATTGGTCAAAATATTTTTAGATAGATAGTGGAAGTATCAGCAAGTGACATCTACATCTGCATTGAGATGGGAAGAAAAATGTGCCCCCATAGTAAGGCCCTATCCACATAATCTAAGTGATTGGCCAAACATGAGAATGACATGTCTATAGGTGGAGTTGAAGAGGACCTAATGGCAATTCCCATAAAATGTGTCTTAGAGATGGGGAATTGGCTAGCTTTAGCTTCCGTGGGTAAGAGAGCCAAAAGTAGGTCTGCAGGATCTTGGGTAGCTGATGGAGAATGCTCACCAAGAGGCAAAGGTATCTCGATAGGGTCTATGATAGGGGAGGAGATGATGGGAGCTCCTCTATGGGTGGAGGAGGTAAATAAGTATCCTCCATGGATTGAAGAAGTACTGTGGGTATCGGTTCTCTAGGTGGAGAAGCCAAAGGTGAAATGGTCTCGATGTTAGCGAAAGACTCCTCCATAGGTGAGGAAGGAGGTGAAAGGTTCTCCTCTGTGGGTGAAGGAATAGGGAGGTTGGTTCCAATGTGGAAAGAGGATTTTGGGATAGAATCTCCTACATGGATGGAATATGGGAAGTAATAGGTGCATCACTAAAAATAGCATGGACCTCGTGGGTATGGGTATCATGAGTTGAGGCCTCACATTTTGATCGAAGAAGGGACATGATTAAGAAATGGTTTCTTGAAGATGTGTAGGTTTTGTTTGGCAGGTGCATTAGGATTATCCATGGTTAATTCACCTTTCTCGAGCATTTCTTGGATAATTTTTTTAAAGTGATGCAATTTCTCATCATTATGACCCTTAACTCGATGATAGTTACAAAATTCATGTTCTTTATACCATGCGGGCATGGGGCGAGCAGGATCAAAACTAGTGTGTGGTTTTATGCGGAAGGGTGATATCCCTAGCATTGATAAGATTTTGTAAGATATAAGAGTAAGGTTCCCCAATTGGGGTGTATTTCTGCTATTCTCATCCGAATTGAAAAGTCTTGGGGGTGAGAGATTAGATGAGGGGGTAGCCTAATTTTATGGATGAGTTAGGTTGACCTTGAGTACCTTGTGTTAGCGGTGCCCTTAGCTTTTGAATAATTTTTTTGGTTTGGAAGAAGAAGAGCTATCATTCGACTTGAATGTTGAAATCTTATTACGTAATTGGATTTTCTTTCTTCAATGGCGTGAATCTCTAACTTTCTTGCCATGGTGAATGCTTCATCGAATGTTCGGAAGGTCTCGACTTGCGGGGTTGGAGAGATATGTCTAGCAAAAGCCCACGTGAAGAGCTCAATGAGTTCTATTTGTGGTATTTGGAAGGTGATTTGATTGAATAGGCTACACCCCAGTAGCAAAAATATGATAGATTCATCCTCATATTGATGCATGGAGTATAGGTCGGTCATGGTAACCTTCTTGATGATATTGATGGAGAAGTGATTCAAGAATGCTTGGGCTACCTGATTGAATGAGCATATAGAGTGTTTAGGTAACCCACTATACCAATATAATGCAGTCTAGTCGAGACATGGGAAAGGTTCTCATGAGCATAGCATCATTGTGAGTGATTAGGTAGCACCCGTGTTTGAATGACCACAAATTATGTTGCGGGTCTTCTTTTTATTGAAATGATTGAATTTAGGCATCTCCAAATCATAGGATATGTACAAATAGGAATGGATGGGTGGATGGGCTTGTTACAAATCTTGTCATAGGTAAGAGTGTTGCGAGAGCCAGAAACCAATGCTTCTAATATCTACATCTTGTCCAACATCAATTTGATTAAGTTGTTGGTAGGTTGCAATGATTGGGTGCCTCTTGTAGTGTGAGAGGATTGGTTTTGGGCATATAACGGGGGTGGCACTCCAGTATATGGTGATGCCATGTAGGTTGATTGAGAAGAAGGAAGTGAAATAGGGGGTACATACCCAGAGTGAATAATAGATGAAACGAGAGGCTGCTGATAGTATGTATATGGAGGTGGAAGGGTCATGGTAACCCTAGTGGAAATGGGGACTAACGATTGTGGAATGGAAGGACCACGTTCTGAAAAGGGTAGGGGTCACCGACACCGAGAGGTGGTAATGTATCTACGGTATATGCGAGACATTAGGGGTGGATGAGGTTGTATTTTGGGTAGTTGTTGAAGGTATGGTGGATGTGGTGGGTGCAATAGAGGTAACAGACATGGAAGTCATAACGGGTATAGGACCTAGCTATGAAACAACTGGGGGTAAGGTGGAGGTAGGTAGCGTGGAACCAGATGGGGCTGATGCAGAAGTGGGAATGAGAGCCGAGGGGATAGATACGGGCATGTCGTATATCAACTGACCCGAGGCATCTCAAGTGGATGAGTGGGAAAGGTAAAACTGTAAGGTAGTAGGGTTTTGATCAAGGAGTCATGTGAACTCCTCATCTCCGGTAGCGATAGTGATAGGTTGGATAGGATCCATGGTTGGTGATAAAATGGAAGGTGGTGAAGGACTAGGTGGGAGTGGTTGAAAACTAGCGTGGAATACGAGCAGCTTTGTTTGTCTTTGGGTCAGCACCATGTGAAACAAGTATTGATCGGGTTGGGCATGCTTCTTCTTTGTAAATGACACAAAAAATAGCAAAGACAGTGAAATAGGTGGTTTAAAGTGGATTAGGTACCAAATTTTAGTTAGTAAATTACAAAGGCTAACTATTCCAGTTAGGATAAACCGACACCGATCACAGTAACCACTTCTGGTCACTTAGAGAAATGGACAATGAGTCAAGAACAAGGTATAAGGCCAAATTTGATAGGTATTCCAAATCGATGAGTTTTATAATGTCCATGGGAATGATAGCAATAACAAGGACTGTGAAAAATGGAAGAAAATGAATGGATGTCCTTTTGGGTAGGTTAACAAAATGACCTGGAACCGACGTCGATTGGGTATAATCGATGATGGCAGGTCAGGGACCAACACCGGTGACGCACACTCAATGTGGAAATTAAAACAATGATGAAAGAAAAGTGGTTGTGAATTAAAATCTGATGGGGAATCAAGCCCAAAATTCTAAGAATGATGAGAATATGGTCTAGGAATACTCAGGAAGAGTTGGAATACACCAACTATGATGAGGAGCGTGCGAGGAAAAACAAAAAATAAATGAAGAGTGTAACCTCTCACCTCAAAACGCAAGCCAAGAAAAAACACTAAAAAAATGTGACCCTAAGAGTTCCTTTTCTATTATGTTTTTTTAGCTTATGCTATTTAAGGACTGACTCATGAACTGTATAATAGAAATTTTTGTGAGGATGGCTTCCTACAAAGAAGGAGATCTAAAAGGTGAGGTTTCATGTATGTTATGGCGGGGACGGATTTTATCTCAAGTATGACTCAACAAAGCGGTGAGTTGGGGAGTACCTGCCAATCCTCATATCAATGCGATCATTGATAGGCATTCCCAGAAAGATGTTGTTTAAGAATATGTATTTGTTTTGAATTTTGTGCAATGTGGAAAGACTCAAAGAGAGAGAGAGAGAGAGAGATGTGCTTTCTATGATTCGTTTTTCAACCATCAGCTGGGAATGACTTCTAGCATATAGGTTTCCCTCAATTAATGTGAGATAATGTGATAAATCAAAATGCAATGCACTTATTTTAAGCCCAAATCAAAATGTGAAGTTGGATGACAAAAATAGATGAAGAGGAAGAGGGATGCTCTTTCACTAAAATGTAGAAAAACACGAAGAAATGGTTCTTTTTAAGTACACCAAAAGAAAGGTTTCTTTTAGAGAAAATAGAAAGAAAAAGAAGGTTACCAAGGAAGAAAATTAATGTGTATACTTTTTAGAAGGGAAACAAACACACAAATTTTCCTAGGAATGAATAAAATGCAAGGAACCCTAGAATGGGTCCCACCAGTGTGCCAAAATGTTTCACCTGATTCTTAGATGTTTCTTTGAAATATTGATGAAACAGATAGGGTAATGGGCGTAGGAGGAATACCTATTGAAATGTTGGTTGATGGGTTGTTGCGCGCGTATGACTTCTAAATCCACAGTTGATTGTGAGAGCTTCCTTTTGGCTAGGAGGAACTACCTGTAATGGAAAGCAAGACCACCAAAAAGAGTTAAACAATATGTGTAGTGAACTACCTAGCGTGTGCTAGATCCGGGAAGTGTGATACTTCCTAGATGGTTGTCAGTCCACTATTTAAAACAATTTAATGCGAGTAGTAAAATAAATCCTATTGTAATTTGAAATGATTTAGGTATCTCACTTGAAACACAATAAGAAATATATAATCTAACAAGCTAGGTTAAAATAAGATATGAAGGTCAAACAACTAGTTCTGGGTCTATAAACATCTGAGAGAGGTCTCAGGTAGATCACAGGTGAATAAGGGTGATCTGTAATTAGGTGGATTTGTCATTTTCTAGTTTGTATGGCACATACAAAGACCGATTCCGATTAAGGGTGACCGATGGCGGTTGGGTGTAACCGGTGCCGGTTACTGTGGAAAATTGGGAATGCTACAAAATGAGTTTTGGGTCTCCTTTGTGATTGCACAAAGGACTTTGGTTGGTTAGAATGAGGTATTAGGTGGTTTGGGTGGGATTTGATGAGGTTTTAATGGGTATATGGAGGGGTGAGTATTAACAGAGGTCTGTGGGTGGCCAAGAGAACAAAAGGGTGACAATATAATGATGAAATGAAATGAACCAGAGGAATATAATGTTCCACTTACTTGGATTCTAGTCTTGGGTGCTTGTGAGTGAGGGATGAAGGTACTGGAAAGGGGTTGAATGTTGTTGAGGATCACCAATCATAGGAGAGATTTTTCATGGGCTACATTTGCATTCCTTTTTCTTGGTTGGATCAAATCCTTGTTGGGGTGAGTGTTGGATGGTGTGTAGGAGAAAATGCTTGATCTCCTTCCTTGCATGCATGTTCTCACTGAAACTCATTCTAGGAAGATGTGATGTCTCTCTCGGAATGTTCCAACGTCTACTAACCTCCAAAATAAGGTTTTTTGGGAGTTAAAAGGTGACCGACGGTGGTTTCGGCTTAACCGCGACGGTTAGGGGTAACCGGCGTTAGTCAAGGTAGGATTTCCTAGGTTTACTAAACTAGGTAGATCCCCTTGATTTTCTGGGATCTCGTGTCATTAACCTATAGATTAGACTGGAAGCATCTTGTATGCATGTGGGAATGTGGTTAGAGAGAATGTAGGCATTTTTTTAGGGTTTGGGTAAGTCTTAGTTAGTTATGGCAACTTACTAAGAATAGGTCTTAGGATGAGTTGGCGTGATGAGGTGTGTAGGTGAGATGTATGTGGACATTATCCCTAATTAAGATATTTAAATAATAAATATGGTGAGGATAATGAATTAATTTAATTATATTAATTAAATTAATATTAGTGGAGTGAAGGGGGCCATGGCTAGTTTAATGTGATGAAGGGTGTTTATTTGTCGAGGGACCAAAGGGGAGTGTGACCTAATTTTAGTGTCTATAGTTATCAAATAAATACCTAGAGAAAGTGAGAAAGAAGAGACACCGAGGAAAATGATGAAACTGAACATGTTCCACAAATGCAAGACACTAGGAACAATCAAGTAAAAGATAAGAATGTACATACAACTCCCTTTCTAGTATGATTACGAAGAATCAAATGCATGAAGAAAAAATGATGGTCCAAGAGTTGAAAAAGATGAACATTGAGGTCCCACTTCTAAGAGCAATAAGGGACATTCCTAAATTAAACCAAACCATTAAAAATGAGTGTATAAAGACACCAAGAAGGAAGAAGAAATACCCAAAAATGGTCAAAGTGGAAGGGAATTTAGTTGATCTTGTTGCTAGAAATATTATTTCACCAAAATATGGGGATCTTGGGAGTCCAGTCATTACTATTTGTATAAATGATCAGTCAATATCTAACGTTTTGGTGGATCTTGGTGTTTCCATCAATGTTATAACAACAAATATGTTCAATCATGTCTTTAATAGGATTACAAAGACAAACTAATACAATTCTTTAATTAGTAGATCAATCTATTATTGTATCGATGGAGTGATTGTGGATTTGATGGTGACATTTTAATCATGGTAGTATCCCATCAATTTTATGGTTTTACAACCCAAATCTTAGAAGTTGGGATATCTAGTCATCTTAGGAAGACCATATTCGCCATCTTGTTGCTGCATATATTGGTTGTAGGTCAAGAAAAATGACCATTTTAAATGGTAAAAATGAAATAATATTTCATTATACCCACCTACCTAGCCCTATGTGTATGATTTTGAACATGTATGGGTAGATTATTCAGATACTAACCCTCTGAGTTCTTCTTATCTGGCCACCATTGCAGTGAAAAATCACATGAAAGAAATTGTTAAGTCATATGCAATGTCTGATGAAGAGGACAATATGGCTACGGAAACCAGCACTAACACTACGAAAATTGGAACTACGAATACAGAACCATCTTTTTCTCTCAACACATCAGATATTATTACCTTGGTAAGTGACATTTCCAATGAAGATTGTAAAGAGACCTATGCTTATAATGTGGAATGTGTAGTCACTGATTTCTATTGTCCTTTAACCAAGATTATGTCTCTTGACAATGTAACTATTTTGCACATGCTTCAACCTCATGTTTTTCCCTTGAATTCTTTAATTTCGATGCAAAGTTCACTATTTTAAAATATACCAAGCAAGTGATTTTTGACATAGGAAACAATCGACCATTGGTAATAACTGAGAGGCCAACCAGGAGACTAGGATTTTAGAAATATTGAGGAAGTATTCCCAAGCTTTCACTTGGGATTATACTTATATGAAGGGGATTCATCCAAGAATCAACTCACCATATCTACACTAAGGATGTTAAACCCATAAGATAACCACAATGAATAATTAATCCAACACTCAGAGATAGTCAAAAATGAGATAGAAAATTTGTTGAAGGTAGGATTCATCTATCCCATATTTGATAGTCAGTGGGTATCACCATTAGTTATAGTTCCTAAGAAAAATAGTAAATGGAGAATCAGGTAGACTATAGGGAACTTAATAAAGCCACCAAGAAAGACTACTTTCCCTGCCCTTTATTGATCAGGTTCCTGACAATATTATAGGTAAGAAATATTTCTCCTTCTTGGATGGGTTTAGTGGGTATAACCAAATAAGTATTGTACCTGTTGACAAGGATAAAACCACCTTCACTTATCGAGACTTACCATTTGGGATTTGTAATGCACCTGCTACTTTCTAGATAGAAGTTTTGGCCATTTTTACAGATCTTACAAATGATTGTGTTGAAGTCTATATGGATGAATTCACTATCCATGAATCCACTTTTGATGAATCTATGAATAATCTTGAAAAGGTATTAACTAGTTGTATGCAACATCAACTCTCCTTAAGTCATTAAAAATGTCCGATTATGGTGTATCAAGGAATTGTCTTAGGACACCATATTTCTACCAAAGAAATAAAAGTAGACCCAAAAAATATTGCAGTAATTACTCAGTAGCCTACACCAACTAATCAAACTAACATCAAGAGTTTCCTTGGACATGCAGGGTATTATAGGTGGCTCATTAATGACTTTATTAAAATTTCTGCACCTATGTTTTCTTTCCTAACAAAATTTTTGTTTGGAATGGTCTCCTCAATGTCAACAAGCATTTGATATTATCAAAGAGAAGCTCACCACCGCTCCAGTCTTGAGAGGACTAAATTAGGGGAATCCTTTCCATATTCACACTGATGCATCTAATACAACCATGGGAGCTATTCTTGGACAAAAAGATGAAGAAGATTATATGTATGCCATTTATTTTATCAACAAGAATTTGACCCCTATGGAGAGAAACTACACCACTATGGAAAAGGAATTTTTAGTTGTTGTTTACTCCCTGAATAAATTCAGACATTACATTACTGGGTACAAAATATTTGTTTATACTGACCACTCGGCCATAAGATATTTGATGAATAAACCAGTAGTTGGGGCAGATTATTAGATGGTTACTCTTGTTACAGGAATTTAATTTGACCATTATTGATAAGACAAAAAGATAATGTTGTTTTTGATTTTCTTTCAAGATTGAATGTTTCAGGTGATGAAGAAGCAGTCCAAGATAATTTTCTAGATGAACATTTATTTGTAGTATCAATTCAACCTCCATGGTTTGCTGATCTTGCAAATTATCTAACTACAAGGAAGTTTCCTACCTATTTTACTAATAAAGAGTGATGAAGATTAGTTAAGAATAGTGCAACATACAAATGGTGTAATGGAATTTTATTCAAATGTTGTCCTGATATGGTTCTTCACAGTGTGTTCGTGAGGATGAAGTATATGACATACTGCGAGCTTGTCATGATGAGCCTAGAGGAGGACAATTCATAAGGTCCTTGAATTATTTTCCATCTCTTCATAAGTCTTTCAAGAAGTATGTGTAGTAATCTTGTGATGCATGTCAAAGAATGGGGAAGCCCACATTATCCATGGAGATGCCTCTCAACCCTCAACTTGGTCTTAGGACCATTTGAGAAATGGGGAATTGATTTCATTGGACCTTTTGATCCCCCATCCTTTGGGAAAGAATAATTTTGGTGTGCATTGACTACGTCACAAAATGGTACTAGGTTCAAGCACTAGCATTTTCCAATGAGGATGTTGTTGTTGACTTCCTGTACAATCGTATAATGCTAAGATTTTTCACCCTCATGTAATTGTCTTCGATCAAGGACCTCAATTTGTGTCTAACATGATTGAATATTTTTGTAAATATTTTTGACTCAAATTATCAACATTTTAAAGGAAATTGGAGGACAAGATGGTTGGGACCATACCAGATCGAAAAAGTGTTTGATAACAGATTTGTGTGATTATTTCCAATTGATGGAGATAGAAGAAATCTTCTTGTGAATAGTCAAATACTAAGGATGTATCAACATCCTATGGATAATAAAGCCTTCAAAAAAGATATGATACTATGTGAGGTGATGGATTTAGTGGAGTAGCTCGACTCCTGTCAAGAGTAATTATTTTTGAAATTGAATAAAGGAAGATGATCATGATTTCAATCTTCTTCCCTTAGTTAGATGTTTTGTTTTCAATAAGGAAGAAATATTCATTATTTGAATGAACACTAATCACATTTTATCTCAGAGTGTAGGATGTGGGAAATCTATGGATATCAGGAAGCTAAGAAGGCAAGGGTAAGTGCATTTTACTTCACTATGGATATTTCCTTCTGAAGCAATTCCCCATCACATGTACTTAGCATGATTAAATCACTACACAATGTTCAATGCATTTATTGTGGATATCATTCCAAATCTTAAGATACAGAGTGGGGTGTAATGAGTCATAATTACCAAGGAAACCGCATGTGTCAAATTACTACAAAAGGGGCGCCTTTGCTTTATAGTAGGGACATGTGGAATTACTACTACAAATGATGGGATATTTGATTTACCATGCAAGATTGCATTACTATTCAAAATTATGGGATATGTGTCGTACCATGCATTAAAACTTCTCATGCATACATGGTCCTGTCAAATTTTTATGCTACCAAAATTTACACCGACTACAGACAATTAAAATATTTTGGTGTATTTCAAATTGTGACTCACTTATTGCTTCTTGCCATTACTATGCGCGTCTGAACACAATCTTGTTTGTCTTTTCTACTATCTAGGTTCATCTCCACTATGGGGCAAAAGAAAAAATATGAACCAGTCTCTCCGGACCCATTGCTCCATAATGCTGCAATTTCCCAAGTATTTTATGATGTCGGTTGGCTGGAATTCATTAGGAAATTCGAAGGCTTTGATGAAAATTTGGTGGATGAGTTCTTAGTAAATTTTGAAGCCACCTACTCATGCATTGGGGAAAGCGAGTAGAAATCAATTGTCGGGTTCTATCTGAACTATCTAGTTTACCGATTTTGGTCTAAAAGTTATGACAAATGCTCCTCTTAAGGACCTGATTCCCTATTTCATGAGGATGGAGAAGCTTTTCCAGAGGTAATCCTCACCTCCAATGGTGTTCGAAGGGGATTAAGAGAGAAATTATACCTGGAATTTGGAAAGAAGTAGCTAAATGGGTCAACAGATACTTCATCTATGATGGACAACTGTTTGTTCTTGGTGGGGACTCACTCAAAATTCTAATTCATTTAAAGAATGGTTATGCAAACCCTGCACTCAGGGTAAATTTACCTAAATATTTAGCTGATGCAGTCATCAAAGTAGGAAAAAATATAAGAATGGAGGTGGTAAGGTAGTGATCAAACATCTAGGGCTTATTCAATTTCTCTACTCGCATCAAGTTTTCTATAGGCCAAAGAGAGGGATTGAATAGATAAGTGTGGGGGAGGGTTCTAGACCAAGGAAACTAAAAAAGGGGCCATCTTCCATTATTCAACCCAAGCTCAAGTCATCCTCTCACCCTTCACAAGAGAATGTGGAGGAACCTGGTAGTTAGGGGATCCCATCTTCTACACCTTAAAATTCTAAGGGTAAGATCACTTTTCCACTTTGTTCTTCTATTTTGTTAAGGCCAAGGTGGTCATATACCTTGCACAGACTGTAAGTTTCCATTTGAAATTTTTGAGGATGATTCTTCTCCCATTCGGGAAGAAAAGGAAAGGGTTAGTACCTCAATTGTCCCTACTAACCAATCTCAGGACGTTGCATTCACCACAACTATCCTTGCCACATAGAGCTATGATATGCCTACATCTTCAGAAATCCACTCAACAACTCTAGAAATACCCTTAGTACCTAAAACTCATACCTCAACTCCAGAACTAGTTGTGATGGAGATTGACGTCCATGGATTACATGAAGGTGATGTACCAAGGTGTTATTTGGAATAAATTACCTCCTCTCAAGGAAAAATTGAAAGGTATGCAAGAAACAAATTTATCTTTACAAATTGCATTCACACAGAGAATGGTAGAAAAAGTTAGAGAAATTATTGCTTTATAGGTAGAAGTTAGCATCCTCAAAAGACAAAAAGATATAGGCCTTAGAGTTTTGGCTGATTTCAATCAATTATCTCTTCAAAATAAAGAATTAAAAAAGAAAACAAGAAATTAAAGGAAGATATTGAGGCCAACACAAATGAGAAAAGGAAGTTACAATCTCTTTTGGACTTTGTTTTTCCTTTGGTCTATAAACTCCTGGCCTATAGGAAACCTTCTTCTACCTATAGTATGTTTGTTCAAGAACAATTTTACTCTTGGCAGTTATTGAGACTGTGTAGTCAAGAACCTTATGAAGCTCCTGATGGTAACACCTTTCTATCAATTTATCAAGACAGTTCCCTAACATACAAAATCAGCTATGTGAATTCTACCTCCACAATATGCTAGTCACCAATGTTCCTAACTTCTTTATTAACTTGTTTGTGGGATATTTTCAGTTAAAATCCTTCCAGTCACTACTTAGGAATCAAATTGTGTGGGGAGAGAAAATGGACATTTTTAATCAAACAACTCACACCATCAGTTTCTACATTAGGCCTACTCATCACAATGATGTGGCCATGAGAAATAATTTCATATCTCTTTACTATCGGTTGGTATTGGGGATAATACTTCCAAAGTTCTACTGAAATGTGTGTAGGATTTTGAGGCCTACACACCGTAGTATTTTGGGGCAGCAAGGTAGGCTTGTGACAGAAGGTGGGATACTTTGAGTTTACCCTTGAAAAGGAGAGAGGTTATCTCTCCTCAAAATTTAAGTTGGAGTATGAGACGAGGTGATGCACTCATCACAATAATTTGGTAACTATCGAAAAGAATGACAAGAAATACAATGATGAATGGGTAGGACTGCAGGTGAGGCCACCTCTTCTCTTGAGTCCAACTACAACCTAGAAAAATAATTTTCCTAGTCACATGAGAGTTTCACATCTTGGGTAGAAGTGATTTCAAACACTCAAGGATGTAAGGGAACCAGAAAGAAATATGCCGATCAATTTGAGGAGTATGACATGGCTCAACAGCTTGGCCAAAGGGCAGGAAAAAGATGAGTTACATTGGGACATGCAACAAGTAAAGTGTAGGGGAGATGATGAGTACATTATTTGACTTATTTATATCATTTATATGATTGATAATTTTTCATTTAAACATAATTTACTATTTAAACATAATTTACTAGTGCATGGGGATTATTTATATGGTTATATCTTAGTGAGTTTAATGCATTTTCCTTTCTCTTGTTCATGCAACTTGTTAAACTATATAACTTCCTACTAATTTCCTTTGTGAGTGAAATATGGTAATGTGAACAGCTAATATTGATAATATGCAATATAGTTTGTAAAAGTTAGTATTTAATTTTGAGACGCACTGAATATGTCATAGAACTTCTTTGAATCAATATAAGTGGATATCATTCTGAGCATCTCGTGTTGTTAAGATCACCTCTGTCCCAAGGAAGAGAAAGGGCCCACTCGACCAAGGTGACTAGAGGCTATTTACGTTCATGCATGAATGTGGTTTTCTGATAAGTCATAATTTGTTTATTTCCTTTATTGCAATTTCCATTCAAAGTGTTTATTTCCTTTATTATAATTTCCATTCAGAGTGTGTTGTTTCAATTCTGTAAATTCAATTTCAAGTGTGTGTTATTTGAATTCAATTAGATTAATTTACTATGTGCATTATAATTCTAGCAAAGTATTTCCAGTAAATGCATTTCATTACAGCAATGTCGTTTCTGTAGCTTATCATTACATTTCCGTAGATTAGCACAAAATGAAAGGAAATCTAATAGAAGAAACCCCCAAAGAAAGACCATGACTGATTGTATATAGGTTCATTGCATATAGCCTTGGAAAAAAAGCCCTTGTTTTATAATGAAACTAGCGAAAGAACCTTTTAATTAAATGATTGCGAGAATACAATGACCCATCATATTCTATTGTGAAAATTTATCATCAAAATTTAGTATTATAATCTAATGTTAAAAAATAAAAAATACAAGTGCCCTTAATTAAGAATTTAAGTTGATTGCCAAAAGTTGTCCTCGAATTATGGTCATTTATCTCTCCCTTTTTTTTATTAAATAATAATAACATAATTTCTATCAATGCCCTTGTATTTGTATATATATAATATTTAAACTATATATAGAATACATTATTTCTTTAGGAACACAAAAATAGTAATAAGTAGATTCATAAATAAATATAAACAAGATAGACCTACTAATAAAACATCATTTAAATCGACTCAATAAAATAAATAAATTACAAATATATATATATATATATATATATATATATATATATATATATGAAAGTAAATGTGTTTGATAGATAACTAATGGAGTTTGGTGGCTTTATTGGATAGATACATGGGTAGTATAGCATGTGGTAAGTGTTCGGAAGGGTATGTCTCGCTAAAAGGTTTTTTTATACCTGTCATTTCACTTGAAAAATAATACAAGTGCTTTATTTGAGATCAAGAGACATTGACCATGTTGAAACCCAAGTTAATGTTGTAATTTAGTAGAAATGGGATAGTTGCAACGAATGTAAAACACTCTTAATTAAATAAAAAGAACTACATGGAACTATGATAAATGGATCTCTCATTAATATCCATCCCAAATACATCCATTTTGCGTCAAATCAACCCAACATGGAGATAAAACAATGATCTAAATATATGCTCATTTTATCATATACAAATTTGTTGATCTAGAGATTAATCATGCACTGGCCATCTCAAATGCCTATGATAAGAAAGGAGATTATTCCTATCATTTTTTTGGTAGTTGGATGTAGAAGGAGGATATTCGGATTAAGAGGCATTTCTTAGGTCGTGATTTCTAGTCGCATTGATTTTGCTTCTTTTTCTCCTTTGTACTTGTGCTACGTGAGCACCGTAACTTGGGCATCACCATTCTCTAGATAGACATCAGCTACCACATGTTTTCCTACATTTTAATTTTATTCCAAGTAATGGTTATGTGGATTAAGACATTGAAAGTTCCCTTTTCTTCTATCCCACTTTATAATTTACAAGTTTTGTCTCTTTCCCCTCTTCAACTACGTGAAGCACTCTATTTTTCCATTCTCAACACCTTGTGGAAAGGGTCATTTCAAGGAGGAAATTTATGAGACATGGATATCCTAATGAGGACTTTCCATTGTTAAATCGAATGCATAATATTAGGTACCCAACTTGGTAATTTTACCTTTACCAATAACTCTTTTTCTACGCAAATGGGAGCTTCAAAACATGGCCTTTGGTTTTTTTATCATAAGGATTTTTTCGCATTAGTTCTTTGTTTAGTTTGCATGGTATGAATCAAATCATGGGTGAGTGGTGGATCTATAGACCTCTTGGTAGGAACCTTGACCATTGGTGACTCAACCATGTGGAGGGAACTCCATGAACTTTGAAATGGGAGAATTTAATCTATTACGTTAGAGTTTTTAAAAAAGGGTGAGGTTGTGGTAAAGATACTCTCAAAATCATTTACATATGAATAATTCCACAACAAATTTATATGCTCATTACATTACGGATGATTGCGGAAGATACACGAGATGGGCTTGGTGAAAAAGGATTTGAAATCCCTCTAGAAACTACAACTAGATCATGAAATGGAAAATCCACTTAAATTCTATCACCAATCAAATCCAGGCATGGTATCCTTACCTTCATCTTTTAGAATTTTCATATAATTGGGTTCTTCATTTTCAATATAATATAAATATCAAACCATTAGATACTTAAAAATTGGATATTTTAACCAGATGGTAGAGAGAACTTATATGTTTCTATCCATGGTGTTATAAATAGGTTCTCATGTTTGTAGGTCTTGGTGAGAGTTAGATGAATTTTCAACTAAATTTTTTTCTATTTACTTGCAACGTTAGAAAAAACACCATGTTCAAAGACTTGTAAAAATAAATTTTGAGCCCCATAAAAGAGATGTCAAGTATTGTATGTGTGCCTTGTTATCTGATGAGTCACATCAAACCTTAGATCATCCTCGCCGATCATTTTTCTTTTTCACCGCCCCTCTAGGAGCCATGTTACCCCCATTTTGTAGTTTTAGAGAGATGTTAAAAGTGAAAAGTTTGATTTCGTTTTGGCTCACCATTTGGAATCTAAGTGAAGGAACATTTATCTTCCTTCGCAAAAATCTATTATTTCAACTAGAAAATTTCTTGTAACCTTAAGTTTTGGGAAAATCACTTTTCTAGGTATTTTGGGAAAGGGGTTTTGTAGGCCTCCTGGTCATCATTTGACTAGGTCAAACCGGACCGTTAATAGTCGTGGCTTCTTGAGACCAATCACCATTTGTAACCCATTTTCCAGCTTCTTAATTATTTTGACTCGATGAATTCTCCATATATATGAGAGCATGTAGGAATTTCCACGTTGAGAGTTCATCTATCGAAGTTCAATTTTTTTGATGTGGTTTCATAACCCTCGAGAAAATATGGTTGTCTTTACTGAACTAGGCCAATTACAACAGATGACACAGAAAACTAGTTGCCATTGTTAAATCATTCATCGAGTTCTAAATTCCATCTATCCCTATGAATTCTTGGTATATAGGACACGTAGGAATTTTGTCTTCAATAATTTTCTTATTGGAAGGAAGTTTTTAAATACACTTTCTTAGCCTCTCGATTCAAAATAAGACGTTTTACAACTATGGGGAAAATGTAAAGGAGGACAGAAACCCTAACCAAGTTAGAAAATAGGCATGAAAACCTTTTGTAAATTTTAAATAATTGTATGAAACACTATCTTGTGGGGCTTATTGCGTCAAATTTGACTTTTGGAAAATTAGTTTTTCTTTCTCCTCCCCTATAAAAAAAAGTGTAATGAAATGATTATAAATATCTCTAACCCTCTCTCGGTTACATGTGAATTATTTTCACTATGCAAATGAAAACCAATAACGTTAATTGTGACATATTTAGGTGGATGTCATGACAACATTTTGTTGACCATGTAGTGGTTGTAGGTATCGAGAGACTTGGAGGAGGTGAAGTGACACTAAAAATATCATTTTTGCATGTTATTTGAAACAATGTAATTGTAGAGGATGAACCAAAATTTTGTGATGTATTGAAAGATTTATTATTGAAATTTTGTAATATGTATGAGATGCTAGTTTTAGGGGTGCTTTGGGAAATGTGCATTTAACCATAAGTGTCATTTTGATTCAGATTTACATATGGAAAAAAAGGGGTTGGATATATATGTTAAATGAAATTGAATTTAATATCTTACAGTGTATTTACAACATGTAATTGATGATTAAATAATTGATGGTGTGTTCCTTACCTTGAAAATGTAATAAAGAAATCTAAACCAAACAATCAACCCTAGTATAAAATTCGTGCATAACTACCCTTCATGTGTGATTCCTTTTAGCATAGAAAACTAAAACCTTAGAATGAACTTAAATCCTTACACTCAATGAAACCTTCTAGCTTAAGTAAATAAAATCCCTAGTTTGAGTTATCATCATAGCTTGTATGCTTAGCGACATCATCATGAACCCAATGGTTAGGAAACGACATGGTTAAAATTTGTCTTGAGTATGTGGTTCCCTCCTAGGATTGGTAATCATGTGTGTAGTAAGGAGAATGTGTTCTCTTAAGGTATTACTCCATGGGAAACCAACATTAAACATAGTGTAAAACCCTCTTGGACCGACACATGTGTTGAGTGAAGGGTGTGGGGTGGAAAATATCGCCAACTACCCTTGAAAGTCACCTTTAAGATATGGTATCATAAATGAACTCGATACCAAACCCCAATTATCGTTTGGGTTTTATGGTGCAATACTAAGAGTTAATTGTGAAACTTAACAACATTTTAATTTATGATTAGTTGGTGAAAATGTAACCATAAGATGATGTGCTTGGAGAAAGGTGAAATTTTAGATCATTCATATAACGTGTTTAAACCATCTTGTGGTGAGAAAATGGATCCACGTTGTGTAAACTCTAATGTGAACCTTAACCCTTTAAAAAATGGACTAATTTATCTTGCTCTCCCACTTGTCCTATTATGTAATGGATGTATGATGTGAAACTATGTGATCATGTTCTTAGAGATAAATCTCCTTAGACAGGGACTAGTAGTATCATAAGGATAAAAATTCCCTATTTGTAAATAGGTTACATAATTCATTACAAAAGTCATATGAACCTAGTTAGGAAAAAACCCTCATAAGTTAGATGTAAAACAATACTTAGGAAACCTAGTCTATAAATAGAAATAAGGAAGTATGTTTCTATGTTAAGTGCCTTCGAATCCTCAACTAATTGTTGGAGCAAAACTATAATAAAACTATAATTGACACTTGTCCTCGGGAAGTGTAATCATGAAATGTTAATCCAAAGGTAAAGTGAAACATTATCTTCCTTGTAATGTGATTAAACCCTCTTATTGTGGATAAAGAACCTATTTCAGATATAATAATTATTTTGTAATAAACAAATTATCTATTTATAAATGAGTGAAAGAAACGAAAACCTAAATCCGAAAAATGTGAACTTCACCTCCTTTGGATTTACACTTGTTCCATTTTGTAACACAAGTATGATATAAGATCAAGATGCATGCCCTTAGGAGTGAATCCTAGGGATAAGACCCAATAGCCTTGTGTGTATGTAAATATCCTTGGGTGTAAATAAATACCCTATTAACAAATGAGTGATTTAAAAATTAATTGAAATAATGTAGATGATCCTAATTCAATGATATACATTATAAGTTAAATTTTAAATGGTATAAAGGAAATATAGAAAAAAGAGGAATGTATGATTCACATATTATGAGCCTTTCTAGAACTTAAGTTAAAGATTGAAACATCATTGTAATAAATGTTTAATCATAAAAATATCGTGTCGTGGGAATATCCTATCTATAAGTTTATATTGTAGTTGAATCATTATTTTTTTCCTTGTTATTTGGGAACAAAAAGTGGCCTGGTGTGCATCATGTGTTTTCATGTTATCTATGTGGGTTAATGTTTGTGTAAACATATCATGTGTTGTGTGTTGTCCTAAGTGATCCCCTGTAGTGTTGTGTATGCTACAATGTAAATCGAAAAAAATTATTCCGATAATTCTACTATGGTATTTGCGTGTGTAAAATGTGGGCATTACAAGGAGCCTTCCAAATAATTGACTCAACTAGACTCTCGAGAAGACCAAATAAAAACACCCCAAAAGATGGCCACTAAGATTAGAAGGGGAAATATTGATAAAGGGGACACAATCAATATAATTAAAGGTGATATAGATTGCAAGGGTATAAGAAATCAAAGGCTTGTTGAGGATTTGGATGATGAGAAGAAGAGAATGAAAAAATCATACAATAAGGAATACGGTATCATAAATAATAGCACGTGGATGTGCCTAGATTTGGTAACACAAGATAAACAAGACCATGTTACTGAAATGGAAAATTTGGAGGAGTTGATACAATTTTTTGATCAAGGTGATGAGCAAGCCGGGGCCTTGCAGCAGAAGAGCTAGAAAAAACAAACAAGGAGAAGGTGGAGACAAAACTTTAAGAGTATGTAACTCTTAGCAAGGAATTGAAGGAGGACACACAAGAGACCAAGAATATTTTTGATAAATTCGATAATTTTACAGTGATCCTAAATGTAGGAACCGTGGATGATGATGTGGAGTTACTGAACCGTAGGCCACCCCGAAAAAAAATAAGGATGAGAACAAGAAGGTAATGATATAAGTTTTATAAAAAGGAAAATTATGAAGGCCAAGCATGAAAAAATTGAAGAGAGAATTAAGTCCAACCAATGGTGATAAAAATAATGGATATTTTGGAGGGTCTTTCCTTAGACATGGATGTGGTGATCAAGGAGTCTGTAAGAGAATATTTGTGAGCTAAATTTGGAGAAAATTCTAGATATTGTATAAATAGTGCCGACAAGGCATAAAAATAGATTGAGGGATGGAAATAGCTAGAAAATGTAATAAAAAGTGAATTACTATAACTCTTGCCATCACCACAGACTTGAATTTTGGATGTATGTAGAGGAACAAAACCCTCATTATTTGATTCATTAGGGTAATTAATAATATTATTTGTTCTTCTAGATTATTTCAACATTATTTCAGTTATGGAGGCTATTCTTTTATTGTTTATATTTCCAAAGATGAACAATACTCCTAGTGTAGGGTAATGTTAGGCTCATAAAGTGGCTAAGTACAAGTCATGCATGAAGGTTGAATACCACACACAATATCATGCATGAGAGTAGTTATAAGTATGTGTTTAGAGTTTCATGTACACACTAGAACATGTTCCAAGAGTTATCCGGAGAAGGCTAAAAATAGGAAAAGTACAGATTGGCAAGAAAGACAAGAAATGTCCAAAAATAGGATGGAAATAGATAAAACACATGCAGGGATGATAACTCATGGATGTCTAATTATAGGAAATGAGAATGGATGAGATCGATTTATTTATAGTGGGGATTTAATATCAAAGCGTGATTTTGAAGGCATGTGATGTATATTTAGGATGTATATCATTAGAGTTAAATTATATAAGCGGGAAGGAAAATTTCCCACCATATATAAATAGGTATGCACACCCATTTTAAAATCATCATGTGCATAGAATATAGTTTTATGATTTGAGTTTTATGTATGACTGAGTTTGTAGGAGGTGAGTACATGGTTTCTAAGTATGTAAGCCAAGATTTTCTTAATATAGTGATTATGTGTTTCTAATGGGTAACATTGTATGGGATTTCGGGTTAGGAGAAGTGTACATAATGTAATTTGCATACAAATACTAATATTAGTTATATTTGAAGGAATGATCTAATATCTTGTTTTTCTTACTTATGTGTGGATATTATTTACTTTATCTTCTGTAGTTGAGGTATGAGTTTTAGGTACTAAGGGTATTTCTAGAGTAGTTGAGTAGATTTCTCAAGATGTAGGAATATCGTCGATCTATGTGGCAAGGATAGTTGTGGTGAATGCAACGTCATGAGATTGGTTAGTAGGGACAATTGAGGTACTTACCCTTTCCTTATCTTCCCAAATGGGAGAAGAATCATCCTCAAAAAATTTCGAATGGAAAATTACAGTGTCATGCAAGGTATATGACCTCCTTGGCCTCAACAAAATAGAAGAACAAAGTGGAAAAGTGATCTTACCCTTAGGATGGAAATAGATAAAACACATGCAGGATGATAACTCATGGATGTCTAATTATAGGAAATGAGAATGGATGAGATCGATTTATTTATAGTGGGGATTTAATATCAAAGCATGATTTTGAAGGCATGTGATCTATATTTAGGATGTCTATCATTAGAGTTAAATTATATAAGCAGGAAGGAAAATTTCCCACCATATATAAATAGGTATGCACACCCATTTTAAAATCATCATGTGTATAGAACATAGTTTTATGATTTGAGTTTTATGTATGACTGAGTTTGTAGGAGGTGAGTACATGGTTTCGAGTATGTAAGCCAAGATTGTCTTAATATAGTGATTATGTGTTTTTAATGGGTAACATTATATGGGATTTCGGGTTAGGAGAAGTGGACATAATGTAATTAGCATACAAATACTAATATTAGTTATCTATGAATGAATGATCTAATCTCTTGTTTTTCTTACTTGTGTGTTGATATTATTTACTTTATCTTCTATTTTTTACTTTGCACATTGGTTTGTTGAAGAATTTGCATCTTACATGATTAAATAAATAGGGAATTAGTAGGTTACACATGCTATAGGTGAGTGCTTAGAAACTAGTCTCGAGTGAAATTGTGGCATGTCGAATCGGGTGTTGGTAGAAAAAGGATACAATATTCATTTAGAATGCTATCGCTTATAACTTCCTTTGACTCTCCACAAGGTATGATCTTCCTATATACTATATGTTACCAAATATCAATTCGCAAGTATAAATTTGGGACAAATGTAGACACAAAATCATGCACTTAGTGATATTACATCATTCCTATAAGTATGTCATTATGTGCATTATTCCAAAACAAAAAAACAAGACATTAATAACACTTGTTTTTCTTTAACACTAATTTATCATATTTATAATTCTATCATTTTCTTTTCTAGAATATTTACTTTAATTTTGGATATTGTACAACATCCGACCCATCTCTATATTTATTTTTTATCCTCCAAGAGTCCTAGATAGTTATAGTCATATTTTATACCCTTGGACCAATAGTCTAATCCCATGCGCATTGGCCTATCACCTGTGAGGACGCTGGGAACTCACTCCGAGGCATGTACGGGTGTTGAGTCTCTCCTTTATGTGAGTCTTGTGAGAATGCATCATCTTATAACAGATATTCAAATGGAAATGAGCAGAAAAGAACCATGCAACATTCTAAGAACCTAGAATGAGTTGTTATCTCATTGCATCCAAAAAGAGAAATAACAAGAAACATATGGAAATGGTTCATACAGAAAGGAAATACATAAGTATTATACTCCTGAACACATAAATGATTTATAAAAATAATTATATTCAAATTAACATATTCAATAACCACATTACAATCCCTTAAGGTCATGATAGACTTATATAATAATGCAGATCCAAGTCATGCATTAGAACTACATTATGCTCATCAATTTACAAAAATGAATGTAGACCCATCCCTCTAAATGTGTCATCACTTACAGAGCTCTCATAATCCCTAACCCTTAAAATCCTCCATCTGTTTCTATAGGGCTTCACCTCTCTTTTCTCTCTACCATACTCTGTTTGCTTTCACACCTTTCTTCTATCAGGCACTTGCATTTATATCCTTAACAACCACCACCATGCCTTTCTAAATTTATAGATTAGTTACCAAGTATCTAGGTGGTCCTCCATGGGAGGATGCCTTCTCAAATCCTAGATCTCCATTCTTTGCAATGATTTCTTCTGGAACCTTCCATTGCATTCCTATAATATTCCATTTTTGATCCCACAGTCATCAGGATGGCACCTTATCCACAAGGGTCATGATTTTCTCATGTGCTTCCTAGGATTGTGAATACGGATAAGTACAAAACTTGTTTTACCTTGCACGTGCATTGTGTGTTCTACAAAACCCTACTAGAACCCTTTCCCCACCTTCAACCCACACACCCTTCTTTAACTAGGTCCTCTTGCACCTACGTGCCTTCTTGTACTTAGCTTATATTATGGGGCCCAACAATAGTATTACCCATCGTGGATATGAGAATCTAGGTGTTATTGTCCCCTTTGGGTGCTTCTATCAATTTCCCTCATTTTCTCAAATTTGAAATTCCAAATCAACTATTATATTTTCTAAATTACTACCTATCACTTTAGGTTTTACTTTTTATTTGTTAATGATGAAATTCAAATAAGGGAATCTCATATATATATATATATACATGACTTACTCACTATTGTTGGCACTGGTAAATTTTGGCTACCACTCCTTATATAATACTTGGGTAAAAGAGAAACACTCAAGCATTACATTTGGGCTGCATCATTCACTTCATAGGAGGGGATGTTTTTCAATTCCATCTCAAACAGTCATCTTAGGGGAAAATTATTTTTGCATGTTATCTTGGTGTAACTAACATAAGTACAACCTATATTTAAGGGACACAATTATATCAAACACACTATAAATACATTGATTCTAAAATTAAGTACAATGCTTGATGAAAATTACATTGGGGTGACCAATGATGTCAAACCAACTCAAGAATATGCATTATTTATTCCACCTAATGTGTTCTTGATCATAGTGTAGGTAGTTAAGGTTTGTTTTGTAAGATCATGTGTGATAGTGAAACCTTATAATTGAGCTAGAGCAAAAAGAGAGAAATAAAGAAGAGAATTTTGAACCCTAAAAATATGAGGTCCATAACTATTGCTAGAACACTAGCGCGTTGTTTGTATACTAGTACCCGAGGTGTTCCTATCCTCCTTTGGGAATTTTTTTCCAAAATCCTTATAGATTTCAGTTTTCCATTCAAACCATAATCATCCCGCATCTAACATGATCCACCCCATTTCTAGCCCATAATCAATCAACGAAATCATATACAAGCTAAGTCACTCTTATATCTTTATTTTTCACACTTTTTTTCATTTCTTATCATATCTTTCTTATTAATGTTATATTTTTATCTCAATCATCTAATACGATTTAAATTTGATTAAATCATAAACCAATAATACTAATATATATCAAGATCATAAAAATTCATAGTAAGAATACAGCTTTTCCTTTTTATTTCCTTTTGATTCATGGATTTAATTTATCCCAATTCATTTAGAAAAAAATCCCTATTTGATACCGTATTCATATATTTTAACTAGTGTTAAACACTATTGATTGATCCACTTGTTTTTGTGGAACTACGAGGATTTTTTTGTAGTAAATCATCTTTCCTAATTTACCCAATAAACATAATTCATCTTCATCTTCATTAGATATTTTATTTAACACACCAACTATTGATGTATTAGGTATTAAATATTTTCTATGACTATATGAACTTATATTCAAAGGTTTTGGATCGGTGTAATTCACAACATCGACAATAACTAGAGATGTCAATTATGGAAGTGATTATTCCAATAAAATCCACATATCAATATATATATCCTTTGAAACATTAATTTCATATACACTTTTGAGCCACTAATGTATTAAAATTGATTTATAACCTACTATATGATAGAATATAATGATATGGTACATATAAAAAATAGGGGTGAAGATTTTATTAACGATGATACCAAATAGATTTCCATCTGAATACTTAAAATGAAGGATATATCCTTCAATAACATTGTAATTGTCCCTATACACAATATATTTTTATCCTTTAAAAAATATGGATTAAATTATCTCGAATCCCCCTAAATTTCAAATTGTTATTATATCCATTTGATGATGTTAAACATTCGATCTAGCACTCCTTTTAACATTTAATTTAGACCTTATTTTTTATGCCCCAAAATATATATTGGCATAGTTATTATCATGTTTGGTTTTAGTAATGATAAGATAATATTACAATAAATTAATAATTTTTCCACCATTACACTAAAATATAGAGGTTTCAAAGTGTATCACCTAGAAAAATTTATTCCTTAATCACATTTAATACAAAATGCATGGCTATATTGTCTACATGTTGAAAAAAATAGTGCTTAAGTATCACATTCTCTACATAATTTTTAATTAGATATTTTTATATGTATAATTAGTATACTCATTGGCTTCAATTTATACACATATGAATCATGTCCATCCATTTGATTAAAACTCAACATTTCATCTATATGATTGATATGAGGTATTGATGAATCAACATTCCCTAACAATTTATTATCATCCCATGTAATATAGTATCCTTTATTTTCCATATCTACTAATATTTTTGCATCATCAACTAAATAAGGAAACAAAGTTTTCCCATACAATAATTTTTCTACACTAACAACAAGTAAGCATTATCCCATTACTTTATAATGGAGAATTTTTCTACTTGTATAAAATATCCCATTAACAACTTTTAATACTTTTGAAATTGATTAAACATATTTTTCTTCTTCAAATATAGGAGAAATTATAGGAAATATATAAATGTATAAAAATCATTTAATCTACATTAAAATAATATATAAATATATAATAAAGAAACACTACTCTAAGTAAAATAAAATTCAAAGTGACTAACTCAAGTATTTGTAATTATAAACCATAATTGTTAAATGTAAAATTCTCCATGTTTAACTAATGCATACCAAAAATTGAATGCACATTCATTTCTTATTTGAATGTATTATATGGTTCTTTCTTGACATTTTTATTACAACACTCATTATTGATGTCAATTTTAGAAAAAGAATAGTTAAAATGGAATGCTTCACATTCTCTATTTGTATTGAATTTCACTTAAAGAAGCCTCTCATTATTCAACCTTACAATTTAATAACTTTGAGGTATAACAAGGAAATCCTATCATTATCCTTCTTCGATAATTTTTATTTTAAGGTAGAATAGGAGGCCTCACATTCTACCTCCTGATTGTTTTTATATTTGAAAGAGAATAATTCTCCCTTTATACTTCTAATTATCTTTTACTATGAGGGATAATGTAGTTTCCCATTCTCTCTTGTGGACAATTTTATCGTTGATAAAATCATATAATTTTGTGTATCTCCCATAAATGTTTATTTTAATTTTTTTTTCACTTTTAAGGATAATTATATGCCCCTAATATCCATTTTGAAGTATTATTCTAAACATGAAGAATGGGAGGAATCCCATTATCCATATTTATTTTTTTAAGTTTTCGGTAGAATGATAGGCCTCACATTCTCCTAAAATTGATTTTTCAATTTGAGTGAAAGTGGGAGGCCTTCCATTTTATTTCTTAAATTTATATTCATTATATAGGATAATGGGAGGACTTTGATTCTCCATTTTGAATATTGTTTTACTTTGATATGGATTTGGAGGCCTCATATTGTCACTTTGTTGAGTGTCCCTTTACTATTAGGGAGAATGTGAAGGCATCAAATTGTCCCTCTTAAAAACAATTCACTATGAGGGAGAATGTAAGGTATTCAATTCTTCCTCTTCATTTTTTAAACTTTGAGATAAAGATACATCTCTATGTATCTCTCTCTTGATTTTGTTTAATTTTTATTTCACTTTGAAAGAGAAAGAAAAGCCCCATATATCCATTTTGAATTATTGTTAACTTTCAAGGAGAATGGGTGGCCTCTCATTATCAATATTGATTATTTTTCACTTTAAGGGATAAATATAATCCTCTCATTATTCTCAAATATTTTTTCCACTTTTATTGATAATAGGAGGCCTCCCATTTTACATTTATAGTATTTACTCATTATGATGGATAATGATAGGTTTTTTATCCTCCATATTTATTTGTTTTCTTTTAGTTGGAATGCGAGTCTTCATGTTATTTATATTGATTATTTATTAAATTTTATAGAGAATTGGAAGGCATCCCATTCTCCATTGTAATTAATTTTGATGGAGAAGGATAATTTAGGTTATTTTACTCCCCCTCTTAAATTTTTAACTTTGATAAAATGATAGGTATCTATATATCTCTCATGCATTTTAATTTTAATTTTTTTCACTTTGAGTGATAATGAGACACCCCAATATCCGTTTTTAAGGATTGTTAACTCTGAAGTATATGGGAGGCATCCCATTATCCAAATTTATTATTTCCTTTAATTTAAGGGAGAATGAGACACCTCCCATTATTCTCAAAAAAGAAATTCTACCTCTAGTTAAAATAGGATGATCACAATTTTACCTCTTAACCATTTTTAATAGTGATGTAGAATTGAAGTCTCCCATTCTCCATCATCAACATTTTTTTACATTGGTGCAAATGGGAGGACTCGATTATTTAAAGTGATTTTATCTTAAATTTTAGGGATAATAGAAGGCCTATCATTCTTCTTTTCTATTGTTTTTTAACTTTTATGGAGAATGAGAGGCTCCCCATTCTCCTAGAAATCATAAATCACCTTTAGGGTAGAGTGAAAGACCTCTTATCCTCATGTTATCACTAAATTACAGCACCCTCCGATTTGCACAAGTGTGTGTGCTTGAGCTCATGGCGTGATCGGGTAACATGGGTACTATCTCTAAGTGTGGGACATACTACTTGAGATAGACCCCCAGAGAAAGTTTGTTCTTCCAACTCCTACTGCAAACTAACTCTACTAAAATAAAATGACTTACTCCTAATCTATCACTTCTAACAAGAGTAGGGAAAGAGAAATAGAAATTAAATAAAGGAAAACTACACTATATAGGTGATGCACCAAAAGAAGAGTATGAGAATAATCCCCAATTTATGAAAATTGAAGGAAAATACAGATTAGAAAGGGTGATAACAGCTTCCCCTTAGTCTAACAACAACACTCACAACAACATTTTCATACATAAATAATGATAATGAATTCCTGCAAGAGAAAAAATATGAACAATATATTTGCATGAAATTGAAGGGGAAATAAAAATGCAAAAAAACACGAAAGGGAAGATAATCCACAAACTTGCCTCTATTGCCTCATGGGTATGTACAATTCAAAATTTTACAAATGAAATGCCTAGATCACCATGCAAGGATTCCAATAGAAGGCCTACAACACATTGACTTCACAAAACCAAAATGAAAGAGTTTTTCTACTCAAACTTTCCTCCTCTACAATGAGCCCAACACTTCAATTTAAAGAATTTTGGGAAGAGAAAGAGAGAGAGGATGTAATTCCAGAAATTCACTTTCCAACCAATTGAAAGTCATGATAAATGAGTATGGTTGGTGATTTTGGGCCTGAAAAATCAATCTCAAGGTGTCCCATACCATGTAACAGTAAAAGAATGATTTCCCATGCACATTAAATGTCTCTCCCACCACTATCCAACAACCAAACAGAATTGGGATCGTTTTCCTTAAAAATGAACCATCAAATATTCATCAATTTATTTATTTATCAGTTTTTGTGCATTGGTCTTAGAGCCACTATTCGAACAAGACTAATTTTTTTAAAATTTGTCTATAATTGTCTCAGGTTATGGCTCTCTAAGTGATTGCAGCTACTTTTAGTTACAAAGGTTTACTTCACTATTACGGGACTGACAATTAAATTCATTGGTGGAAAGAATCATTTAAAATATTTCATCTTCTCAAATGTTTGACATCATCATTTAAATGATTTTTGCATTTAGGATTTTTGTGGGGCCCATCAATACACCGCCTTTAGTTTAATGTTTGTGAAGGTGAGCTTCTAATGTTTTAAATAAAATATACTCTAGGCCAACTCGACCACCTTGGCCAACCTCGGAACTTACCCTTCACTACCACCGAGTTTGTATTTTTCAACCACCGCTTCACTAACATAGTTGACTCACCACATTAGCTTCACATTTAGTTTTGATGCACCGAGCTCTTTTCTTACGTGGAGTATAACACCCTATATTGTAACCTTCTTATACATATGGGTGCCACAGAGGTTCCCCCTTTTATTGCATTGGCCACAATTTCCCACATTGACCCTTTTGCATGGGTTCACCCACTTCCTCGAGTCGAGGTCTACATATCCCCACCTAACGCCGAGCCATTCCTTGTGCAAAAAAGTTGGGTGGCTTGTGTAGGCGAGGTAGGAGTTTATTAGTTTAGCTCGAACTATTCAATGCCGACCTTCCTACAATGTGTGAAGTATGGAATTTTGGGTTCCCACATCCCATTTGTCCTAAGGGCCATTTTTTTGTCTATCACCAACATCCATGCATAACCATTATCAACCGTAACATGGGCTCCTAACTCTACCTCATACCCGCATGACCATGTTGGCTACACCGATAGCCTCGTGAACTAGCTTAGGCCCACGACCAGTTCATTGCATCCCCATTGACCCGAGCATTGTCATTTACTTGGGTTGACTTTTGCATCCCTTCGCATCAAGAATTTATGTGATCTCGGGGCTAGATGTCCCCCTCCCTCGGTCGAGTGGTCTAAAATCTTCCGCATTTCCATAATATATCAAAGCTCTGCTTTTGCGCGGTAATTTTGAGCCGAGAGCATCCCCATGTTCCAAGCTCCATTTGAACCATTCAGGCTATATGTTTCCACTATACCCGCAAGGGTCTACACCGACTCATGCTTGAGTTATTTCTATGGCTTGCTCTCTATTCTTGAGGGATTGGTTAAGTGTTTGGCCAAGACTTGAAATTTTCTCAACTTTTTGTAACTCGGTGTGGTACTTCTCCACCTTAGCCATGCTTCTAACTAAGCCGGATAAATTCCTAACCAAACTCCCATTCTTCCTCTCACCACCGAATCAAGCTCAAGCACTATACATTGTTGATTTGTTAACAGATCGGCCCTTAGAGACATGGTTATTACTAACTTGATCTTCAATGAACTTCGTGAGTACTAAAGCAACTCACCATCATTCTTACACAACTCGGAAATATTTTTGTATTGGCCTAGTTGATTTGCTTCATCTAACCACTCAAACCAAAGCTTCCATTACCAATCCAATTTGCATGCACACAATTATGACCCCTGCGATGACACTAGATAGCTCACATTGCATTATCTTGCAGTTTGGCTTGATTTAATGAGGTAGTAGCTTCTGGTGACTTCTAAGGTAGCTTGATGGCTCGTCAATGTGATAACTCATCCACAAAAAGAAATATCTTGGCTCATTCCATATTACCTCGACCTTTGAAAGTAGCTCATTCTCCCTTATGATATAACTCATTGGGTTGTTGAATGATCTCGGTCTTTTTTGTAACTCACCGCTAATCTAAAGAAATATCTTGGCTCATTCCATATTACCTCGGTCTTTGAAAGTAGCTCATTCTCGCTTATGATATAACTCATTGTGTTGTTGAATGATCTGGTCTTTTTTTGTAACTCACCGCTAATGTTGAAGGCTCGGTTATAATATTGTAAGAGCTCTAGGAGATAAAAAAATGACTTGGTATTCATTGTAACATTGTACTTGCTAATGTTTCCATCATCGAAATACCAAAGAACTTAGTACATCTTATAACGACTTGATGGGATTTAAAAAATAACTCACCAAGGGCGACCAACTTAGCTTCCAAAATGAACAGATCGACCTCAATTTGACAATCTTGGTCATAATAGGTTGGTAACTTAGTTCAATCATTTGCAGATATTTTTCTTTCCTAAAAGTCACGTAAGTCTTTCACATGTCATCTCACCGAGATAGGGAAGGATCTTGGATATGACTTCGATGTACTACTAAGACCAAAGATACATTTTTTAAGAATTCATCAAACCTTCCCTAAATATTACCAATCTCTTAGATCTCCTTAGGCACATTAAGAGTTATGCATACTTTTGGAGGTGGATTTGGAAATTTTCACCGATTACCCTCTTTTCAGTGGTCACAATGTAAAATTTCTAGTTGTCCAATTTCACCAGTAGTGCAATTAGATAATAATTGGTGACTCATAGGGACATTTTCTTTTAAAATGGAGTATGACCAGCTACTTGTATCTATCCATTAGGCATGGAGTCTACCTTATCATCATGAACTAGTCTCGAACTCGGAAAAATTGACCTCGGAGCACTTGAGATGTTGTTGCTTGCTTTCGAGCTACCGTTAAGCTACTCACACTCTCAAATTTCATAAGAAAGTATTGAAATCAAAATTTTTGAGAGTATAAAATTGTTTTAAAACATTAATTTCACCCATTCCCGAAAGTGCAATCCATGAGGCTGAATGATGAACATTTGTTAGTTCGACATCATGGAACTTTATTAAGTATCTCTTTCTTTCTTCTGAAAGTTTCATTCCTTTTGATAGGCTTCTTTGTTACTTTGGCTAGTATTGTCGGTAGAAAATATTGTTATCAAACCTTGGGAGAGCATTGTGGCCAATGTTTGTTGCTTAACATTGATCAAAGGTTGAGTGAAAACTAAGGACTACCATCTGCTGCAATACCAAATCTACCCCTAATGTTGATTCCTAATTTGAGAAAATCGGGTTCTGATTCGAGGAAGAAAAAGAATTGAATATTTGAAATCTATCTCTTGACCTAATTTTAGTTTCTTTGTATTTGTTTGAATTTGAAATTTACAACTGGTGCAAGCGACTATGAGCTTCCCTAATGTTGTAGTTTCTCTTTCTTGAAGCATGGTGAATTGTATACAAAGCATACACTAGAAGAAATAAGACATGTGCTCAAATAAATTAGGGAAATTGAAACTTGTTCTAACAACAACAAATATGTGCACAAGCACGTGGAAGAATTGAAAATCCTAGACTAATATGTACAATGATGAGAAATATTCCTTCTAGTAGAAATATTAGAGATAGATTCCATTGAATAGGATTTATAGATCTTCACCATCTAACTTAGCCATCATATAAAGCATTTCTAATCTTGCACTAAGTGATCATATAAGGACCACTCCATATGGAATCTAACTTGGAATACTTTCCCGCTTTTCTTGATCACCATCCCACTTCAATATCAAGTCCCCTTCTTTGAATGTCTTAGCTTTATCTTTCTTGTAAAATCTCCTCTTGATCAATTTTGGATCTTTTCCAATGGTTTTAATTGCATTCCTCCTTGTTTCTTCTAGTTTCATCAGTTGTGCATACATGATAGCCATGGATTCAAACTCAACTAGCTCCAACTACTTCATAATCTTTAATGCTAGAAACTCAAGTGATATAGGTAGTATTTCTTCCTTTTGGTATTCACACTTATAGGAGAGCTACTTGTTGACATCTTGGGTTTTATTCTATCATACCACAAGGCTAATTTGAGCTTCGTGTGTCATTTTCTCTGATTCTCATCAAGATTTATTCTTATGATTCTCAGCAGGTTATTGTTAGTGGATTATGCTTGGCCATTACCATGAGGGTAATCATTAGAAGAAGTGTTGAGATAAATTTCATTTCTAACAACCCATTATGTGATCTTTTTGTAAAGAAACACCAATGAATTATTTGATATGATAGTATCATGGGCACCAAAACTTGTGACTATCACCTCATATAAATCTTAGATGTTGGATTCATTTGCCTCCTTGAGTGCCACCACTTCAGTCCACTTGGTGAAATAACATGTTGCTGTAAGTATCCACTTGTGGCCTTGGCTTGAATTTGGATTTATAACTCCAATGAAGTCCAATCCCCATTGGATGAATGGCTAATCCCCTAAAATTTGGCGAAGGGGTAGTGTTTCTAACCTTTCCTTCCCCATGAAGAATGCACGCTTTTTGCATTTCTTGATCCGTGAATAATAATCACTAAACACTGTAGGCCAATAACAACCAACCTTCATGATTTTGAGAGTTGTTACTTATGGAGGAAATTGGCCTCCTTCTTCTCCACCATGGAACTCATGTAACACCTTCTTAGTCTGATTTGTTGGGACACATCTCACTAATACTCCGTTCACATCCTTTTTTAACAAGATTTCACTAATGAGCACATATGGCATGGATTGCAATCTAAAATATCTTTTCTTAGATTGGTTCCATTCCGGAGGGCACAAACCTATTTCGATATAATGCACCATGTCTTGAGTTCAACATGGAGTGGGTGCATCCTCAACTTGTTGTTCTTTATCATTTTGTAGCATTAAGACAACCTCTTCTTCACTACCTAATTCAACATGTTTCTTGGAAGCTAGTTGTTCACAAAAACCCTTTCCATGAACCAACATGGTAACTTTGATTTCAATGTCATATTCCATCACATGAGTGATCCAACCTATCCTCTTCTCATTCAAATCTTTGTTGAGGAGAAAATACTTTACCCCAACATGAGATACCAATAGTTGAATATTTTTGTTTGAGACAAAGAGTGTGAATTTTTCAATATTTTAATAACAACAAGAACATGTTTCATAATGAAGGAATGTCTTACTCTATAATCTTCCAAAATCTGACTAAATAATTCTATGGGCTTCTCTAAACCTTATTTGTTTGGCTGTAGTAGGATAGTTGAGATAGTATTCATCCCCCAAAAGTATACATCATAAAGTCCCTTGAAAAATCAGGTTGATAAGATTCGAGCTTGAGATATCACATATTTTATGGCCTCAAAAATCTCTTTGAATTCTATTGTCTGTTTGAATGCCATATTATTTTTCAACATCATAGTCAAATGGCTTCACATGAGTGGAAAAGTCAGTCACAAACCTACGAAAAAGTTTATCCTTCCCAAGAAGCTTTGGAGATCCTTCTTGTGACTCGAAATGGAAGGGTTCGATAACTTCAACTCTTTTGGGATCAATTTTCAATCCTTATCTTGAAATAATGTGGCCCAACAAATTTACCTTTGTGTGCCAAGAATGCACACCTTTTTGGATTCAAAGACACTTTGAATCTCATACACCTTTGAAATACTTTTCTGATATGAAAGAGATGGTCTTCTCCATTCTTTGAGAACACAATGATATTGTCAAGGTAAATGAGTACTATCTTTTTATTCACCCCTTGAATTCCATATCGATTGATTTCTGAAATGTTCTTCTTGCATTTGAAATTCCAAATGGCATCTTCTTGTAAGCATATGTTCCCCATCTCGTAGTGAAGGTTGTCTTGAACTAATCTTTTTCCTTCACCATTAGTTGATTATAGCCTTAGTAGCCGTCTAGTAATAAAAACCTTTCCAAACCAGCCACAACCTCAAAATTTTGCTCCATTGATGGAAGCAATTAATGATCCTTGAGTGAGGCTTTATTCAAGTCATAAAATTCCACACATAGTATAATCTCTCCATTTATCTTCCTCACTGGCACCAAGTTTGTAACCCAACACGAATGTTTGATAGGAAACATGATCCTAGCCTTAACCAAATTACTCAATTATTTCCTCATGAGAGGTTTAATGTGAGGATTTACCAGCCTTTTTCTTCTTCTTGATGGTTTTGGATTTTGGATCTATCTCAATAGTATGTTGTGCTATTTTTGGATTGAAGCCTCTCAAATATTTCAAATTCCAGGAAAAGACATCGGGAACTCTTGAAAGAGTTGAAAAAAATCACATTTCTCTTATGGAGTACTCACTTTGCTAATTTTTGGTCCATCTTTCCTTCACCTATTGAAATAGGCTCTGAATCTTCACCCTTTACCTAAATGTTTTCCTTTTCTTTCTAGAATTGATAATTTGGGTTGAAGATTGATTCCAAAGTTACAAGCCCCTTTGGTAGTTTATTAGTTCTCAGTTTCACCACTTGGTTGTTATATTATTTCTCCAACTTTTCCTAGTTTCTAGCGAGAAAGTCAACTTCTTATTTTAAGAATTTCATGATTTGCTTGATCATTCTAGAAGACTTGCCAACTTGTATTATTCTCTCGAGACAACCGGTCTTACCAAAACCTTGATATGAGGATTATTTTTCTCATTTTTGATATTTTCCACAACGTCAAACTCTACCCCAATTGATGCAAGTTTGTCTCTCCTCATTCTTCTTTCTCGGATGGATTTTATGTTAAAATCTTCAAAATATTTGATGATATCCCATACATTATTTTTGTATCTACTCGTAAGATCATTTTTAGTAGCATTTTATCCTTTTACTTGGTTTATCAATCACTGAACATCCCCAAACACTTGCATGTTCTTAATACCTCTCCTTCTTTCCCAATGCAATCCATGGATCAAGGATTCATACTTAGTTATGTTGTTTAAGCAAGAAAACTGGAAACGTAAAGTTGAGTAATAGTTTGTACCTTTTGGTGAAACAAGAATTTCTCCTCCTCCAACACCTTTTCTACTCCTTGAGCCATCAAAGAAAAGCTTCTATACCTCATTATCATCTTTAGCATCCGTCTTAGTAATGATAGGGAGAGGTTGATTCTCTTTGTGTAAGTAATAAATTCCTCATTCAACTTCTTCCATTTCCTTATAAGGGTAAAAATCATGCATTTTGTTGGCCCAATCATCAAGAGTTAAGTCTGGAATGCTTCCGACTTTGGTATCCACTTCATAAGTGCTTGGGAAATATTCTTGATCAAATGTTGAACAATTTTCATTGATTAGATTTGGTGTATGAGGCTCAATGTGTAAATTTTCAATTGCTTCGACCTGATAGTATCCTTGGCTCCATATCTCATTCTAAATAACATCTTTCACCAATCAATGAGAAATAACCTCACATTTTAGCGGTGAAGTCTCTTGATAAAAATAATGCAAAGAGTGGTTTCAAGTGTATGAATGATACATCTTGCAAGATGGTCATATTGGTACATGCATGTAATGTGAGGCTCAATCCTTTGATTAATCCAGCCATTGTTACTTTTGTCCTCTGTCCAATTGTACCACACCTCTAGAAATGACTTCATATTGAAGACTCGGTTTATTAGTTATTTGTTTTGGCATGAAAGAGTTTCTTGCTCCCAATCTATCATATAATTTTACACAAGATTGTTTCCAACAATTAGATATATGTGGAATGGGGAGGTTTCATATTTTTACCTTGTTGACTTCCTTTATTTTCCCCCTCTTGAGTTGCATTGGTGAGTACCTTTTCTTCATCTTTGGATGATTGATTTGATGCGGACCGAGTTTACCATGGAAGCTTATGATAGATTCTTTGGCCAGATAGCTAATGAATCCCACATTGAAATGTTCACATTCATTTTCTTCATTTTCTCAAGAATATTGAATGATGATGAGCTATCTTTAGTCTTCTCACTACCTTACACATTATTTTCTTGTACATGGTATGTTACAACAGGTATATGGGTTGGTCTAAAAGGTGGCTCAGGATGAGTTTACACATTCAGGACTGCACTTTGACTGCTAACACCTTGTGGGGTGATAGAGGGCTATGAAGTGCTTGGATTAGATGGATTCCCTTCTTTAATATTCCTCTTCTTGGACCATATATTGGTTGCTACCGAGTTGGAACCTAATTTATTCCATAGAAATATTCAACTTGCCAATTGACAAGTGTGGTCTCATTTAGAGGCACCTCCACTAGTTTTCTTCTTGGTTTGTCTCTTGTTCCACACTCGTTTTTTCACCATAAAAGGTTGATTCAAGGCACCATTGAAACACATTGTCTAGTTATGAGGTTGTTTGCATGGGAAGCACTAGTCATACTCTTGAGCTATGTTATTTTGTACTAGTACCATGGCTCTAGATGTGGATACAACATTAGGATTGTATGGTTGAAATGGCCTATTAGTAGGAGGTTTTACTTTGTTCTGATTTGGAGCTTGAGAAGGTGGATTATTAGGTTGATACAGAGGCCTATTGGGTTGGGTTTGAGGCTGATATGACCTAAAATTTTAAGCTCGTTGCCTCTTAATTGTCACTAACTCATTTCCTAGGTTTTTTTTACTATTTCATGACTTCTTGGAGATCATTTGAGGTACTATAAGATAATGTAGAGGCTTCAAAAAATAAAAAAAATTTTAGGGCAGGAATAGGAGATAATGTAGGATAAAGAGCCTCTGGATAAAGAGGCATGGGTGGCCTAGGTACATTTTACCAGCTTGAATTAGATAATTTTCAGCTCTAATAACAATATTATAAGTTGTGCGTAAAGTTGTACCTCCCATAGATTGTATCATCATTGCAATATAAGAATTTAGATATTTTAGGAAGTAGAGAAAGGCACCTTCAGCTATTAGTCTCACAACAAGTGGAATTTTATCATCTTCTCATTTTTCCTCTCTTGATTATGGTTAGATTTTTCAATAGAGACAAGTTGTTTTCCTTCTCTCCAAATTGACCACAAAGACTGTGCACAATTGAACCTGTGTCGCCAATCTTATGAACCATTATAAAGCATTTCCTTTAAAATAAGAATCCAAGTAATTCAATAGCCAAAACCATTTCATTAACCTCATGTATATATCGGACATTTGCAATATCTTGGATGTGATCAATCGAGTTGTATGGTTTTCTTTAGTGAAATATGGAATGTTCTTCAATGCTACAACTGGAATTAGATTTTGTACATTGAGAAAAGATGGAATTTTCCCGTGAAGTTGACATAGGGATTTGGTGGCCCTTGTGGTGGTTTTTTTGTAGATGTGCCATTATAATTCATCTAAGAACTCTGGTTGTTTGAATGAAAGTCTTATTAGGTAGACGTGTTGATAGTGTTCTATTCAAAGTGGAGATGGAGACCTTTGAGATCTTCTTCCCATTTTTCCTCTACCAGGAGATAGCTACAAGTATTCAAAGATTCCTTCCTCTCTAGTTCTTGACCTTGTTTGAATCCTTCTCATAAATTTGAAAAGCTTGGAATGTTGAAACCAATAAATTCATCCCTTTTAGAGTTGCCAGATGTGTAATTTTAAAGCTTCTTACAAGCTAGAATTTTACAACAAGTGCACACCAATCTTGTTGTAATTAAAATGAAGAATTATTTGTCCCACCGAGTGTGCGAACTATTATCACCAAATCACAAAGACCTCTCGATTTTCCACTATACCCATAAGGGTCTATAATGACTCAAGGTTGAGTTATTTCTATGGATCACTCTCTACTCTCGAGGGATTGGTTAAGTGTTTTTCCAAGCCTTGATATTTTATCGACTATTTGTAACTTGGCGTTGGTGCTTCTTTACCTTAGCCATGCTTCGAATGAGCTAGATAACTTTCTAACAAAAATCCCATTCTACCTCTCATCACCAAATCAAGCTCAAGCACTATACCTTGTTCATAGTTGTTGATGGTTCAGCCCTTAGAGACATGGTTATGACTAGCTTAATCATCAATGAAATTCATGAGTATCTAGCTTCTCGGCCATAATTCTCACATAACTCGTTCGAAAATATTTTCTATATTGGCCCGGTTGATTTACCTCATCCAATCGCTTGACCTGGCATCCATTACCGAGTCGGGCCAGTTTGCATGCACACCCCGATGAACCCTATTATAAGGCTAGCTAGCTTGCATTGCATGAGCTCATAGTTTGGCTTGATTTTATGAGGTAGTAGCTCATTGGTGACTTGCAAGGAATCTTGATGGGTTGTTAGTGTAATAACTTTTCCAAAAAGAAATAAATAGCTTGGCTCATTCCATATTAGCTCAGCCTTTCAAATTATCTCATTCTCCCTTATGAAACAACTTGGTGGGTTGTTGAATGATCTGGTCTTTTACTGTAACTCATTGCTAATGTTAAAGGCTTAGTTCCAATGTTTCAAGATTTGGAGGAGCTAAAAATGACTCGGTCTTTGCTTGCTATAACATTGAACTTGCTAATTTTTCTATCATCAAACTAGTAGATTTTTGCATCTTATAACGGCTCGATGGGCTTTAAAAACTAACTCATCGTAGGGGACCAACATAACTTCCACAATGAATAAATAGACCTCGTTTTGATGAGCTCAAGTAATACTAGCTTGGAATCTCGATTCAATCATCTCGTAGATACTTTTCTTTCCTAAAATCACCTAAGTCTTTCGCATGTCATCTCGTTGAGCTAGGGAAGGAGCTTAGGCATGAGTTCGGTGCACTATAAGCACCAAAGATAAAAATTTTAATAATTTATCTAACATTCCCTAAATATTCTCGATCTTTTGGATCTCCACAAGCACATTAAGAGCTTTGTATAGTGTTGGATGTGCATTTTCCAATTTTCATCGATTACCCCTTTTCCAATGGTCACAATGCAAAATTTATAGCTCTCCAATTTCACCAGGGTAGTGCAATTGGATAACACCTCACTCAACATTATTTTTATTTCGAGTGAGAATGAGATAACTACCATTGTCCCTCAAACTAAAAACTAATATTGAGGAAGGATGGGAGGTCTCTCATTCTTCCTTAACATAAAAAATTAAAAAGGATAATGTGATACATTTCATTCTTTTTCAAATCAACAAACAATCAATAAGGACAATGAGAGGATTTGTATTCTCCATTACAATAAAAAAGTTGAGTGAGTGACCTCCACATATACCTTAAAGTTAAAGCCTTAATTATCCTTGAAAACAAAAAATAATAAATAGGGAGAATATGATACCTCACATTCTTGCTAGATGTAATAAATTGAATCAATTATAAGGACCCTAGCTATCCTATAATGTGAAAAATGAAGAAATAGAATGGGAGGCCTCCCATTCTCTAATAAAGTTAATAAACATGGAGGATGTCTAATATAAGGCCTTCACATTTTAATCTCAATTATTTTTCACTATGAGAGAGAATGTAAGGTATCTAGTTCTCCCTCTTTATTTTTTCTAACTTTTATAAAATGATAGGTCTCTATGTATCTCTCATGATTTTTTTCTTAACAAAAATCTCTTTAAAGGAGAATGAAATTCCCCAATATCCATTCTAAAGGATTAATCACTTTTAGAGATAATGGGATGTCTCCCATTATCCATCTTGATTTGGTTCTTCACTTTGGGGAAGAATGAGAGGCATATCAACCTCCTCAAATTTATTTTCCACTTTGATTGAAAATGGAAGGCCACCGATTTTAATTCTTAAATTTGTATTCACTATGAGGCATTTTAGGAGGTCTCCCATTGTTCATCTTGAATATTTTCTTACTTTGAGAGGTAAAAAGAGGCCTCATGTTTTCCCTATTAATTATCTATTCACATTTAGGTGTAATGGTAAGGCTTCATGTTTTCCATCTTGGTTGTATTTTATCTTTGAGGGATACTAAGAGGCCTCACATTCTCCTTGGATTTTTTTTATTTTGAGGAAGAATTAGATGTCTCTATCTATCCCTTTTGATATTTTTAAAACTTTTCTGGATAATGAGAGGCCTCTAATAATCCGTCAAACAATATAATGGGATAATTAGAGGCCTCTTATTCTCTTTCATAATAAATATATAGTTAAAACATAAAATGTGATTCCTCTCTTTTTCCATGTAAGTGGAAAAATGAATGTCTTTATAGTAAACAAAAATTAGTCAAGAGATGAAATGAGATGTATCTAATTCTTCCTGAAACTAAGAAACATTCAAGAGAGAGAATGATAGGAATCTCATTTGATGATAAAGTATTCTAAAATTACCTCTAGAACTTAGTGAGGAGGTTAAACATTACTTATTTGATGATAAAGTATTTTGAGTTGATGTTCATGTTGGGGTTAGCACAATCGGTTGTATGTAAAATATATCGATCTAAGCATACATGCAAATAAAAGTGGATATTCTACCAGAAGAAATATACAAACCAAGAGACATAAATCAACACTAGATTTAATGTGGTTCACCTAGTGTGGGCTACGTCCACCAAGAAAACATCCAATCTATTATCCAAAGCTTTGACAAGATATAAAATGAATATTTACAATCTTCCACACCTCTCAAATGTACAAGAATTTCTTTCCTCAAGCTTTTGCTTCATCACCAAGAATTCTCTCTCACCAACTTTTGCAAGTTATTTCTAATTCTTGTTAATAATTCTTACTTCTAAACCCTAGCTTTATGATTATATAGTCGTTTATAGACTTAGGAAACTTAGCCATGCAATTATAATTAATAAATATAATTTAATGATAAAAATAGATCTAATTCTTGAGATTTAATTAAAACATCCTCACACAGTAATCGATGCCGTTATCCCTAACCGATGCAGCCCTTTTGCTGACGATTGATACTGGTCTTGGGTGACCGATGCTAGTTCACCCTTAATAACCGTTGATAGTTATTCATGTATTTTATAGAAAGTTTTCATTCATGCTAAACTGAAGTAATTGAGCTCCACAACTCAACAATCTCCCACTTGGAGATTAATTACCGCACCATACCTATACAACATCATTATTTGATTCTTCCTTAGATTTTTTTCTTCCTCTTCAAGTCTCAAACTCAAAGACCAGTAGAAGTGGAGTGTAGCTCCAACTTCTCCTTTGTTAATAGATTTGCTAGCATATCCGCAAGGTTCTTTCTCGTATGAATATTTTCTAGATTCAACTTTCTATCCTCCAATACCGCATATGAAGTGATACCTCAATCAATGTGTTTCATTCTCGAATGAAATGCTTTGAGTTATTTACCAAATGAATTACACTCTAACTATCATCAATAGTTTACAATTACTTTTATCCTTTCCCAACTCTTCCATGAACCTACTCATCCATATCATCTCCTCGCTAGCCTCTCGTAGCTATAACATACTCTTCCTCTGTAGAGACAAAGTCACAACCTTCGTAATCTTCAAATCTAGCTAACTCGCCATTCCACCTACTATGAAAATATATCCAATAATGATCCTTTTACCATCCAGATCTCCAACCATATCTGAATCAACATAGCCACATAATGAAATATATGAACCTCCATAGCATAATTGCATGCTAGATGTTCCTTTCAAATTCATAAGGATCTATTGGACTGATTTCCAATGCTCTTTACCTAGATTGGCCATATATCAAATCACAACTCCCACTACCTATGCAATGTCCGGTCTAGTACAAACCATAGCATATGTGAGACTCCTAACTGCTGAAGCATAGGGCACTTGTGTCATGTATTTTACCTCCTCATGTGATGATGGACATTGATCTTTTCTTAATTTGAAGTTTCCATCCAAAGGTGTGCTAACTGATTTTGTGTTCTGCAGTTGAACCTTTATAACACCTTGTATATATAATCCTCCCGAGAAAATACAATTTCTTGTTTTTCCTGTCTCTCGTGTATTTGCATGCCAAGGATTATTTTTGCAGCTCCTAAATCCTTCATAGCAAATGTGAGAGCTATATTTCTCTTAAGCTCACCAATGTCCTACATACTAGATCCTCTAATAAGCATATCATCCACATACAAATCACAAAATAATATAACTCCCATTTTCAAGACTTTTGAAATAAATACAATGGTCGATTTACATCTCAAGTAACCATGCTCTTGCATAAAACTATCAAACCTCATGTACCATTTCCTTGGAGCTTGTTTGAGCCCATATAGACTCTTTTTCAACCTGCACAATAATTTCTCCTTACCCTTGACTTCATACCCAAGTGGCTGCTACATATAAATCTCTTCATCCAAATCACCATGAAGGAAATCTGTCTTTACATCTATTTTATCGAAATGAAAATCCTCTACTATAACTAAACTCAATACAGTACGAATAGAAGTCATCTTAATAATAGGAGAAAATATTTCACCAAAGTCAATACCTACTTTCTGTGCAAATCCCTTTACTACAAGCCTTGCCTTGTATATTTTTTGTCCACCCTCTTCTTCCTTGATCCTATAAACCCACTTGTTTTACAATGTTCTCTTACCTACTGGCAACTTAACCAAATCCCATGTCTGTTTCTATTTTAAGGAGTCCATCTCCTCATCCATGTCATGCTCCCACTGGATGTGGGTCTTATCCTACATTACTTCTTCAAATATCTCTGGTTCACCATTATCAATCAATAATAAATAAAATAGAGAAGGTGTAAATATTTCTAGAGGTTTACTTACCCTTTGTGACCTTCTCACAGGAGTTTGGGGTACCGGAGGCTCAATCTGGACCTCCTAGACATTCCTATCCAAATCTGATAGTGACCAACGTTGGTCACCTCTAACCGACATCGGTTCTAATAACCGAGGCCGGTTTGGATCTTCTATAACCAATACCGGTTCTTCCGACTAGTGTTGGTCAAGGTTCAACCAACAACGCGGTTCTTTGTGTAACCCTATCGATAATTCTTTTAAATTTGAGAGTTCATTTTCATTCAAAAACTTCTCAAACAGTTCATCCTTGGGTACCAAAATTTTATCCTTTTACATTCTCTTTTCATTCCATTCAACATCACGATTCCTAATAATTTTAGAATTCTTTAAATCCCAAAAACGGAAACTAAAATCACCAGATCCATAACCAAAGAAAGTGCATCTCTTGGATTTTGCATCTAAATTATCCTATTTTCCTTATCAACATGCATAAAAGATTTTGAACCAAAAATTTAAGAAAAGAAATATCTATCTCTTTTCCGATCCAATCTTCCTATGGTATTCCTCCATCTAGTGAACTTAAATGACCACAATTAATCAAATAAACCATTGTATCAACTACTTTCACACAAAACTATAAGGGAAGTCAAGAATGTATGCTCATACTTCTAGCATGTTCCATGATTGTCCTATTCATTCTTTCTCTGCAACACCATTCTCTGTGGTGTTCTTGGAAACATTCTTTCTCTACGTGTCCCATTCACTAAACAATAATCATTGAAAGCATTACTATAATATTCACCACCATTGTTAGATATAAGGCACTTTAACTTAGAATATGATTCATTCTCAATAAGGGCTTTCCATCTTTTAAAAGTCTCAAAAACATTAGATTTACATTTAATACAATAAACTCATACCTTTCTTGTAGCATCATCAATGAAAGTAACATAATACTTTAGGATCCTCTATGAGAAGATACCTCGGTTGGTCCCCACACATATGATTTTACAAGCTCCAATTTCTACTCCTTCTTAGTTGCCCCAACTTTGAGAAATCTCACTCTTTTTTCTTAAATCCAAAGATACAATGCTCAAAGAAATAAAGATCTAAATATTTCAAATATGATAACTTACCCTTAGCCTTTAAGATATGCATTCCTTTTTGAATCATATGGCCTAACCGGTTATGCCACATGCATGCATCTCAATCAAGTAGATAATGTAGAAAAGGAATCGTAATATAGGTAGATAAATATAATGTTCCTACCTTTTTACCTCTTGCCACAACAAAAGCACCCTTGGTGACTTTCCAAGAGTCTCTGTAAAAGTAACCATGCGGCTGCATTCACCTATTTTCCCTGCAAAAATAGGATTTCTCCCGAGGCTTGGCACATGCCTCACATCTTTCAATACCCATGTATTTCCATTATGCAATTTTAGATGAACTCCCCTTTACCAATAATATTGTAAGGTTCATCATCACCCTAATAAACATGCCCAAAATTTCCTTAGACATAATTTATGAAATAACCCTTATTAGGGGTTGCAAGGAAAGAAGCTTCTGAATCTAAAACCCATGATTCAATTCTATTATCTAAAGAAAGAATAAGAGAATCTTGAATTACCTCTGATGTAGCATGATTTGCTTCTTGAAAATCTAAATCTAGAAGTAAGGGAATTACTTATTGGAAATGTGGAAAGAAAGGAAATGCAAAAGAAATATTGTTGGTCAAAGGAAAAAAACCAACAACTGCAGACAATTCAAGATTATACTAACCACATCATCAAACTTCAAAATATTATTAGCAGATGTTGTATTACTAACATCCATTACCAAGTTATCCCAACTATCAAGCAAAGAACATAAGAGTAAAAATACTTTTTACTTCATCATCAAATGGTATAGCAACCGATTTTAACTGATTTACAATAGATCAAAAATCATTAAAATGACTAGATGCAGATCCACCTTCATGAATCTTATAAATAAATAGTTTCTTCACCAAATAAACTTTATTTGAAGCACTAGGGTTTTCATATAAATTAGCAAGAGATTTATTTAACTCTACCGTAGAAGCCGCTTTTGTAATATTGGAAGCCACGAGATCTTTGTTAGGCTCAATCTTATAGATCCCAAAGTCTTTCTGTGAACAATCTTCAATTCTTCATTAGTCATATTTGTAGGTCTAGACTTCTCATCCAACGATAAATATAAATCTCTTTGATATAGATAATCCTCAATCTGTATCTTCCATAATTGATAATTACGATTTGTCAAATTTCTCTACCTTGTATTTTTCTTCTGCCATTTTTGTAGCTCCCACTCAATCAAAAACCCTCTATGATAAAATTTGTCAACACACAAAACTCTCAAACAAAGATATGATACTAGTTGTTGGGGTTAGCACACCGGTTGTATAGAGAATATATCACATCTAAGCATACGGGAAAATAAAAACAAATATTCTACCGGAAGAAATATACAAACCAAAAGACATAAATCAACACCGAATTTAACGTGGTTCACCCAAAGGTGTGGACTACGTCTACCAAGAAACAAGTCAATCTATTATCCAAAGCTTTTACAATATATAGAATGAATATTTACAATCTTCCACACCTCTCAGATGTACAATACTTTCTTTCTTCAAGCTTTTTTTTCATCACCAAGAATTCTCTCTCTCACCAACTTTTGCAAGTTCTTTCTAATTCTTGGTAGTCATTCTTACTTATAAACCCTAGTTTTATGCTTATATAGTCATTTATAGACTTAGGGAACTTAGCCATATAGTTACAATTAATAGATATACTTTAATGCTAAAAATAGATCTAATTCACAAGAGTTAATTAAAAAATCCTCACAAAGGTAACCGATGTAGGTTAGCCCTAACCGATGCCGGTTCCTTCCTTTCTTTCCCGATCGATGTCGGTCTGGGTGACCCGATGTTGGTTCACCCTTAGCCGATGACGGTTACTGTATTTTTCAGTAAGTTTCCATTTCATGCTAAACTGAAGTAATTGAGCTCCACAACTCAACAATTCATATGCATTAAATTTTATATAAATATATATAACTTAGGGAGTTAGATGAAGATTAAGTTTCTAAAACACTGACCTCAATGATAAAAATATTGATCCTAACTCACGAGAGATGAAATAATTCTTTCTTTAACTAAGATAATAAAATAACTTACTGAAATCATAATAGAAGAGGATCTCTTGGAGAACATAAATTTTATATAATAGATCATTAGCAACAAAAAAAAAATACTTATTAATCCCAAGTATGTTTATGAACACAATTTATATAAAATGTGAAATTCCCACAATATTCCATTGAGTACAATATCTACTATTTGCAAGCACCAAAATAAAGAAAATAGAGTGTGGGTTGAGACAAGTACATTGATATTATATCTAAGGAAGGGTATCTATCTATATATCTTGGAAGTTACCAACACTTAGGAAGGAAAAATGAGTAGTAAAATGAGTGGAAGGTGTGGATTATGAATTTATTTCAAATTTAAATTTTATTTATTATTTATAGATAAATTGAAATTGTTACTTATGAATACAAAATATTTAAATGCAAGGGTTCAAGAGAAGGTGCTTAGATGTATTGTAAATAAAAAAGAATAAATTTTTTCATAAAATTTATTTTTATTAGATTAGGTAAAAATGGTTTTAGAAGGGACCCGAAAAACCCTATACAACCCGAAAGATAGAGTGAAGAGAAAACAAGAAGACAAATAGATAGAGAAAAAGGTCCAAAGACCAAAGAGAAAGAGATCGACGAAGCACCAAAAGAAGGGAGATAAGGAGAGAAGAAGAGGCATCACCAGTCAAGGAGGCTTGACCACATAAGGCTCCTCTCCTCCAAAATCTCTCCCCAATGAGAACATCGGGATAAACGAGAAGGCGGAGGAACATTTTTTTTGTTTTTCCTATTAGATACAAATGTCCAACCATCCTTAAAACCGCAATTCTCCAAAGATAAAACATCTTTGTGCAAGGAGGGACTACTACCAAGGTCCACCAAAAGTGGTGATGGACCCTCAAGACAGGGGCCCCTACTCCAATCTTCCATGAGGCACACATCCATCCCACCTCCCAATGCATTGACCACATCAACCTTCCCGTCCTTGAGACTTCCATCCACCTCGCAACCTTCCACAATAACTGCTCTAGCATTTGAAATACTTTCCCTCCCAAACACCGGTATAGCCCATCCACATCACCACTTGGGCCGGTCACCAAAGCAATAGTTCCAGTCAGAGGAGAGAGCGTAGAATCGGGATTAATACCCAAGCTGTCAACATCCTCCTACACACCAATGAACACATGATCCGTACCCGAATCAAGCAACAGGATCATATATTTCTGACTTTGCCACAATTTGCACAATAAAGTTTGGAACCTTCCACCTTGATTTTTGCTCCCACTCTCCAAGGGGAGATTTCAGGGTAATCTTTTTGGGTATTTTGGTACCATCCAGGATAGAAACATAGAGCCTAGCATAAACTAACCTTGATCTAGCCTTAGTAGCTAGATCCACGAAATCGTGGCTCCCATTACTCTAGCCACACCAAGAAATATTTTATACTCCCCTGAATTCCAGGAGGAAGAGAAGGAAGCGAATCAAACACGAGTCCTTTAAATGCAAGATTGAGAGGAACATCGAGGCTTTCATAAAAATTTGAAATTTGTGTACTTTGTTGATTATATTTGGGAAAAGAAGGAATGAAAGTTTGAACTCTAGAAATTGCATTCTCTAGCATGTTCTCCCAAGTAAGACAACTTAGAGAAATTCACAATAGATCAATATATTAATTCACTATTAACTCTTTTAAGTGCATACATGGTCTTCATGAAAAATATGTGGATTTTCTTTTTGATGATATATATATGAAGGAGAAGCTCAATTGAGGACATTAGTAGACCTTGGTCAAAGAGCCAAGACCATTGCCAATTACTACAAAAAAACAAGGAAGAAAGGAAGACAAAGGCAAATATATGTGAAATTTTTGCATAAAGGATGGTGGCAATTGTATAATACTTGAATATGATACAACAATTATAGAAAATACATATCTGGAATTCATATTACCCATTTGGCTTAATTATGTCACATTATTGGTGAAGAAAAATCTATGTTAGTGGGAAAAAATATCAAAAAGGACAAGAAAGTGCTAAAAGAAGAAAAATAAAAGTAGATAAGGCTAAGGAAACAAGAATTCCTACAACTGAAACACAAATAGTAGAGATGTATATTTAGTATTTTCACAACAATACTCCATCCAAGAACCAAGATACATATATTTGGAATTAGAACTACATTGGAGAATATTTCTAATTTTTCTTTTCCTTCATGTGATTTTATTATTATGGATATGTGTAATATTTTGGTTGATGTAATAGTAAATAACCTTATTGACATGTTCACCTGTTTTGGAAAAAATGATAGTAGATGTGATTTTTAATTTCTGGTTCCAATTTTAAAAGGCACAAATGTGGATTTTTTTACCATTTAGTGTATTTTGGGTCATTTTGAGATTTATGTGGCTTTTGCAGACTTTGGAGGAACAAAAGGAATAATTCCTCCATTCCTCTTGTCCCTCAATTAAATGGTTTTCCCTGAATACTCTACATGGCGGTGCTAATAGGATTTTATGAGCCCGAGTGGAATAGTTCCTCTCTTATCTTTATTCTCCGAAGGCTCCTCATACCCACAAACTTATCATGCATTATTTTCATATTTTTCGGGTATCTCAAGAAAAAAAGGAACCATTCTTCCCCAACATTGATCACCGCATTACCCTATTTTACGCAACGCATTAAATATCCCCTCATGTGGATTTTGTGGAACTTCTCGGAATGAATTGCATTGTTCTATTTCTAAATTAGTTCATGAAATAGCCTTTGTTTCCGCAATGCATTCATCTCCTTTGTTACGAGTTTCATGGAATCTCTGAGAACCGAGGGAATTTTTCATGCTAGCATCATTTCCCTGCACCTCTTTACCATTCGAAAACCTCCCTCAACCCATGTGGAAATGAGCTCCCTGCATAGAAATGGTTACTACCCAGTTCCGTTCTCCACCATCTCGGCTTCCCCGCTTCTCCTCCATTTGTCATTACTGAAATATTTTGCAAAGCAAGCTGTTTGATGATGAAAAATTGTTAGTACAAATTGATATGTTTGAAAATATTGAAAAACAATATGTTTATGTTAGTCATGTAGAAATTATAGCTGAATATTTAGGGATTATGTAGTTAGCATTTAGGGAATTTGTTTTGTATTTGACAACACATTAGATGAGATGTGTACATGCTGGCTATGTTGTCCATCTATAGGTTGAAGAGTAGAGATAGGGTAAGTTTGATTTTTATTTTGAATAATACTTTTTTTACTGTTATATTATAAATAATGTATTCTCTGATTGAGAAGAGAAGAATAAGAAATAGACTAAAAACTGTATTTGCATTTATGTGTTCTATTTAAGAGTGCCAATATTTTTCATGGTATCAGAGCAGTGTTGGTGAAGTGTTTTTACAGAGAAGTATCAAAATTTTAAGATAGATATATGGCAACATTTGTTGCAGTAGATCCTCACGGGATGGTGAACGATTTGATGGTGTTGGATTAAATCTTTGGAAGCTTAGAATGAAGATGTTACTACTTGAACAAGGATCTACTCAATATAGTTGAAGGGATGAGACTAAACCCACCCAGGATGTAGCTATGATCAGTAAGTGGGAGTCAAAGGAAGGTAGGGCTCATTCCTGTATACTTTTAAGTTTGAGTGATAGTGTGCTTTTACATGTAAGTGAGGAAAATCAGCAAAGGAAGTTTTGGATCAATTGATCAATTTATATGAATCAAATGACGTTAGCACAAGATTATATCTTAGAATAATATTTTTTCGATTAAAGATGCAGAAACACCAAAGATATCGATTTCACAAAATCAGGTTTAAATCTCTCAAAAATCATTTAGCAGCATGTGGATCAGTGATTACAGAAGAAGATGTTGTTATGTCACTTCTTGGGAGTTTTTCAGAATCCTATTCTAGACTGGTAGTAGCACTAAGCACCCAAGCTAATTTGGATTTGAAAAAAGTAATAGCAGCACTACTTCAAGAAGAAATCAGAAGGAAGGATGGGGGCCTAGATGATGAGAATCCTACAGCATTGTTTTCAGCAGGATATAAGGGCAAAGCAAAAAGGAATAGTGACAACAAATCCCATCCCTCCCAGTCCAATGTCTCAAAGAATGGTAAAGACACAAAGGAGGAGAAAAATAAGGGAAATTTCTTTCATTGTGGAGCTCCTAGGAATTTTAAGAAACAATGTCAAAAGTGGTTAGCATGGGTAGAAGAGGTAAAGAAAAGGAAGTTTGTTGAAGCTAACATGACCTCAAGCAATGACCAAGAAAATTTGTTTTCGGTTGTCACAACCCCAAGTTCTGATGTTTCAAATTGCTAGTATTTAGATTTAGGAGAAACTCAGCATACGACACCTGAGAGAAGTTGGTTTATGGTATATATAGAAGCACCCAAAAGTAAGACTTCCAATCTTAGAGATGACAACAAATGTGAGATGATTAGAATTGGAGATATTCCATTGCTAATGCCGGATGGTGGATACAATAAAATCTAGAATGTATGGTATGTACCTACTCTAGTAAAAAGTCTTTTATTAGTGAAAAGATTACCGATGCTAGCATAATTGCACAGTTTGACAAGGAATGTGTCCTAAATGATGTTGAAGGAGTAATTTTTGCTAAGGGAATCGAGATGGCAATCTATACAAGTTATGTGCAGCAGTACCTGATGTAGTGTGAACAACAACAAAAAATGAAATATCTTATTCAGTTCTTTGGCATCATAGATTTGGACATACAAATACTCACTTGCTTCAAATATTAAAATTAGAGTAGCTTATGGAAGATTTTAATTTTCACCTACCAGTTGAGTTGGGAGTGTGTGAAGGTTGTTGTTTAGGAAAGCAACATAGATTCCCCTTCCCAAAGAAAGGAGCAACACGAGCTAAGGAGCAAATGGAACTTGTACATTCAGATATTTGCGGTGCAATGCAAACAATGTCACACAACGGGGCAAGGTATTTTATTACCTTTATTGACGATTCCTCTAGAATGACCTTTGTTTATTTTATCAAAAATAAATCATGTGCATTAGAAATGTTTAAGATTTTTAAAGCATTTGGTGAGAAGCAGTCTAGAAAACCTTTGAAATGACTTAGATGTGATAATGGGGGTGAATATACCTCAAATGCTTTCAAAATTTTATGTGCAAAAGAAGGTATCAAACTTGAGTATATTGTTCCTTATTCACCACAACAGAATGGTGTCACTGAAAGAAGGAATAGGACTCTTGTTGAAAGTGCTAGATGCATGCTTAAGAGTAGTGGATTATCTAATGTTTTTTGGGTTGAAGCAGTCTCCAGTGCAGCATATATACAAAATAGGTTGCCAACTATTGCATTGCATAAGAAGACACCTTATGAGGCATGGCATGGAAGCAAGCCAAGTGTCAATGATTTAAGAATTTTTGGTTGCATAGCATATGCACATATACTAGATGAAGAAAGAAAGAAGCTATATGAAAAAATCAAGAAGTGTATAATGGTTGGATAAATTTTGAATTCAAAGGGATATTGAATTTATGATCCTTTAACACATGAGATTCTAGTCAAAAGAGACATAATTTTTGACAAAAATTCAATTTTGCACAAATCATGAGATATGGAAAATGTAATGTAGCCAAATTATGAACAAACCGGATATACTTTGAATAATATGAACTCCAAGAGAAAATAGATCTCATTATTTGTTATCAAATAATGAATTACAATGTTTCCTAAATAGGAAAACAACTCCTAACTCAAGTTTCCAAGTAAACTCTAGCTAACTCTGACTAAATCTACTCTAGGTGGCAGAAATTACTATTTTTAGCAGTTTACTAGAACCTACTATTCTTAGTAAGTTCGCATGCTTATTCCTACGGGAATAGAAATTTTTGCACATCTTCTACATCCCTAAATTAGAGGAATTTCCAACTTTCTAACTCATAATGCAACTAATAGACTAAAATTAACTAATGCTCAAAAATAGGAAAAAACAGACTATACCTTAAATCTTAATTTTCGGCCTCAAGATGGCGGATTTAGGGCCCGAAAACATGTCAAAAACTTGCCGCAACTAGTAGGACAGGTTGTTGCTGCATTTGTCTCATCGAAACACGTGGTTTCAAAAAAAGGACTCAAACAGACACCCAGAGCTCAAGCTATGACCTTGTCAAGTTCCCGCTAATTCGGGCACATCATTCTCCCTCGCTTGAAAAAACGCAGCTCCTGCGAGTTATCTTCGTCAAACTACTTCCATTTATCTACATCCAACTTCCGAATCTCCCACTCTGTGACCCAAGTATTTTCCTCTTGTTCCAGTCCTTTCCAATGTACCAAGTATTTGTTGTATTTCCCATGTCGCGTCTCCATTGTTTTCTTATCTAGAATTTGATCCACTTCTTCTTTCTTCTTCACCGGAACCTGCTGCCTCCAATCTACTACTTCATCAATAACATCCCCTTCTACACCATCCCCATGAAAATAATACAAATATAAAACATTAAACACTGAGAAATATCAAAATTCCCTGGTAATTCTACCTCATAAGCATTATCGTTTATTTTTTTAACGATTTTACAGGGACCAATCTTCTTGTACTTGATTGTTATAGGTTCCTCTTGAAACCTTTCCTTCTAAAAATATACCATAACCAACTCACCAACCTTGTAAATACCTTTCTCCATTCGTGCACATCTAATATTTCCTTATACTTATCATTACTATTTTGCGGCTTCTTCCGCACTTCTTCCTGTAATTGTTGTATATGTTTGGCAAATGCTTCTGCATCATCACTGAATCTACCATCAACTGGTAGCTGTACCAAATCTAACACCTCATTTGGATTACTCCCATACACAATTGAAAATGGAGACTTTCCCGTGGATCTGTTTATGGAATCATGTATATGCAAACTCAACTTGTGGTAATGCTAAGTCCCATTGTTTGGATTTTCCCCAACAATGCAGCTTAACAAGTTTCCCAAACTCTGATATACCACCTATGTTTTCCCATTAGTCTACGGATGATAGGCACTGCTGAACTATAGTTGAGTTCCAAATTTCTTCCATAAAGTCTGCTAGAAGTGACTTAAGAACCTTGTGTCCCTATATGAAGTAATGGTTTTTGGAACACCATGCAAATGAACAACTTCTCTGAAAAACAAATCTACTACGCCTGTTGCATCACTTGTTTTCTTACAAGCAATAAAATGAACCATCTTAGAAAACCTATCAACAACCACAAAAATTGAGTCATTACCTCGTTGTGTTTTTGGTAATCCCAAAACAAAATCCATACTCAGTTTGTCCACGACCCTTTAGGAACAAGCAACGACATATACAACCTTGTATTCTGATGCATGGCCTTTCAAGACTTGGAAAATTTGACATCTCTTCACATATCTTACCACATCTCTTTTTATCTTTGGCCAATAGTATTTGTCTTCTACCAAGGCTATCATCTTATATTTACCAAAATGCCCAGCCAACCCTCCGCTATGCAACTCTTTCACTATATTCTCTCTCATAGACCCAACTGGAATACATAGTTGGCGTCCCTTGAATAGGTAGCCATCCTGTAAAATATACTCATCCAGGACATCTCCTGCATTGTTTGACAATGGACTAATTATTCTTTCAACAATATCCTTGAAATCAGAATCAGAAGAATACAAACCCTTTATTGCTTCAAAACCCACCACCTCATTTTCCATAGTGGTAAACAAAGTCACACGCCTACTCAATGCATCTACAACTTGATTCTATTTTTGGATTTATGTTTTAGAGAAAAAGTATATCCCTGCAAAAATGATACCCACTTTGCATGCCTACTATTCAACTTCTTTTGGGTATTCACATACTTCAGGGCTATGTGGTCTGTAAATAACACAAACTCCTTAGGCACTAAGTAATGCCTCCAATGCCTTAATGCTTGTACAATTGCATATAATTCCACATCATAAGTAGAGTAGTTCTTTCTTACCTCATTCAGTTTCTCACTAAATAAAGCTACTGGCTTTCCTCCTTGACTTAGAACAGCTCCAATACCCACATGTGAGGTGTCACAATCAACCTCAAACACTTTATCAAAATCAGGTAGTGCCAAAATGGGTGCCTCTGTTATAGATGCTACAATACTACTAAAATTTTTAATAAATTTTCTCGTAGAATGTTGCTAGACCATGAAAGCTTCGTACCTTTTTTATACTCCGTGGAGTAGGCCATTCAATAATTTCCTTTATCTTTTCTGAGTCCATCTGTACCCCATCTGCTGAAATAATAAAGCCCAAGAATACCAAACTCTCTTGCATGAATGTGCACTTCTTCATATTTGCATAGAGTTTCTCTTTCCTTAACACTTCAAATACCAACCTTAGATGCCTCAAATGTTCTTCTTTAGTTGTACTAAAGATCAAGATATCATCAAAATAAACCACACCAAACTTACCATTATACTGTTGTAGCACAGTGTTCATCAATCTCATAAAAGTACTAGGTGCATTGGATAACCCAAATGGCATCACCAACCACTCATATAATCCATTTCATGTCTTGAATGTTGTTTTCCACTCATCTCCTTCTCTGATCTGAATCTAATGATAACCACTTCGAAGATCAATCTTGGTGAAATACTTAGATCCAACAAGCACATCCATCATGTCATCAAGGCGAGGTATTGGGAATCGATACTTGATTGTAATTTTATTGATCGCTCTACTATCCATGCACATTCTCCATGTTCCATCCTTCTTTGGTGTTGCACATGGAATCATGCTCTCCCTTACAACCCCCTTTCGCACGAGCTCTGTCACTTACCTATTCAACTTTGCATGCAATTTTGGGCTCATCCTATAAGCCGCTTGATTTGGAGTGAAGACCCTAGAATCAAATCAATATGGTGTTGAATATCTCTTTTGGGTGGTAATCCATCTACTAGTTCATCAGGAATAACATCCGAAAATTCTTCTATTAATTCTCGATGTTTCTATTGGTATTTGAGCACTTACAAGTTCATCTTTATTTGTAACTAGTGCATAACAAAAACCGGTTTCCTTTGCCTCCTTCACAAATTCCTTTGTAGAAAGCATATTTTCAGCCTTCCCCTCTTCTTTAAGAGGTAGAAAAACTATTTTTGTTCCATCCTTCCAGAAATTATAAGTATTCTTTCCCCCATCATGAATAACTTTTCTATCAAATTGTCATGGTCTTCCTAGCAGCATATGACATGCATCCATAGGAATAACATCACAACAAATCTCATCCTTATAATTGTTCCAAATAGAAAATCTTATTAAACATCTCTTATCAATAGTAACTTCATTACCCTTCTTAAACCATGCAATACGATAAGGGTTAGGATTCTTCTCACAATGCAGACCCAATTTATCGACCATCTCATTTGAAACCATGTTCTCACAACTACCACCATCAATAATAACATTACATACCTTTCCTCCTGAAGTGGATCCTGAAAAATATTTGTACGCAGCCATGCATCCCCTTGACCTCCTTTCTTGGAGAAATCATCGTCCTCTTGATCATCAGATTTTCTCCAACATTTGGTGGAATTTCGAGTCCTGTTAATCTTCTACTTGTTCACTTCAAAAAGATTTACTTTTGGAGCATCTCCTTTCCTTTTTCATGTGTATAAGTATGCGGGCATTCAAAACCTGATGCCCTTCTTCACCACATCTATAACAAACAAATGGTCTTTTTGGAGCCTCCCATCCTCTATCACCAACATATCCTCTGCCCCTAGAAAATCCTCTACCTCTTTATTGATTCTGAAAATCTTGTCTCATATCCTCTTGCTTTTCCAATCCACGAGATGATTCTCCCCTACCTTGGCTAAAACCAGCTCGTCCCTGAAAGGAAGATGAGGCCCCCTATTCATTCCAGGTGATCTCCTAAAAATTTGACAATTTTTTTTTTCCTCATCCTTTAAGGCTAATTGATAGGCATCCTCCATGCATTTAATCCTATGCATACTTATCTCATATTGAATAGAAAATTTTAATCCATTAACATACCTTGCAGCCATTTGTTCCTCAGTTTCTTCATGCTCTACATGAATGGACAACTTGTAGAACTCATATGTGTATTCTTGCACTTTGTTTGTAAGTTTTGTCTGAGATTCTGAAACCTCATATAAAGGGTTTGTGCATAATTCACAGGGAGAAATTTATCTTTCAACTTCTTCTCCATCTTACTCCACGTCCTAATTCTTTCTTTCCCCTTTCTTGACCGCTCTTTTTGTAGGTGATCCCACCATAACATAGCATGACCTTTCAATTTCGTGCATGTAAATTTTACCTTCTTTTCTTCTAACATAGCCTTCCACTCAAAAAAATTTCCCATGCTAGTCAACCAATCTATCAGCGCCTCTGGTTTTAGACTACCACCATACTCTGAAACATCAACTCTTATCCCATCATTCTTTCCTTCTAATGCTCAAGCATCCTTTCTTCAAAAGCTAATGGTGGTGCTTGCATTTCCTCATCTTCACAAACTTCTTCTTCATCTGTGTCATCTCCACCTTGATTTTCTCTCTAGGTTATCATTGCAGCAAGTGCAAAAGAACTTGTCTCTGCGGAGATCTTGCATATTTTTATTCATCTAGGCAATCTTGCCTCCTCTTCCTCTTCCTCTTCCTCTTCCTCTTCCTCTTCCTACCATTTTTTTATAAAAATACTTCGAACCAGCTCTGATACCAGATAATGTAGCCAAATTATGAACAAACCAAATATACTACAAATAATATGAACTCCAAAAGAAAATAGATCTCCTTATTTGTTATCAAATAATGAATTACAATGTTTCCTAAATAGGAAAACAACTCCCAACTCAAGTTGCCAAGTAAAATCTAGCTAACTCAGACTAAATCTACTCGAGTTGCCAAGTGGCGGAAATTACTATTTTTAGCAATTTACTAGAACCTGCTATTCTTAGTAAGTTCGCATGCTTATTACTACGGGCACAAAAATTGCCACACATCTTCTACATCCCTAAATTAGAGGAATTGCCAACTTTATTACTCATAATGCAACTAATAGACTAAAATTAACTAATTCTCAAAAAATAGGAAAAAACTGAACTATAACTTAAATCCTAATTTTTGGCCTCAAGATGGCGGATTTAGGGCCCGAAAACATGTCAAAAATTTTCCCAACTGGTAGGGCATGTTTTCGTTGTGTTCGTCTCATCGAAACACGTGGTTTCAAAAAAAAAAAACGGACTCAAACGGACACCCGGAGCTCAAGTTATGACCTTGTCAAGTTCCTGCTAATTCTGGCGCATCAAAATGCTAAGGATTCAGAAATAAGGCCTTATGATCTCAGATCTGATGAAGAATCTAAGCATGAGAATTCTACTCCAGTAAGACCATTACAAGTTACAGCCACACAACCCATAGGAGATGCACAAGGAGAGTAGCAGCTTTGTAGATCAACAAGACTACGGAAACCCACTCAAAAGGCATCTGAATCATATGCACTTAATGTAGAGGTTGATGAACCACTCAGTGTTCAAGAAGCACTTCAAAGTATTTATGCAGCAGATTGGAGGCAAGCAATGGATGTTGAATATGAATTGCTCATAAAAATTAGACATGGAAACTCACAATTCTTCCACCGGAAGGAGAGTGGTTGGGTGCAAGTGGTTATTCAAACAAAAGTACAAGTCTAATGGGTCAATAGACCACTACAAGGCTCGTTTGGTGGCAAAAGGTTACACCCAAATTGCAGGTTTGGATTATCATGACACTTTTTCTCCTGTAGTCAAGATAACATCCATCAGGATTCTGTTAGCAATGGCAACAACCTTGGATCTTCATGTACATTAGCTAGATATAAAAACTACATTTTAAATGGATTCTTAAAGGAAGAAGTTTATATGGAACAACTAGAAGGCTACATACAAGAAGGAAAGGAGTAGTTAGTATGCAAGCTTCAGAAAACATTGTATGGACTGAAATAGTCTTCAAGAGCATGGTATGAGTGTATTGATGGATTTCTCCAAAATGAAGGATATGTGAGTTGCAATGTTGATTCAAATGTTTACATAAAGCATATTGGTGAGTCTTTAGTCATCTTAGCCTTATATGTTGATGACACCATCATTATGAGTAATGACTTTAAGATGGTAGGCTTATTTAAGTCTAGAATTTGAGATGACTGATCATGGTGAGATTCATTATTGCTTGGGCATTCAAATTTTAAGAGATAGGGAGAAGAGGAAAATCCATCTTAGCCAAGAGAGGTACATTAGGAACATTCTCAAGAAATTTGGGATGGAAAATTGCAAGCCAATAAGTACTCCAATGGAAGTAGGAAACAAACTTTCACTAGACATGTGTCCCAAAACACAAGAAGAAGAAAGTTATATGAGTATGGTTCCATATCGAATGTTGTTGGGAGCCTAATGTATGCAATGGTTTCTAGCAAACCTGATATTGCACATGTTGTAAGCATTGTGAGCCAATATTCTAGCAATCCTAGACCACAACATTGGGCAGCAGTTAAAAGAATTTTTAGATATCTTCAAGGAACAACTAAACATGGAATAAGATTCAGTGGGAGTTCAGAAAAATATCTACAACTTACTGGGTATTGTGATGCAGATTGGGCAGGGGACGTTGATAGTAAGAGATCAACTTCGGGTTCTGTTTTATCCTTAGTGGAGGTGCAGTTTCGTGGGCAAGTAAGAAACAATGAATTGTTTCTCTCTCTAGTGCAGAAGTAGAATATATAGCAGCATGTCAAGCTACAAAAGAATTGATTTGGTTGAGAAGATTGTTGCAGGACATCGAGGTTACTCAGTCCCAACCAACAATATTAAAGTGTGACAACGAAAGTTGCATAGCCATGACGAAGAATTTGAAGTATCATGGGAGAGTTAAACATATAGGGATACAATATCATTTCATCTCGTGAACAAATTGAGAACAACACTATCAAAATGGAGTATTGTGCAACTGAAATGATGGTGGTGGATGCATTGACAAAGGCATTACCAAGAAATAAGTTTGAGTTTTGCAAAGAAGGATTCGATGTGATACAAGTTGGTTGAAAAATATTTGGCTAAGTGGGAGTGTTAGTCATGCAGAAATTATAGCTGAATATTTAGGGATTCTGTAGTTAGCATTTAGGGAATTTGTTTTGTATTTGACAACACATTAGATGAGATGTGTATGTGCTGGCAATGTTGTCCATCTGTAGGTTGAAGAGTAGAGATAGGGTAAGTTTGAGTTTGAGTTTGAATAAGACTCTGTTTACTGTTATATTATAAATAATGTATTCTCTGATTGAGCAGAGCAGAATAAGAAATAGACCAAAAACTGTATTTGCATTTCTGTGTTCTATTTAAGAGTGCCAATATTTTTCAGTTTCTAGGCTCATTGATACTCCTCCAAAATATGTTGGTTATGAGGAAGGTGCTCAACTTATATTGGTCAAGATATAGTTGCCAATAGATGTGCATCTCCTTCAACATCGATGCCTTCAGAATTTTCCCATGATTGAGGCCCGAGGGATTTGCAACAGTTGTTGAATTAATTTTTGAGAAAATTGGTGACCTCCAGGGTGTTCTTTTATTTCTATCTAGGACAGCCAAAGGGTATTTCCCAAGATGAAGATGTGTTTCCCTAAAATGCTGAAAAGCATGAAAGAGAATGAAAGTCTGTAAAGGTCGGGATTGATAATGCAAAGGCTATTCTAATCGATTTGGTGGGATCCTTTGTAGACCTCGGGTAGGCTAAACATGTAAAAGTGGAAGTTAAGGTAACAATCCATATCAGTCCGAAGCAGGATTTGGTAAATGAAGTGGCTATTTTGGAAAGTTTCATTCCTTGTCTACAGAACTTCGACCTATCGATATACTTGGCGAACCTTCCACACGAGTGACGAAGCTAGATGTACGGTAATAGTGGTTACAACAAGAACATTCATGGATGGGAAAATATGGGTTGGTATAGCATGTATGTCAATGGGAAGGGCAAGTGAATCAGCATCTCGAGGGCACATGTAAGTCCACATGCCTAATAAAAATTCTAAAAGTTTTTTCCAGTTCCCCGAGTTCCTTATTTCTTTGATGTTGCCGGTGAGAGGTTTTAAAATTGTATGTCGGCCGAGGCATATTTTTGAGGAACTCATGGAAGGTTCCTCCAGTTCATTTTTCCCCACTGATTCCGATTCACTAACAATGTGGAAAGTGTTATTCCATTTAATTGCTTTAGCTGATGGTTTGGCCCCGTGGAATTCTAACATAACATTTAACAATTTCCATTTGTTCACTGTTTTCCTAATGCGGCGGATATGAAAGAAGAATTCATCGCACGAAATATTTTATCTTAGACATCATCCATAAAAAATTTTAAAGGGAAGCCACGAACATTTGATGTACTTATAGTTAGTCAATTGTGAGATATGTTAGTTTTGTCATCTGTTGTATTTGTTCTCCCCACAGTATATGGTGGATTAAAACTGTCTATCAGAATACATCGTTGGAAGATAGTGGATTTCACTGAAGTTTTATTGGGAAATGGAATGAAGTTTCTTGTCAGGGCCAACAACACTTACTCATGATGCACATTATAGTTAGAACTCTGGCGTTTGACATGAGTATAAATAAACTCTAGTTCACATTCGAACTGTTTGGAAAAATGATTTAATGAAATTATATGGAAGTTTTAATCGATTGAAGTTATCGGGAGTAATATTTTACAAAATGTTGAAGAATGCTCTTAACTTCCTGATGTGACAAACAAATTATTTAATAGTGGTCTATATTCACAGCGTAACAATGGACCATACTTCTCTTGCTGAAAACATTCATAAGTACAGTTCAACAACAACGTATTTCATGGAATGTGGAGTAGATAGGAAAGACTTTAATTCTTATGGAATTCATTGAGGAAGTGATGAAATCATGTCTCATGGAACATTTGTAAATATCCGCTTGGGGAGAAACTTTTGAATGGTCGAAACCAAGGCTAGATTGTATGATTTAATAAATTCTCAAAAAAAAAAAAAAACTTCGGGTGGTTGATGGTGTCGTCTTGCCGGCTAATGCATGTGAACTTCTTCCTAAGACGGCTAAAACTAAGAATTGGCTAGAAATGAAGAAGAGAGTCACAATGGACAAACTCATAAGTGGTCCTTCCTCCATGTGATCAAGCTAAAGCTCTTGGGAAGACAAATATGGATTTTGATAGATTTTTTTACGAGATTACCATGTGATAGTAAGGGATTCATCTTTATGATTGCACGATTGAAAAAAGCTAGAGATAGACCTATATAATGAAAGGAAGGAACAATTTGATATCACAAAGATTCTAGATGTTTATGAAAGGGTCTAGATCATGTTGACTTAAAAGGTAGTAGGATTGCTTCAAGACATGTGAATGAATGAGATTATTTTGTAATTAGAGGTGACACATTCGGTGCATTAGATAGGAACACTCTATTATCTCCTTTTAAAATGTTTTTGGAATTATGAAGATGGAAATGTTGCAAATATAGGGAGAATCATGATGGCCCAAACTTTGAGAGATAGTAGCATGTTGAACTACATGGAAATCAATAATAATAAATCTATCATGAAAATAATTATGGAATTTAAGGGGTGATAATATCACTAAGTAAAATAAAATCCCAAAAAAAGACCATATAATTCAATTTTAAATTAATTAAATGTCATTTTTGTATAAGTCATAATGTAAAATATATTTAATTAATTTCCCCATCAAATTAATTAAATATTGTAATTTGATGTAAACCCCAAGTTGATTTAACTTGAAGTTAGATATAGGTCGGTGGTTTTATAACTTCTTTTGAGAGCATAAAGCCTATATAAGACTAAAATGTAATTGTAAAGGGGATTCTTTCTCATTTTTATTTCAACATCTTTTTGGACTACTTTATCATCCATTATACACTTGTAACTTTGTGTACACATATTTTCCCTTATAAATACAATGTTTTCTCTACTGTTGTGTTAATGATTCTCAATTATAAAATTTTCTATTTTGTTTGTGGTTGAGTTGTTAATGTTGCTCCTTCTTCATAGTGTGATTGATGCTCAGGTGATTAGACTTTGTGTTGGACATCGGGTATGTGGAATTTTTTCATATCAACATATTCGAAAGGAGATGAAAACTTTGTGTTTCTCGTATTTCACACTCATTATATACCTTTTCGCAAGATAGAGGAGTTCTCCATTGTGCGATCTTCTACTTGCAATCTTCACTTCTTTTTCTCATCCATCAAACCTTGTAGGCCAATCTTGGAAAACCAAAAAAGATAGGTGTGTCCTTTATATATAGATTTTCCAAACTTTATGTCTTGGGTTTATCTGTCTTGTCAAACACTTACAGGGGTTGCAGTACTTCCCTTCTCATTCCCACTTCCTCTCTATATTTTTTCTTTCCGAAATTTTTTGCCCTTTTGTGCTTTCCAGTTAAAAGCACCGAAAATATAGAAGATCACATCATATAAGAGAAATTCCCTCTCATAAAGCGGAGGAAACTTCACCTTATCAAAAATTGAATTTACCTAACTGTTTATGGTTTCTATGCACTTCCATTGGGCATATTCAGTGTCAAAAAATCCAACCATTAGTTTTTGGTGACTCCACTAGGGATTGACCTTCTATCATGTTCATTCCATTGATCAAAGAACCTTCCCATGAACAAAGGAAAGATGAAAACCACTTATTTAACTCGCATCACAAGTGACGGTGAAAGTGATGAAGATGAAGATGGAGATCTCCCTATTCAAAATATCCAAGCTCCACACAATCAAGAACAAGCCCGGTTTACGTAGGATTTCTAAAAGGTATGAATTCACAAAAAGAATTTGGAACCTGTTGAACATAAGAAATTAAGAAAAACATTCCCACAATGTGCTAATATTCCATATGCAAAAAATAAATCGACCATTGTACCTCTTTTATGTGAAAAAATTAAACAAAAAGTGTAGGAAAGGATGGATAGATTGGAAAAAAACCATTGTATCTGATGATCTAGTGATTAAATATTTGTGGCTTAAGTTTCAAGAGAGTGTTGCAAAAGGAAATAATATGAAAATAGCACTTTAAGATGATAAAAGTCTACAATTAATGAAATAAGTACAAAGACAATAGAAGAAGCTGCGGGGATGTGAGGATGCAAAAGCAGTTGAATAACAATCGATAAATGTGTCTCGAGACACTTTACAATGAGGAGGAAAACATTCAAGTTCCAAAAGTTGCTCATGATGATTCTTCACATTGCAAGGTATTTATTCCTCAATGTTACTTCAACTTCACCAATGAATGTCTTCTTGTTGCTCCGCCTAGTGAATTTCAGTTCTATAGTCCTTTAAATGGTGAGGAAGAGTACAAATCATTTAAGGCTCCATTCGACTAAACGAAGTTCTTAAAGGATATATCATACATTGGGAGTGAATGTCTTTGTTTTGAAATAATTGATCCTATGCTGGTGGAGGTTGATACTCATCATGGAAACATGGACAAAACTAATCTCTCTCCTATGTTGAAAGAGCTTCATGGCAGTGAAAGCAATGAGTTAATTGTTAATAATCCTCTTGCTATTTTGAGTTATTTTAATGAAATAAAATTGGCTTATTTTGAAGAAAAGGAAATCAATGTGCCCACTAGTTCACCCATCATATTTATTGATTTGATAAGCACACATGAGCCTCCTGGTAGTTTCTCAAAACAAAAATAAAAATGGAGGTCAATGCCTTGAATCTTTTCTTCACATTGATGGTTGCATCAATCTTGTTTCAGCCCATTCTGCAAAATGAAAACAAGTGGAAGAGAATGTTATTGTTGATCAATTTTTATTCAGTCTCACAACTATTGAATTCCTATTAATCATGAAGACAAATCAGTAATGTAGTTTGTGCCCGAAGATCAAGATATTTTGGAAACTTGAAGTGGGAGTGCTGATTTTACAAGAACAAGAAGTTTGTTTTTGAGGGACAAGATAGAAAGTTCAAGGGTAGAAAATATAGATGACAAAGCATTCATTTTTTACTTCCCAATTCCTCTTAAAATTTATTACAAAGAAGACTCAATGAAATTGTGTGGTCTTCATGAGTTATGTCACGATGATTGCTTTGAAATCCTCACATAAATGTTATTCGCACTTAACCGAAACATGAAATTAGTGTTGTAAGGATAATAACTTCATTTCAATTAAGTTTTCAAGGTTTTATAGTTTGCAAAAATCAACATGAAAGCAATCAAGGGTCATACAAGCTTTTGCATGATTTTATTCCTCTACATTCTCATGATCGGAAAAATAGAAATTTTAGACAAATATTCAATCTTTCAACGAAGCGGAAATTTCATTATGGAGTATCACTATGTGGATGATATACTTGCTTCTATTTTTCTTTTCAAGCCACATAATGCTCCCATATAATTTTGGCATGCTCAATTGATAGTTTTTAGTTTCTGATGCTTTGTATCTTTAGTATGGTGTCTCACAAAGGTACTTACATTTCCCAACCTATTTTTGGGCTTATGTAAACTTTTTATATTCTTTTTCTTTCCCTCTGTAAATATTCTTTCTTCCTTTGGACATACTCTCCCAAGTTTGGCTTTCTTCTTTTTTTGTTTTCTGTGTGTGTCTCAGTGTCCATTCTATTGACACGTAGTATATTCATAGTATCACCTTGCTTTTGTGCTCAACTTTAGATTTTGGTAAAGTCATCGATTCATTTCAAACCCTGAGATTCTAGAGTCCAAGCTATGACCTGTTTGTTATATGCCCAATCCATGTCATGTCCCCAAAAGGAGCTGGCTTTTGTCAATATTCAAAATTTTGTAATTTTCAAAAAAATTAAATTTCTTAACTATGTGACAATTTACCTTAACGTATATATCTCAGATTAATTTCGAAGAATGTGAAAAAATCCAATAGTCAGTTTATTTTGGATCATTTTGGGATTCATGCGCCTTTTGCGGACTTCGAAGGAACACGAGGAACAATTCCTCTATTCCTCTTGTTCCCCGATTCCTTGGTTTGCCCGTAATACTTACTCTGCATGACAATGTTAATCGGATTTTATGAGCTCGGGTGGAATACAGTTCCTTTCTTACCTTTTTTCTCTGCAGGATCCTCAAACCCACAACTTTATCATGATTTATTTTCTGGTTTTTCGCCTATCCGAAGAACAGAAGGAACCATTCTTCCCAAACGTTTTTTCGTCGCATAACCCTATTTTCTGTAATATATTAAATCTCCCCTTGTGTGGCTTTTGTAGAACTTCTCAGAACGAATTGAATTATTCTATTTCTGACTCAGTTCCCCGTATAGCCTTTATTTTTGCAATGCAGTGGTCTCCTTTGGTTACAGATTTTACGGCGTCTCTAAGAACCGAGATAAGTGTTCCATGCTAGCGTCAGTTCCCCGCACATCCTTACCATCTGCACGCCTCCCTTAACCTATGCGGAATTGATCTCCCTACGTAGAATTGGTTCCTACCGAGCTCCAATGCCCCACACTCCTGTGTTCCTCGCTTCTCCTCAACTTATCATTTTCGAAAGATTTTGTAGAGAAACTGTTTGAAGATGAAAACTTGTTGGTACGAATTTATATGTTTGAAAATATGGAAAAACATTATGTTACTAGCCTCATTGATGCTCCTCCAGAATATGTTGGTAACGAGGAAGGTGCTAAACTTATATTGATCAGGATATAGTTGCCAATGGACATGCATCTCTTTCAACATCGATGCCTTTAAAATTTTCCCGTGATAGAGGGATTGCAACAGTTGCTGAATTAATTTCTGAGAAAAGTGGTGACCGCCAGCATGCACTTAGGGTATTTCGCCAAGATGCAGATGTGTTTCCCTAAAATGTTGAGGAGTATGAGAGAGAATCATACTCTGTAAAGGTCGGGATTGATAATGCAAAGGCTATTCTAATCGATTTTTTGGGATCCTTTATGGAACTTCGGCAAGATAAACATTTAAAAGTCGAAGTTAAGGTAATTATCTATAGTATTCCGAAGCGGGATTTGGTAAATGAAGCGGATAGCTTGGAATTTTCATTCTTATCTTCAGAACTTCGACCTATTGATCTTCTTGGTGACCCTTCCACACGAGTGACTAAGTTGGATATAAGGTAATAGTGGTTACAACAGGAACATCCATGGATGGGAAAATATGGGTTGGTAGAGCATGTATGTAAGTGGGAAGGGCAAGTGAATCAACATCTCGTGGATACATGTAAATCCACATGCCTACACAAAAATTACGAAAGGTTTCTCGAGTTCCCCGAGTTTGTTGTTTCTCCGATGCGGACGATGAGAGGTTTTCAAATTGTATGTCGGTCGAGGCGGGTTTTGAGGAACTCATGGAACGTTTCTCCAGTTTCTTTTTCCCCCGTAGATTCTGATTGACCAAAAACGTGGAAAGTGTTAGTGCATTTAATTTAGTTGATGGTTCAGCACGGTGAAAAACTAAAAGAACAGTTCTAAGTTTCCATTTGTTCACTGTTTTCTTGATGCGGCCGATATGGAAGAAGAATTTGTGGAAGGAAAATTTTTATCTTAGAAATCATACATCAAGAATTTTTAAAGGGAAGCTAAGAAAATTTTGTGTAATTCTAGTTAGTCAATTGTGAAATCTGTTAGTTGTGTCATCCGATGCATTTGTTCTCCTCGTTGTATATGGTGGATTAAAACTGTATTTTTGAATACATCGTTGGAAGATAGCGGATTTCATTGAAGTTTTATTGCGGAATAGGAATGAAGCTTCTTGTCAGGGCCAACAACACCTACTCATGATGCATGTTATAGTTGGAACTGTGTTGTTTGATGTGAGTATAAATAAACTTGAGTTCACATTCGAACCTTTTGATAAAATGCTTTAATGAAATAACATAGGAATTATAGTTGATTGAGGTTATCAGGAGTAGTATTTTACAAAATGTTGAAGAATTCTCTTATCTGCCTGATAAAGAAATTAGTTAATAGAAGATTTGCCAAGTAGTGGTCTAGATTCACAGTGTAATAATGGATCATATTTCTCCCGCTGGAAACATTCGAAAACAGTTCCACAACAATGTATCTCATGGAATGTGGGTGTTTGAAATATGCATGTGATGCATATTTAATTCCAACCGTAGCTTTTTTAGGAAAGCTAATTTTAGCTTTAGTCTTGTTTTAGTTTGCTTTAGTTAAGTTTGCTTTATCTTATTTTTATCATTAGATTTAATTCAAATAAATAGGTTTTAATTCATGCATAGCATGCAAATCTTTTTTAAAACATGAGTTTAGATTTAGAATGCTCGGTTGAAGAGCTGTTTGTGGATGAGTTATTCTATTTAAATAACAGCAATTGTAATTGCTTTGTATGCACACACAAAGGTGTGAAATCTGCACAAGCAAGGAAGGATGTGCATTGAAAGCACACTGACTACACGCACGACTTGATTGTAAAGAGTGAAGCTCGAGTATGATGAAGCTTTTATTAATTGAGATTATGCACAAGATCTTGGTTCGAATATTCATATGTTTATGCAAGTTATTTAAGTATTTTGTTTATTTCTTTTATGTTGTTTGTTGTATAAGACTGCAGATTTTCTACAAATTGGTATCGAGTGAGGTTATTCTAGCGAGCTTATTAAATTGGTAGAAGCTATGGCTTCTACATCGGCATCTGACGCTGCAATTCAATGGAAAGAATTACGAATCTTTGGTCATTGACCATGAAGGCGCTATTCGAGATCTCAAGACGTGTGGGAGATCGTTGAAGATGGGTACACAGAGCCCACAAATGCAAAGAACGTATCTTGCACTTTCTCAAGCGAGAGAAAGATACTTTGAAGGAGTTATGAAAGAAGGATGGCAAAGCTCTTTTCTATATTCATCGGAAATGCATGAAAGCATTCTTCCAAGAGTGGCAGCGAGCTACCGATCAAGCAAAGACTACATGGGATACTTTACAAGTTGCATATCAAGGTAGGAAGAAGTAAAAGCGCTAAACTACGGTTACTTCGTAGAGATTTGGAGAATTTAGCAATGAAAGATTCGGATTATTCTGTAGAATCATTTTTACTTATGTAGTTGGCTTAGTTAATCAAATCAAATCCCATGGTGAGACTCTTGAGGATAGAAGGATTATTGAAAAATTGCTTAGAAGTTTGTCTACGAAATTTGATCCTTTAGTTATTCTTTATTGAAGAAACTAAGGATCTCGAGTCGATTTTCTATTGATGAGTTTCATGCATCACTAATCAATCATGAACAGAGGATGAATAGATCACATGAAAGTGTAGATCAAGCTTTTGCATCACAGAGAACAGTAGTCGTGGCAAAAGAAGAGGAAGTTTCAGCCCAAGAGGCGAGAGGAAGAAGTCCATCTAGGGACGTGGCGGTGTTTCATCAAACTCAAGTGGAAGAGGACATAATCAAGAACAGAGTTATGGTCAGAGACAAGATAAATCTCATATTCAGTGTCATTATTGCAAGAAGTATGGGCACTATGCTTATGATTGCAAGAAAAAGCAATATGATCAGGAGAGACAAAATCAAAATCAGGTTGGAAGTTTTATTTCTAAACCTATGTTTATTGCATGCACAAGGATTGCCGAAGCAATACCTTCTTTATCCCCTATTGAATGTAATTTGTCAAAAGAGAGTCCATGTGATGTATGGTATTTAGATTCAGTTGCGGTAATCACATGACGGAGTAATCTAGATTTGTTTACTAGTTTGGATGATTCGATTAAGAGTGATGTAACTCTTGGAAATAACAATATTGTGTCTATAAAAGGAAAAGGCATGGTTAGTATTCTAACAAGATAGGGGGAGAAAACAAGTATGCAAGATGTTTACTATGTTGCAGGTTTGAAACATAATCTTATGAGTATTGGACAAGCTGAGTACGAAAGGATACCGAGTCTCTATGGAAGACAATGAGTGCGTGATTGTGGACAAAGCTCCTAGCACTCAATTGATTGCAAAAGTGAAGATGAGCAACAATAGGATGTTTCCATTGATTTTGAAACCTGGAAAGAAGAAGAAATCAGATCTGTTTGCAGCAAAGTCATGCATTAAGCCAAATCAGTCTTTTGTTGAGTCCTGCACTCAAACAGATGAGTCTTGCGCCAATGAAAATCAGGTCTGCACTACAGTAAGCGAGTCCTGCGCTGATTCCTACGTAAATATAGTTGAGTCCTACGCTGAAGGAACACAATCAGCTTTTCATTCAATCATGAAGGATGAAACATGGCTTTGGCATCTAAGGTATGGACATTTGAATTTTGGAGGTTTGAATTTATTATATAGAAAAAATATGGTTAAAGGTTTTCCATTGATTCAAAAACCGGAAAGGGTATGTGAAGGTTGTATTTTGGGAAAGCAACACAGAGATTCATTCCTAGTTGGCAAAACAATGAAGAGCAAGTGCACCACTTGAGATTGTAAATTCATATTTATGTGGACCTATGCAGACAACTTCTATTGGAGGTTGTATTTATTTTATGACATTCATTGATGATTACACAAGGAAGACATGGGTTTATTTTCTGAGAAATAAATCAAATGCCTTTGATACATTTCAGCAATTCAAGGCATTAGTGGAGAAGCAAAGTGGATACTACATCAAAGTTCTTAGAACGGACGAGAGGAGGTGAGTATGTTTCTAACAAGTTTATGAATTTTTGTAGATATCATGGTATACACAAGCAGTTTACTACCAGGTATACACCACAACAGAATGGTGTGGTAGAGAGGAAAAATAGAACCATCATGGAGATGGCGAGAAGCATGTTGAAGGCAAAACATCTTCCAAATGAGTATTGGGCAGAAGCAGTAGTAACTTTTGTTTATATTTTGAACAATTGTCAACGAAACTTGTTAAGAACATGGTTCCTCAACAAGCATGGACTAATAGGAAACACAATGTTTCACATTTCAGAGTTTTTGGTTGTGTAGCATATGCACATGTACCTGATGAGCTAAGGAAGAAGTTAGACAACAAAGGAGAAAAATGTATTTTTGTTGGGTATTCGAGAGAATACAAAATCATACAAGTTATGCAAATCCAGTCATTGGAAAGGTTGTGATCAGCAGGGATGTACAGTTTATTGAGAATGAATCATGGGATGGAAGTATAGATAAAACAGTGAGTATAGCAACATCTATTCCACATGATGATATGACAGATGAAACTTTAGAGCAACAAGCTACTGTATCTACAAATCTTGGACATGCACCACAAGTTTTAGCACAAGCTACACCTCCATCTACAGTCAGGAGGTCACCAAGATTTCAGCCATCTTCAGCCATGCAAGAGACACCACAAGGAACACCAGAAGCTACTCCATCACCAAAAAGTAGTCCTGCATCGAATACTCCTGTGTAGCGGAAAATAAGAAGTCTAAGTGAGATTTATAATGTTGATACAACTAATTCATTTTCAGTTTTTGCATTATTTTCTCAAGTTGTAGATCCAGTATATTACGAAGAGGCTATAAAGAATGAAGTTTGGGAAAAAGCCATGGATGATGAGATTGATGCTATAGAGAAGAATCAGACATGGGAGCTAATGGATCTTCCAAAAGGAAAGGATGTGATAGGAGTCAAGTGGGTCTACAAGAAACAATACAATGCTGATGGAAAAGTACATAAGCACAAAGCAAGGCTGGTTGCAAGAGGTTTTACGCAGCAATATGGAGTTGACTACAACGAAACATTTACACCAGTAGCACGTTTGGATATGGTAAGAATGGTTTTAGCAATTGCAGCTCAAAACAAATGGCCTATTTATCAGATGGATGTTAAATCAGCATTCTTAAATAGATTCCTTGAAGAGAAAGTTTATGTAAATCAGCCAGAAGGTTATGAGATTGAAGGTCATGAAGGAAAAGTATACAGATTGAAGAAAGCACTCTATGGTCTTAGGTAAGCACCTAGAGCTTGGTACAACAGAATAGATTCTTATTTGATTGAGAATGGTTTCAGAGGAGCAGCAAAGTGAGCCTACCTTATACACCAAGATAAATGAACATGGTAAAATTTTAATTGTTTTTTTATATGTAGATGATTTGATCATTACTAGAAATCTATCTACAGAGCCATTCAAATCAGCCATGAAGAAGGAGTTTGAGATGACAGATCTTGGTCTTATGCATTATTTTTGGGTATTGAAGTTCAACAATCGAAGGTGAAGTTTTGATCTCACAAGCAAAGTATGCAAGTGACATTTTGAAAAGGTTTAACATGTTGAATTGTAAGCCAAAGACCAACACCGGTTGCGGTAGGTTTGAAGTTGAGCAAAGAGGATGAAGGATCGTTTGTGGATCCAACATTGTTTAAAAAGTTGGTTGGAAGTTTTATGTATTTGACACCACAAGGCACGATATCATGTATGGTGTGAGCCTCATATCAAGGTTCATGGAATCTCCAAAAGATTCACATTGGCAAGCTAGAAAAAGAATTTTGAGGTATGTACGTGGAACAAGAAATTATGGAATTATTTATTCAAGTTCAGATGAGTTCAAACTCATTGGTTATACAGATAGTGACAATGCTGGAAGTATAGATGATCGGAAAAACACATCCGGCTATACTTTTCACTTTGTAATAGGAGTGGTTTCATGGGCATCAAATAAGCAGCCCATTGTCACGTTATCTTCAGCGAGCAGAGTAGTATGTAGCAGCAATAGGAGCAACATGTCAAGCTGTTTGGATGAGAAGAGTGTTGAAAATTTTACAACAGAAACAAGAGGAAGCTACACAGATTTTTTGTGACAACAACTCAGCCATAGCGTTGTCCAAAAATCATGTTTTTCATAAGAGGAGAAAGCATATTGATACGAGGTATCATTTCATCAGGGAGCTAGTAAACAACAAGGAAATTCATCTTGAATTTTATAGATCCGAAGATCAGTTTGCAGACATTTTTACAAAGGCTTTAGCAAAAGAAGTTTTCAAATATTTGAGAGATTGTTTGGGAGTATGTGATCCTGCACATGGCAGATCTGAAAAAGCAAACACAACTCTAGAAGAGTGAAAGCTACAGTTTGAAATTAAGGGGGAGTGTTGGAAATATGCATGTGATGCATATTTAATTCCAACCGTAGCTTTTAGGAAAGCTAATTTTAGCTTTAGTCTTGTTTTAGTTTGCTTTAGTTAAGTTTGTTTTATCTTATTTTTATCATTAGATTTAATTCAAATAAATTTGTTTTAATTCATGCATAGCATGCAACTGTTTTTTAAAGCATGAGTTTAGATTTAGAATGATCGGTTGAAGAGTTGTTTGTGGGTGAGTTATTCTATTTAAATAACAACAATTGTAATTTCTTTATATGCAATTACAAAGGTGTGAAATCTGCACAAGCAAGGAATGATGTGCATTGAAAGCACACAGCTGCACGCATAGCTTGATTGTAAAGAGCTGAAGCTTTTATTAATGGAGATTATGCACACAAGATCTTTGGTTCGAATATTCATATGTTTATGCAAGTTATTTAAGTATTTTGTTTATTTATTTTATGTTTGTTGTATAAGACTATAGATTTTCTACATCAGCTCGGTGAAAAACTAAAAGAACAGTTCTAAGTTTCCATTTGTTCACTATTTTCTTGATGCGGCCGATATGGAAGAAGAATTTGTAGCAGAAAAATTTTTATCTTAGAAATCATACATCAATAATTTTTAAAGGGAAGCTAAGAAAAATTTGTGTAATTCTAGGTAGTCAATTGTGAAATCATTAGTTAGTGTGTCATCCAATGCATTTGTTCTCCTCGTTGTATATGGTGGATTAAAACTGTATTTTTGAATACATCGTTGGAAGATAGTGGATTTCATTGAAGTTTTATTGCGAGAATAGGAATGAAGCTTCTTGTCGGGGCAAACAACACCTACTCATGATGCATGTTATAGTTGGAACTATGTTGTTTGATGTGAGTATAAATAAACTTGAGTTCACATTCAAACTTTTGATAAAATGCTTTAATGAAATGACATAGGAATTTTAGTTGATTGAGGTTATCGGGAGTATTATTTTACAAAATGTTGAAGAATTCTCTTATCTTCCGATAAAGAAATTAGTTAATAGAAGATTTGCCAAGGAGTGGTCCGATTCACAAAGTGTAATAATGGATCATATTTCTCCTACTGAAACATTCGAAAGATAGTTCCACAACAATGTATCTCATGGAATGTGGAGTAGATAGGAAAGACATTAATTCTTATGGAATTCGTCGAGGAAATGATGAAATCATTTCCTTGGGAACATTTGCAAATATCCACTTAGGGAAAAAAAAATTGAATGGTCAAAACCAAGGCTAGATTGTATGATTTAATAACTTCTCAAAAGAGGTACTTTGGGTGGTTGATAGTTCTAGCTTGCCGGCTAATGCAGGAGAAATTCTTCCTAAGATGGCTAAACATTCAAAGAAAGTTACAAATCAAGTCAAAGAATTGGATAGAAACTAATAAGATAGTGACGATGTGAAAAATTAAGGAGAGTGTAGATCAAGGATATCGCGCTTATTACCTGTCCAAGTTAATGCACCAAACTAAACACAAAAACCACAAAAAAATCCAATGAAATTGATACACTGATGAAGATGTAGACGGATAAGGAGGTTGATGTAGATAAGATGGCGCACACGAGCAATCATTCACACAATAGATCCGAGTAACTGGAAAACATCAATGCTTGACGAGAAAAGATGGCGTTAAAAGATATTTGGGTGGACCGCCCGAGAAGTGGGTCCGGGAAGCGATAAGCTTCCTTGGTGGATGTCGATCCACGTTTTCAATTAAGTAGAGAAGCATACATGATAAAAGATGTGCATATAAGACTAGATTTTCTGATTATAGTAATCAAACCGATTTAAACAACGAATGAAAGCTACGAAAAACAGAAACGTAAAATAAAGGCGGTTTGTGTTACCTGTGTCCTTTTACCTATCTGAAGATGATCGGCGTCGATTAATAAGGATCGGCATCGGCCCGATGTGGTCGGCCTCGACTATGAAGAATCGGCGTCGATCATATAAGATCGGCGTCAACGAAAAGTAGATCGATTGATCACAGATAAAGTCAAGAAGATTTGGAAATTGGAAAGTGATAAATAGATAGTCGGCGTCATTGGATGTGCGAAAGTCGGTAAGATAGTGGAACAGAGTCACCAGAAGATCAATGGATGCTTGTGATGTTGATATGATAGAAGCAGAGTAACGGTGCTCCTCTCAGGGATTGATTCGGACAGGATCTGCCCTCATTCGATACACTTGATGCTAAGAGATCTTTCTTACAACCTGTGTCTCTTTCGCGATCTGTCTCTCTCTGTTCGTGCGTGCGTTCGTCTTTTTCGGTCCCTAGAACTGAGTTCTGGACTTGCTTTTATAATCGGCGCCGCTCCTAGAAAATCGGCGCCGACCGTATGGGTCGGCGCCGATCGCGGGACAGACTCCCGAGATGGCCAAAATGATTGATTTCTAGAAAGATGAGAATTACCCCAAATACGGAAAATATCCCGCTTGGGAAAAGGAAAAAAAAAAGGGGTACATAGATAGAATAAATTTGGGGTAGATAAGTGATTAGGATACATGGGAAGAAGTGTAATTAAATATTTAATATTTAATTACTCACGGGTAAGATACAATGGGGTGAATTAAATTTAAGATAGGTGTTTAAATCACAAATCGGATAATATCCCAAGGTGATAGTGGCGACATAAACGTGCCCCAGGTTATCTGTGAGGGACACTAAATTGAATAACCAATTTTAAGTGTCTACATTTTGCCCCTTTTTGTCAAGTAACTTGCGATAAGCAACGTTATGAGACAAAAACAAAGAGATGGAAGAAGGGAAGAACAAGTGATGATGTGATCCCCCTCAAACTAGGGATGGGATGGGTGATAGAACAGACGATCCCAAGTTTGAAAGAGGTAGATGAAAATGTAGGATGCCCCGTCGGATGTCCGGAGTAGATCTGATCATTGATGACGCATAAAAATAAATAAAAAGGCAAAGAACCTAAGAAACTCACATTGGTAGGGCAAACTAGCGGTCTCCTCATGAGGCGCGTTAGTGCCTACTGAGACCCATGAGTGTAAGGAGAACTGCAAAAAAGTCAGCACCTAAAGAGAGACACATTGGTAGGGACCACTAGGCAGTGCAAAGCGTGCACGACGCAGCGTTAGTGCCTACGTGCACCCGTTTAACTCTAAGCTTCCAAAAAGTACGAGTGTCCCACGCAAAGGGAACAAACCCGAAATAGACAATGATATTGGAAAGATGTGCCGAAAGGCAATATTCAGCACACAATAATGATCAGATAGACAAACAAGCCAAGCATCAACACTATGGAAAATAGATACGGAAAATCGCCGGCGATCATAGAAATCGGCGACGACCCAGATAAACGGCGTCGATCAAAAAAATCAGCGTCGACCAATAGTAGCGCATATAAATATGCGAACGGAAAACGTAAACGATTTATTTTCATCATGATGATTGATTCAGAGAGAGTCAGAATTTTGATTTGAGAATCATGGAAGCCTCTGGGAGCGGTCAGAAGCGCAGGAGGACACGACCTGGGGTAAGTGGCTCTTCTAGAACCTCGTTGTTCTTAGTTTATCTTTTTTATTTGATTTTTTTGCTCGGGAGGCCAGGGGCCGATTTTTGTCGGGCCAGTCAGTCGGCGTCGATTGGTATAATCGGCGTCGATTGATGTTAATCAAGCGGCGTCGATTGGTATTAATCGGCGTCGACTAGAAATAAACGACGCTGATTTTATTAAATCGACGCCGATTGGAATAGATGAAATTTTTTTGTTGTTGTTTTGGATGTTGTGATTTGGGTAAATACGAGACTAATATTGCTCTTGATGTCGTGGGTGCAGGCACGAGAGGCTCTACACATGAGGGATGCTATTCCCGAGTTACTGGAGATGATTCTCCCGAGATGTGACCGATGCGAGATTAGGCGTCATTTAGAGCTAGCCGGGCTCGAGGCCTTCGAATACTACGCAGGAGTGCCACGAGATGTGGAGCTGATGCGGGCACTAGTGTGACAGTGGGGACAGCCACACGTGCACTTTTTGGTTTAGGGCGGTGAGATGACCATCACCCATGAGGACATATACGAGGATTCGAGGTTACCGATCACCTGGGGACCCTATCAAGATTACACCGCGAGAGCAAAGCAAGAGAGGGCCCTAGTTCGATTATACGGAGACAGGCGGATGACTCGAGAGATAGTGTCCTGGGGCGTGAGGATAGCCTCACAAGATGCACGAGGAGAGATAGTCCCCTTGAGCATGTTAGCAAACTAATACATTGTTTATTGGGACAGGCGGTTACATCTCCTAACCGCATTCCCTGTGTATTTATTTCCCCCTCATGCATCCAATATATTCATTCAAACATTATTTTATACAAAATCTCCATGTCTATGATGGTATCGAGCATGGAAGTGGGAGCGAGGGAGCCAGGCAGAGGACGCATTCAGTTGTGAAACCGTTTTTATATTCAGTTGTGCCGTGAAGATTCCTCTGCCTGTCCGTTTTGGCTGTGCTGTGCGTGAACTCTGCCTGCGTGGAAGGAGGTGACTCATTGCTGTTGCTGGTGCGCCTTCTTTGTTCTTTGCTATTTGTCGTGCTGAGAGTGGAGATTACAGAAAATAGAATGGGGTTGACAGAAGCCGTGTGCGTGACCGGAGCTAGCGGGTTTATCGGTTCATGGGTCGTTCGTTTGCTGTTGGAACGGGGTTATGCCGTGCATGCCACCGTTCAAAATCTCGAAAATTGGAAGGAAACTAAGCATTTGGAGGCGATGGAAGGAGCCAAAGAAAGGCTGAAGTTATTTCAAATGGATTTACTGGACTACGAGTCAATTGAGGCGGCCATTAATGGCTGCGCTGGTGTTTTCCATTTGGCAATGCCCAATACTATTGAGGCCGTTCAGGATCCACAAAAGCAACTGATGGACCCTGGCATCAAGGGCACTCTGAACGTACTGGAAGCAGCGCTTAAATTCCAAGTGAAGCGGGTGGTGCTCACCTCTTCTGTTTCGGCCTTCGTTCCCAACCCCAAATGGCCTGCTGAGACCCCCTTGGACGAATCCAGCTGGACCGACCTCGAATACTGCAAACAAAATGGGATTTGGTACCCTGTGGCAAAAACACTGGCGGAAAAGGCAGCATGGGACTTCAGCAAAGAGAGAGGGTTGGATATAGTTGCTATTAACCCTGGGACTGCATTGGGCACAATTCTGCCTCCTGATTTCAATGCCAGCTTGGCTATGATCGTCCGCCTGGTCGATGGTAACAAAGAGGGAGAAGAGAGCATGTGGCAATGACCACTGACCAATTTATAAGCACTGTGTGGAGTTTTGACATGAGTGGCATCGACCACCGAAAACCCAGGTGTGTATTGGTAGACTCCTTCCCCCAATATCTTCCCAACTGTTGTTTGCAGACCATGCAATACATTAGCAAGCGCATCATACAAAAGATCAGGAGACATGTGGAATTTGTTTGAATCAAATCGGAACAAAACGAGATTAAGCCCCTTCATTCATTCATCAAATTTGCTATCAAAGATGGACGCGAACAACTAGCCTATGATCCCATGCAACAATCTGAGAGCATGAAAGTCATGCCCAGAGATGTTAGCAACATTGCAAGCAACCATAGAGACATGCCGCATTTGAGAGAATCGAAGAGCATCGGTATCTACTCTTAGCCAGTCTCCAAAACTTGCAATCCGAGGACATAATGGACTGAGTCTTGTTCGACATATAGACGGAGAAGAGTTGTGTTGATCCAGATGACAAATATGAGATTAAATGCCCTCAAGCACATCTGTGGCGCACCACACGAGCTTTCGAGCTCACTTCTTCATCTATTTTTCTACAAACGAGAGCACATCAGTCATAGAGATTCAAGAAAATCCAGGCACAGTCCTTGTTGCAAGAAGCAAATAGGACATGTCGTGACGTAACAAGATGATGAATCTGGGGTACATTTGTAAAAACAATATATTAAGGGGGGGAATGTTAGCAAACTAATACATTGTTTATTGGGACAGGCGGTTACATCTCCTAACCGCATTCCCTGTGTATTTATTTCCCCCTCATGCATCCAATATATTCATTCAAACATTATTTTATACAGATCTGTCTAACAGAGCAGACGGATAGTGCTTGATTCGATGGCTATATCCTACTTTGCTCTTCCGTTCGAGAGGTGGGAGATTTCCACTATTGCTTATTAGACCGTTTCGACGATTCTCAGCCGTAGGTGTTTGCTTTTGCTGATGCGCCGATAGCTCGAGATATACCATGAGCTATGGATGTACACCACAGCCGAAGGACGGGTATAGATGTCGGTTTGTGCTCCATCACTTGGGCATACGAGCACATAAGCGTGATCGTGCCATCCGGCTTCCTTGATGCCAGCAGCGAGGGAGGTGTAGATTATGGATTCCGCGATGGCGGCGGACATGGCCGTGGGGGATACAGGAGATCGATCGACCGGCACAGTGCAGCGCCAGACGCCGACACCGGATCGAGTCATCTAGAGGCCATATCGGGCATTTCTGACATGGGCTGGTCAGGATGCCCACTTGGTGGCACTGAGACGGAGCAGGGTGGTTAGGGGCCGTAGGCCTGATATGTGGGAGCGAGTCCCGTTTATGCGGGTATTGAGACAGTTGGCAGCCTTAGTGCAGACAGTGTCGACCACCTACACGCCTTATAGGCGGGATAGCAGGGAGACTGATCTGCCGATTTTGATCCCGGCAGATCCATTGAGAGAGGCCCCACCCTCCACAGACAGCGATGATGACGCAGGGGTAGATGAGGGTTATGCAGCATGGTATGATACAGAGCTTCCACGACATCTCCCGGCATCTATAGATGCCGACGAGGATGACATAGCTGCGATGCTGGATAGACTGGAGGGAGAGCATGCCACCCTGACACAGACACATCAGGTAGCTCTTGAGGAGATCAGGGCTCTGACAGAGGAGAGGGATGCCCTAATTTTGGAGAGAGACACCGCTCGCCAGGAGTGAGATACAGCGATCCAGCAGAGGGATCGCTATTATCGACATAGGGAGGCCCTCAGGGCCAAATATGGGGAGACAGGTACCATGTCGGAGTCTGGTACGCAGGGTACGACCCTAGGAGGAGCACCACCAGCAGCGCCAGCAGCCCCAGCAGCACCATTACGAGCACCGGGTACCGTGAGCTTGAGCACATATCAATCTCTCCTCGCTGAGGTGAGATACTATGAGGATGCCTTAACGCAAAGCATGCCCCGATGTGCCTCTCGTGCACGGGCAAGGAGGAGATCAACGACGGCCACAGCGAGCGGGGCCTCAGGTGGAGGGAGCACCGGGAGAGATCGAGGTGGGCCGAGACCTCCAGCGGCAGGTGCCTCCAGCTCGATAAGCGGCGGTCAGGAGAGACAACCTGGTCCAAAGGAGGGTGGAGGAGATAGTGTCCTCCATGCATCAGACTTTACCATATAGGGATTGATGTATTTTGTATCTGTATAGTGATGTAGCCTCGATTGGAAGGCATTGTATAGATGGCTTGATTGAAAGCCACCCATTTTTTTGTTGTACAGACACACATGTATATATAGATTCATCATTTCATTTGTCATATAATTGATCTCATGCGTTTGATCTTGATATACATGGATAGATGTAGCGTAATTGTGATGGATATAGATATAGACTGATAGATGATGAATAGATGTGATTGGATAGATATAGACTTAGAGGATAGATAGATGTGATGTAATTTGACATGATTGGTATGTGGATATAATTTTGATGAAAAATAGATATAGATAGATGTAATGTAACTTGGATGTACATATTTTTAGATATTTTGATGGATAGATGGATAGATGTGATTGATGTATGGATTTAATTTTGATGAAAAATGGATATAGATAGATGTAATGTAACTTGGATGTACCAGTTTTTAGATATTTTGATGGATAGATGGATAGATGTGATTGATGTATTCGGTATGTTTGAGATGTTAATTTAATTTTGATGAAAATAGATAGCCAGATCCACATGTGTTGACAATACATGCTTTGATAGATAAGATGAAATTAGATAGAAGATAAATTTTGATTAAATTAACATGTGAAATGTCAATTTGACTGGATGAAAAACAAAGAATAATGGGGAATACTCTTTGCGAGAGCCAAGGATGTAATGAAAACGACCTTGACTAGAAATAAAGAAAATATACCTGGATAAGAAAGAAAATGATAAGTTGGACTCCCAACCGACCATAGATAGAATCTGGATAGGAAATCACAATATCATGCATGTAAGGCCCTATATGAGGTTAAAATGAATCGACACTAGCTAGCATAAAATGATCTAAGGGGGAAACGAAAGGAGCAGTAAGTACGTACCTTGTCGGAATTTACAAGGGACAAATACATGTCCATAGTGGGAAAAATAGGATTCTCCATATGATCTACAAAAGGTCTTAAATCTCACTTCATGATTTTGGTAGAAAAGCAAACTGATCAATGCAGGAAGTTTGCTTGATATGGAAAGACTGATCGATGCGGGAAGTCTTTCAATGATGCTAAAAGGTGTATAAACTGACTGAAAGGCTGATTATTTGCAAGAAGCCTTGAATATTTCTTTGAGAAACAGCCGTCCTTCAAGGGAGCGGTCTGTATTTTGAATTTACATGATAGCCATCCTTCAAGGGTATGGTCTATATTTGTTCTTTTTGATTCATTTGACAATGTATGGATAGCTGTCCTTCAAGGGATCGGTCTATCTTTTTGGATAGCATCGCTTTGTTTTTTTTGTTTGTTTTTTTTTTTTTTTGAAAATCTTTTTGGAAGAAGCTGAGTTTAGACCTAGATAGATCAGATGGAGGGGAAGAGAACATAGAAGAACATGCACTCATGCCCCGAGTAGATTCGATTAAGATAAGCACTTGGGACAGATGAAGTGGTGATTAAGGTATTCCTACCATGAGGAGGAACATATCCAAAAGAAACATGCAATGAGTAGAGCCGCGGTACTCATATTTTAAGGTAAACGAGGCAATAGGCGGAGAACCACATAGTTTCGAATCACCATGAAAGTATATGACTAGTTGTTTAGATGGATGAAAGATCTGTGTTGTGACTAGATTTGTGTAAGATAGATTTTAACAGTAGAAGGGCCGTAGATGCAAGGCATTAAGAGGTTCCGCTTCAGGTATACCATCCATGGAAGATAAACGATAAGCCCCAGACCCATATTTATGGGTGATAATGTATGGGCCCATCCAGTTGGGAGCAAACTTACCACGTTGACTTCTTTCGAGTGTGGTGACATTTTGATTTTCTTTAAGAACAAGATCCCCAATTTTGAAGTCACGGTGCTGTAAGTGCTTGTTATAAGCACGTTTGACACGCTCAAGATAGACTTGATGATGTTCGAGAGCGTTGAGACGCCGCTCATCTAATAATTCAAGTTGTGCTAGACGAGCTTGACGATAGTCCTCATCGGAGACAAATTCTCTGAGAGAAACACGGAGAGATGGGATTTGGACTTCCAAAGGAAGAACAACCTTAGACCCATAGACGAGAGAGAAGGGAGTAGCACCAGTAGGAGTACAAATGCTAGTCCGATAGGCCCAGAGAGCAAAAGGGATATGTAAATGCCAATCCCTACCAGCTCGACTAGTTACCTTTGCGAGGATATTACGCAAAGTTTTATTGGAAGCTTCGGCCTGACCATTAGCTTGAGGATAGTATGGAGAAGAAAAACTGAGCTTGATATTGAAAGCGTTGCAGAGATTCTGCAAATCAACGTTCTTGAAAGACTTACCATTATCTGTGATAAGCTTGTGTGGAACACCAAAGCGACAAATGATGTGTTGATAGACGAAATCAACTATGGGCTTAGCCTTTGTTGAAGAAAGAGGGATAGCCTCCACCCACTTAGTAAAGTACTCGGTGGCAGTAATGATAGAATGATGACGTTGTGAAGAACGGGGATTGATGAGACCAATAAGATCAAGACCCCATTGTGAAAAAGGCCACAAATCCGCTGCAGGTTGCAAAGCTTGACTAGGGATGTGTGTAAGATTGGAATGTTGTTGACACTTGACACATTTCTTAGTGTATTCACAACAATCTTGATTAAGAGAAGGCCAATAATATCCCAAACGTAAGATGCGTTTAGCCACAGCCAAGCCACTAAAATGTTCACCACGAGATACCGTCATGGACCTCCTGGATGGCTTTAGATGATTCATGGGTTTTGAGGCACCGAAGCAAAATACCATCAAATCCGCGTTTGTAGAGAATCCCGCCTAGAATAGCATAGCGATTAGCACGTTGGATAAAAGATATTCTACCATTGGAAGTCAGATCTGGAGGAAGCACCGAATGAGATAGATAATCAACAATTTGTTGATACCACTCATCCTGAGTATGGGTTGTGACAACATGGATTAAAGTTAGTTGCCTAAGATGAGATGGTTGATCTAATCGTTGCACAGCCACATAAAGTCGCGAGTCTTCGGTAAAGGGTGGGATAAGTGAGGCTAACGAAGCCATTGTGTCTGCGAATCGATTTGCGGTGCGAGGAATGGCTTGGATAGTGAATTTATCGAAAGATTGGAGTTGAGCAAGAACGATGTCACGATATTTTTGAAGGATATCATTCTTGCATTGATAGACACCCGTGACTTGATTAACGATGAGTTCAGAATCACCAAAGATGTCAATATGACGAGCGCCGAGATTAATGGCATTTTGAAGACCTAAGACAAGAGCTTCGTATTCAGCCATATTATTGGTGCACTCAAAGTTTAATTTGTGTGCGACTGGGATAGGCGTACCCCAAGGAGGAATCATCACGAAACCCGCACCTCCCCCTTGCTGACATTTGGATCCATCAAAGAAGAGCTTTATTTTAAATGGAGATAGACCAAAATCAATTTGTTGGATATATTCATCGGGGAATTGAGCAAGGGGGTCTTGAGTGTCCGGAAGAGGAGCATCAGCTAATTGATCTGCAATAACCTGACCCTTGATAGACTTTTGTGGGATAAACTCGAGGTCAAATTCTGTCATAAGCATGAGCCAACGAGTGATACGATCATTGTGATAAGGCTTTGCATGAATTGTCTTGAGTGGATTGACACTTGTGACAATGTAAGTTTTGTGATTAAGGAGATAATGACGAAGCTTAGAAGTTGCAAAGAAGAGAGCACAACACAGCTTTTCAGCTTCGGAATAATGTGTTTCATACTCATGGAGGGTGCGACTGATATAATAGACAGCTTGTTCTTTACCACAAGTGTCCCGATGCGAAATCATAGCTCCCAGAGCATGGTCAGTCACAGAGATATAAAGATAGAAAGGCTCCCCCTCGCGTGGAGGTGTAAGCACAGGTGGAGAAAGAAGATAAGCTTTGAGATCATCAAAGGCCTTACGCAATGTTCATCCCATTCAAAATGAACATTCTTACGGAGGAGATGATGAAAAGGCTGACAACGGTCCGACAATTGTGAGATAAAACGACGCACTGATTGAAGACGTCCTTGGAGACTGCGGAGTTGCTTTAAGTTAGAAGGGGGAGGCATCTCAAGGATAGCTTTTATTTTTGCGGGGTCCACTTCAATACCCCTGATGGAAATGATAAAACCTAAAAGTTTACCAATGAGAATGCCAAACATGCACATAGATGGATTTAGATGAAGACAAAGCGGATAAGCCTCTCAAAGAGAGGTGCAAGGATGAAAAGATGATCCTGACGACGTTTGGACTTACCGAGGAGATCGTCAACGTAATCTTCCACAGTTTTGTGTAAGAGATCATGGAAGATGTAGGTCATTGCTCGCTGATAGGTTGCTCCTGCGTTCTTAAGACCGAAAGGCATGACGCGATAGCAGAAGGTCCCCCAAGGAGTTATGAAAGAAGTCTTATGTTGGTCTTCTGGTGCGATGAGAATTTGATTATATCCAGAGAAACCATCCATAAGAGAAAGCATCTCATGACCCGCAGTTAAATCCACGAGTTGGTCGATATTAGGTAGAGGAAAATCATCTTTTGGACAAGCAAGATTAAGATCCCTGAAGTCGGTACAAATTAATTGGAAACCCATTGTGGATAATCGATGGGTTGGATGAAGTTAGCCGAGAGTAAGCACTGCAATTCTTCTTTAACAAGAAGGGCTACTCTAGGGTGCATTTTACGTAATTTTTGTTTAACTGGTTTGATGTTGGGAAGGGTAACGATATTGTGGACCACAATATCGGGATCGAGTCCTGGCATATCCTCATATGACCAAGCAAAGGCTTGACGATGGTTGGAAAGAAAAGTGGTAAAATCTCCTAACTCCTGTGGATTAAGGGATTGGCCGACCTTAATGATGCGAGGGTCTTCAGAAGTCCCTATATTAAGGTCGACAGTGGCTTCATTGAGAAGCGTAGACGTGTCAGAAGGAATAGTCTTGGGAAGATATGAATCCTCTGCCCCCAGATAGGTGAGGACAGAATCATCATCCGCACAGTGGATAGTGTTGATAGTAGGAGAGTCATCTCCAACTATCTCAGGGAAGATTAACGGTATGGAAGCGGACCGGTTGCTAGTCGTATAGGCTAGCGGCCCTAAGGAAATGGTATTGATCAAAAAAAAAAGTTAGGTGGGATGGAAATGTCATCATCCACATCGAGTGATGCTTCTGACTTAGCGGGAGAAGATGGTTCCTCAATAGGAAGAGGCTCATCGAGAATAGTGACGGTGGCTTTTGAAAGAGGTTTAAATCCTAAACCAAATTTTTGATGTGGCATGAGAGTGGGAATGGATGTGAGGTCATGCACACCTTGCTCATATTTTCCTAGACCAAAACCCTTCCATGCGCATCGATATAGATAAGTTTTTGCAAACGTGGGATTTTGTAGATAATCAAACCCTGTTAAGTAAGGTTTGGTCCTAGGAGGAGAATCTGGGTGATAATGAGGTGTATCAAGACCACCATAGATGAAATTAGTCTGTTGATTGGGCAGACCAATGGTGACGATGCGACCGAGACCTGGTTGATACTCAGGTTGTTTGTCCGGTCTACCATACTCACTAGGATTGAGATGGGCATCGAAAGAAAAGAGAGGAAGCTCTCCCAGTGAGAAACGTTGCAATGTCTCTTATAGATTTGTTAAATCCGTAGTTTGGTTACAGTATGGAAGAAGATGAGGCCCCGTCAGAGAAGAAGCATTTTCTTTTAGAGGGGCAGACCTTGTGGTCATGTCGCATTGTGCGGAAGGAAAGGGATCTCCTGGATGAGTATTTATTTTTCCCTCATATTGGTATTTTAAGTATCGATGGAGGGTGGATGGAACACAATGCATTGCGCGAATCCAGGAGCGTCCGAGGATCATATTATAGTGGAATTTTCCTTTGACAATGTAGAAGAGTTCGTGAAGCAGCTTCTTACCCACTCGAATGGGTAAGACCACGCTCCTAAAGTAATCGCTAGCTGATCGTTAAATGATCACAGGGAAAAGGCGGGGTGACACTACGTTCTTTGTAATTTAAGCTTTGCTCAAATGTGTACGAGGAGATGATGTTGAGTGCAGCTCCACTATCGATCATAACGCGTTTTAACATGGTGTTGTCGATTTGGACTGTGATAAAGAGGGGAGCCTCCAAATCCTCTAAAGAAAGAGGAGGAATTTCCGAATCTTCAAAAGAAATGGCGGTTGATGGTCTATTCAATCCAACAACCAACTCGTAGGGTTGGGGCTCATCTGAATTTACTGCGATGCGACGCAGATTATCAATCAGAGCCTGGTGATGTTGTGGAGAGGATTGGATGAGGTCAAAAAGAGACATTTTGACCGGAGCCTGGGTGAGTTGTTTCATAACACTCTCCTCAACTGACACGGGAATTTGAGCCCGAGGTGCAGCATGAATAGAGACCCGAGGTCGTGGGGCTAATGAGGAAGGAGGAACTCCTTCGGGGGCTGCAGAAATGACAACCCGTGGTCGAGATGTTGTAGATGAAGATGGATTATCATAGTGTTGGGTTCTAGTGGCGATATGGATTGTGTCAATTTGAGAAGGTGGAAGATCAATTGGAGTGGAATCACTAGAGGTCTGAGTGGATCGTTGGGGCTCAGATGGAGCTAAGATGACAGGAGATGCTTGTTTCTCCTCCTCCAAAGAAAAGATCACTTTCTTCCAAGAGGTTATCGACAACAGCTTGAAGAGCTTTACATCCCTCAAAGATCATGACCCGGGTACTGCGTGGTAAGCACAAATCGATCGAGTTAAACCAGGTAGGCTTAACTCCTTTAGGGTTATAAGGTTTAATCGGAGGAAGGGATATGGATGAAGATTGGATAAGTTGGCGAAGGATTTCGGTGTAGAACCCGGTAGATGAAGATGAGGATAGAGGTGATGAAGGTGCCTCTTTTGCCTTAACAGACTGTCGAGTCAAAAGAACCTGCATGTTAGGTTTGACAGCCTTTTTAGGGATCATCTTATTTTTTTGGACAGCTGGAGAAGCAGGTTTGGGCACTTGAGATGGAAGTAGGTGAGACATGATTGATTTTGGTGGAGGGGGAGCCCCTAAAATAGATTTTGAAGATGACGGAGATGTGATAGGTATTGTGGTCTTCAAAGATAAAGGAGGTTGTTTGGTTGAATTTACTGATGATTTAGATAGTGTCGATTTAGATGAGGAAGAAGCTCCCAAAGTATGTGTAATCGGAGGGACATAGGGCACCCTGGCTTTTGGTAATGAAGATGATGATCCTGATAGAAGAGGTGGCGTCCTTTTAGTAGGTAAGTCGGCTTTTCGGGGTGTTGGTGAAGGATGCGTTGTAGACGGAGATGATGGTTTTGATAAGTGTGTAGAAGAAGACGCCTTTTCAGCGAGATAAATCCAATCTTTTATGGGGCGTAGAGAGATATTTTTGTGGGAAAGCACCAAGGGTCTTGATGGTTCGAAATATGGGCTTTCCTTTTTCAGGGATGGTGACAACTTCAACGGCATAAGGTGATTGTAACCTTTTCGGAGGAAGCAAGTGGGGAGGTACTGATGGCGCAATGTTAGATTTTGGTTGTCTCGGTTTAAGTTCAGGAACCGAGCGTATAGGTGTTGGTGCTACTTCTTTTGATTTTTCTTTAATGGGCGAAGCAGCACTAGTGGTGGAAGAAGTGAGTGATGAAGAAGCAGTTCCTTGCGAAGGGACTACTTCTGGTGCAGTAATTATGGGTGGAACTACTATTGGAAAAGAGACAGGAAGAGTCAAAATCGAAGACGCTTCCGTCGGAGTTGGCACAATTATAGGTACGTTCACCAGGGGCATAGTTGCAGCGAGAATGGGAGCAACAGAAGTAGATGTATCTGTAGTGGAAACTCGAAGGGATGTAATTGCCTCGAGCATTGAAAGAATGTTCGATGATGAGACAGATGAGGATGACACTATCTCGGGTATGGATGGAAGGTGAGACAAAGGAGTGGAGAGAGATGAACCCGTATCTAGCAATGTAGGAATATTCAAAGATGGGCTATCGGAAGATGGTGGAATTTCAGTGATTGGCGAAGTGGAAGGAGGTTCTGATTCGGTTGATGTGTTCGCAGATGGCTTGGTTTCAGAAGAAGATTCTTCAGTAGAGATGAAGTTGATAGTATGAGTGTTTGGTTTTTGAGACTCTGAAGCATTATGGTTCGGGAATGATTAGGAAAGGGTTGTTTAAAAACATCCATTGCCTGATTTGGGGGAGCATTTGGGTTATCCAGAATGAGCTCGCCTTTATCAATAAGTTTCTGGACAAGATTTTTGAAAGTCTGACATCGTTCGATGTCATGACCTTTGGTTCTATGATAATGACAGAAATCATTTTCCCTATACCAGAATGGACGTTCTTGGCTTTCATCGATATTCCTAATAGGGGGAAGTTCGATCATGCGAACTTCCAACATTTTCTCTAAGATAGAGGCATATGATTCCCCCAATGGAGCGAAGGATCGAGATGATGAAGTCCCTTTTCGAGAAGATGAGGAGTCTCTTCGTGGTGTTTGATTAGAAGTATTATCGGCTCGTGATGTTTTTAATACGATAGCGTTGGTGGATCCCTGATTCTTGTCTTTAGAAGGGGAAGAATTTGGTTTGGTAAACCGAGAAAAATCGGGTTTAGATTTAGAGCGAAGTTTTAGCTTCCCTTGTTCAATGGCGTGAGATTCAAGTTTGCGTGCCATTGTAAAGGCTTCTTCAAAGGTATGAAAAGTTTGGATCCTTAAAGTGGAAGAAATGTGATTAGCACAAGATCGAGTAAACAACTCGATTTGTTGGGATTGAGGAAGGGAGAAAGACAATTGGTTGATTATCCCTCTCCAACGAGCGACAAAGTCTGCAATAGACTCATCATCGAATTGACGAATGTTATAAAGATCTGTAATCAAGATCTTATGCGCGATATTTATTGAAAAGTTTTCAACAAACATCTGGGCCAATTGAGAGAAAGAAAATAAGGAATGTTGAGGAATGTTATTGTACCAGTCTAAAGCAGGACCTGCTAGAGACATAGGAAAGTACGGAGCATAAGCTCCTGATCCTGGACTATGAGGTAGCAAGCATGTTTGAATGCTCGCAAATGTTGTTGAGGGTCCTCTCGACTATGAAACTTTGAAAATTTAGGAAGTTCCCATTGGGGAGGATAAGGCTTAAAAGCCACTGAGGGATGAATGGGTTCATTACACACTTCCTCAAAGGAGTATGAAGGACGAGCCCCTTTTGTGGAGGCTTCCAAGTCTGCGATTTTCTTGAAAAGAATTTGAACCACGTCAGATTGAGGAGGAGGCACACTGGCATGTCCTACATAAGAAGAAAATGGTGGATGTTGTTGAGGTGTCAACAGAGGATTCATCTGTTGATTGATAGGATGATAAGAAGAGTAACCAGGCATTCTAGGTGACACCTGGTGGGGTATTTGCTGTGAAGTACCTTGTGTATAGGCAGGCTGTGAGATAATAAGTGGTTGAGAAAATGAAGGTTGGATGACGGATGGAGCCTGTGATTGGTGGACTCCTATGCTTGTTGACTGAATCGGGATAGATTGAGGAACATGAGTGCCGATTTGATTGGACATATTGGGGAACAAGACTCCGAAAGGAGCCTTCTCTGCCGCGATTAGGCATTAAGGGTGCTGATGCTAAAGGATAGGTGAAGGTCACTGCTTGTTGCTGGAATATTGGAAAAAACCCACTAGAGGACGGGAAGCAGAACCAACCGACTATTCGAGAGGGGGTTGGCTCATAAAGGGTATTGACCTTGGGATACAATGAAGGGCATAGATGAATTAACAGCAATATGTAGGTGCGCAGATGCATTCATCATAGCCAGGGCAGAGGACCTCTCAGAAGTAGGTTGTGGAATATTCGAGGTCGCTGCGGTGTTAGGAATAGGTAAGACTATTTGAGAACTAGTCGATATGGTTGGTGGAAGAGAAAAAGGAGGCACAGGGGCACCGTCCTTCTCCGTGACTCGAGGCAAGAGAGATGATGCAAACTGTTCTACAAAGGCCTGGGATGGTTCATGAGAATAATCGTACACTTGCTGGATTGGTGGTCCTTGATCAGATATTTGAATAGACTTGTGTACTAGGTAGTCCATAAGGGCTACCGGATTGCGATCGAGGAACGCCTGAAATTCAGGATCCCCGCGCGGAACATACTCTGAGTCAGAAGTAGATGATATTTCTGAAGGACTAGGGGAAGCTGGACGTGATGGGGTTGCTTTGGCTTGAAAGAAAGGATTATATGACCAGGATGGGGAACCAACTAGCAGCGGTCCCGAGGAAGATTTGGGGGGTGCCGAAACATCCACACTAGTGGTAATCTCGGAAGAAGAAGGAGCCAGTTGAGCCATTCTTCTAGATTGTAACCGAGTGATGACCATCATAAACACGCAGAAAAGAAAATTGACCTAACTAATGCACAGACAATTCAAGCAGCGCAGATGATTATCTCCTTTAAGTTTTGATGCTTTTAAGAAAGAAAATGTTAGGGAAGGCTTTTTAGAACAGGAACTACTCAGATAGCCAAACTAAGGATGGTTTGGGGAATGTTTGGTGAGGAGTCCCGAAGGCACTTCAGTAAAAGACCGGTACGTGGCTTGATATAGGGGCCTACCCCCGCACTTCACACACCGCTGCGATAAGGGAGTCGGGTGCTTTGCCAATATATACCAGAATCTTTCGTGAATTTATAGCGCGGCCCGAGTACCGCGTAGGCTCTTCCTCTTGGATATCACTTCCAAGTAGGCGAGGCCAGGGAAGGAATTCTGTTTAAATGCTTTATACCTAGTGATTTTGGCTTTGTGTGCAAGGGTGAAAAATAAAAATCAAATAGTGTCGCTACCGATTTTGATCAATTTTCCAACCTAATTAAAACTAGGTGAAAAACATGCAGCAATGACAAAGAAAAGGTTCTTTTTAAGCACTTAAAAATGAAGTGTTTGATTTCGATGAAGACAAGTTCAAACAGATTCTTTCCCAAATGCGATTAAATTCCTTTTAAGCACCGAAAATTGAAATGTTTGGATGTGATAGACAACCAACAAAGAAATCCTAAAAAGGAGAAAACACCGCAAAAGAGAAATACCTGTAGATTTAGCTCTCCAAGGTGTGTGGACTTCAAGAAGCACGTTGTTGAGCTCTTCCCCTCGAACAATCCCACGATCAAGCAAAGTGCTCCGCAAGAAGAGGTTAAGCAAACAGCAAACAAGATCCGGAAAGATGTATCCAGATAATGATGAAACGAAAAATTTCTATTCTAAGGAAATAGAAAAATTTCAAGATAACGATTCTCGCATAAAAAGCAAGATTGAAATGACGAAAAGAAATGCTTCAAGCGTAATCGATAGAAATCAAGAAGAAAAAGAATCAAAGCTCAAAACTAGAAAAGAAATGAAATTACCAATAAGGGACTTTGGTCAGTCCCACCGGCGTGCTGAATGTAGATCAAGGATTTCGCGCTTGTTACTTGTCCAAGTTAATGCACCAAACTAAACACAAAAACCCTGAAAAACTCCAATGAAATTGATACACGATGAAGATGTAGACCGATAAGGAGGTTGATGTAGATAAGACGGGCGCACACGAGCAATTCACACAATAGATTCGAGTAACCCGGAAAACATTGATGCTTGACGAGAAAAGATGGCGTTAAAAGATATTTGGGTGGACTGCCCGAGAAGCGGGTCTGGGAAGCGATAAGCTTCCTCGGCGGATGTCAGTCCACGTTTTCAATTAAGTAGAGAAGCATACATGATAAAAGATGTGCATATAAGACTAGATTTTCTGATTATAGTAATGAAACCGAATTTAAACAATAGACAGAAAGCTACAAAAACAGGAAACTATAAAATAAAGCTGGATTTGTGTTACCTGTGTCCTTTTACCTATCTGCAGGATGATCGGCGTCGATTAATAAGGATCGGCGTCGACTGATGTGGTCGGCGTCGACTATGAAGAATCGGCGTCGACTGTATAAGATCGGCGTCGACGGAAAGTAGATCAGTTGATCACAGACAGTGCAAGAAGATTCGGAAATTGGAAAGTGATGGACAGATAGTCGACGTCTGTTGGATGTGTGAAAGTCGGTAAGATACTGGAACAGAGTCACCAGAAGATCGATGGATGCGTGTGATGTTGATATGATAGAAGCATAGTAATGGTGCTCCTCTTAGGGATTGATTCAGATAGGATCTGCCCTCATTCGATACACTTGATGCTAAGAGATCTTTCTTACAACCTGTGTCTCTTTCGCGATCTGTCTCTCTCTGTTCGTGCGTGCGTTCGTCTATTTTTTTGGTCCCTAGAACTGAGTTCTGGACTTGCTTTTATAATCGGCGCCGCTCCTAGAAAATTGGCGCCAACCGTATGGGTCGGCGCCGATCGCGGGACAGGCTCCCGAGATGGCTAAAATGATTGATTTCTAGAAAGATGAGAATTACCCCAAATACGGAAAATATCCCGCTTGGGGAAAAGGAAAAAAAAAGGGATACATAGATAGAATAAATTTGGGGTAGATAAGTGATTAGGATACATGGGAAGAAGTGTAATTAAATATTTAATATTTAATTACTCACTGGTAAGATACAATGGGGTGAATTAAATTTAAGATAGGTGTTTAAATCACAAATCGGATAATATCCCAAGGGGATAGTGGCGACATAAACGTGCCCCAGGTTATCTATGAGGGACACTAAACTGATTAACCAATTTTAAGTGTCTACATTTTGCCCCTTTTTGTCAAGTAACTTGCGATAAGCAAGGTTATGAGACAAAAACAAAGAGATGGAAGAAGGGAAGAACAAGTGATGATGTGAAAAATTAAGGAGAGGTCCTTCCTCCATGTGATCAAGCTAAAGCTCTTGGAAAAACAAATATGGATTTTTATATTTTTTTGCTAGATTACCATGTGATAATAAGGGATTCATCTTAATCATTACACTATTGAAAAAGCTAGAGTGATACCTATACAATGAAAGGAAGGAACAATTTGATATCACATAGATTCCAGATTTTTATGACTCGTGCAAGTATGATATCCTATACAATGCACACTTAAGTTTTGGTGGTATGGATGAAGTCTTGAAGGTGACTCAATTTATCAAGCAGATGGAGTAATTCCTAACGAATATGGAATTAATCCACAAAATAAACTAAAAATTCATTCAAAGATTGCTCATTAGTAATCATAGTGTAGGTTATCATTTATCCTTTTATTTGTTTGTTAGGATAATTCTTGCACTTGTGTTGGCCCTACATTTTTCGGGTTAGCTTTCTTAATTATACTAGTTATGTGGAGTTAGCTAACTAATTGTGGGGAGTTAGCTTACTAGTTGTGTGGAGTTAGCTTGCTAGTCTTGTGAAGTTAACTAAACAAAGCAGGAGCAGGAGATAGATATAGAACAACACAAGACAGAATAATATTCGAATGTATTCAATGTGTTCAATATGTGTAAAAAGCACCACAATAAATACAATGTTGAAACGGTTCATGAAGGAGAACAGTTACAGCACCTAACTGTCACGTATGCATAACTACTAATACTAAACAATGTATTAGATATTGCTAACATTCCCCCCCTTAATACATTGTTCCTAAAAACATACATTTCCTGATAATAGGTCCCCCCCTTAAAGAGAACACTGCAAAGAGGGTCTTCACATGAGCATGTGCCTACATGGTCTCACATGGTTTTTCTAAGGTTGACCAGAAATCTAGAGGGACAGGAACACTTTCCGACTGTTCACCTCGGTGGTTTTACAGGATTACCACAAACCAAGAGGATTTTACCTCGGTGGTTTTACAGGTATACCACAAACCCAAGAGGATGATACCTCGGTGATTTTACAAGATTACCACGAACCTGTGGTGACTACCATGCACTGCTTTTAGTGCTTTTCTGTTCCCCACAACGCTCATCAATTAGAAGGTCCCAAACAGGAAACTTTGTATCATATGTACTTTATTGAATAACAAAACAACAAGAACACGACACAAAACTGAAACTGAAATAAACAAGCCAAAAATTGAGGAATAGGTCCTCAATACCTACTTCTACCACAATCTCTGTTGGCGGCCTCATCGCTTGTGGCTTGCAAGAGGTCGCTGGATTTCCTCCACCTCCGCAGTAAATCCTCCCGTCCTCCCGTATAGATTCTTATAATACTAGAGATGATGTGAAGCCAATCTCATCAACAACTTCCTCACTCTCATCAGAATCTTGTGGATCTTCTATATGAGCATTATTAGCTCCATTGTGTTTTATATTTCCTTGTATAACATCTCTTGCTCGGATATGACAGTTCCACATTGTATGACCTTTCTTCTGACAATAGTGGCATTCAATCTCTTGTTTAGGCCTTGGTTTATTTTTATCTGATCTCCTGTGAAATTTTTTGTTTGTGGAATAAAGTGCACTTACTTGTTGAGTATCACCTTTTGCAACATCGTCAGTTATGCGTTTTTCCTCTGCGAGAAGAGTCGTGATCACGTCATCTAGAGATTTAGACTGAATTCGACTGAGAGTAAAAACAAAATTGTTGTATTTGGAAGATAGACTGTTTAATAGGATAGCTTTGAAATCCTCGTCTTCTATCATAGCTTTGACTTCTGCTAGTTGTTGGAGCAGAGACCGAAGATTATTAATGTGACTAGACATAGAAACACTTTCTTCCATTTTGAATCTATATAACTGAAGTTTTAGGGAAAACTTCACGTTCACTACTTTTGCTCCAAATAATTGATTTAAATTATCCCACATGTCCTTAGAAGATTTATTGAGATCAACATGATGGAGTTCAGAATCAGAGAGAGCAAGGCCAATAATGGCTTTTGCTTTATCATCTCTTCACTGCCATTCTGCTAATTTGGCTACGTCAGGGGATTTTTCTCTTTCCCATCTACTATACCCCATAAGTTTTTATGCATAAGTTGCATTTGAATCTTCACCTTCCATGTATGAAAGTTTAACCCTAAGTATTTTTCCAAGTGAATGTCCATAATAACTACTAACGAAACAAAAAAAAAAAATGGTGAAGTAGGAAGTAAATTACCAGTCAGCCAAACATGAAACAAATCTGTCATGGTCTAAGACAAAATACAACCATACACCACTTTCCAATCATCGATTATGAGTCTTCTTCTTGAGAGTATTTGCAGAAAATGGTTGGAGACAGTTACAAGATGGTTGAAATAAAATTTTAACTGCTTTGATAATTCCACGCAGTGTCCGGATCGTGTCGCACGTGACTTCCTCCTTGTCGCTGGTCTTATGGTAAATGCAACGCGCAGTCACCAAGCTTTTGGTCCACGCAATGGCTTACTTTGCGAGATTTTAATTGCCCCGAGTTTCCTCCTCCAATGCGTTGATTTCTCCACAAAGTCATTGAAACATTGACACGCCAAAAATATAAGACAAATCCTCTTTCCTCGTGCTCACGCTGCTCCACACATGAGAGAAGCGAATCTACCTCCACGCAGTTCCATGCTCACAACACCAAACACACAAAGTGCTAGAGATGTTGTTGCTCAAATACCAATGAAAGCAGGAGCAAGAGATAGTTATAGAACAACACAAGACAAAATAATATTCGAATGTATTCAATGTGTTCAATATGTGTAAAAACCACCACAATAAATACAATGCTGAAATGGTTCGTGAAGGAGAATAGTCCCGCAGGAAGGAGAACAGCATAGACCTAACTACCACGTATGCATAACTATTAATACTAAACAATGTATTAGATATTGCTAACATTAACTACCAAAGATGCGCTTAGTGGGAGTTCTTCATCATTGATGTAGGTAGTAGTTGAACTTCCTCCTCCTATATGTACATCCTTCTTATTGTATAATGTAATTCAATATAATAATAGATTATAGTGGATTTCCGTGTATGATATTTTAGATTTTTATTTGTAAATAGTTTTGCAAAGTTATTCTGATGAATTCCTTTCATCTTATTAAATGTGGTGTGCTATTATAATTTGGGATCACAGCTTGGAACAATTTGTTTATTGTTACTTTATGGTATCGGAGTGTTACATGATATAGACATCGAAATGTAAGTGTTTTTTGCATAGTTTGGAATGTGCTAGCACTTTATTGCTACTTCCATTTTTACTCAAAATGGGGGATTTGTTTGATTTGGAAGGCGTAAAAACCCTAAAAACAACTATAAACTTAGCCATTGAAGGGAATAGTTTTTTTTTTTTTTACATATGCAAACACAGATACATACATATCCATTTATTAATTTGTATCGGGGAAGAAATTTGTGTCGAGGAAGTAAAAATTCCAGAAAAATAGTTTATGGGTTTTTTGCATATAAGTCTCGGGTTTTTGTTCTTCCACTTTTGAGATTTCTTGTTTAGTGAGGATCTAGAAATCTTGTTGGGTAACAAATTTGTGCCGAGGAAGTAAAAAGTCCATATAATGGTTTCTAAGTTTTTTTAATCGGTCTGTGTTTTTTTCTTCCACCTTAAAGAGTCCGTGTTTGGCGAGGATATGAAAATCTTAGAAATTTTGTTGGGGAAGTATGCCAGAAAGTAGAAAGTCTAGAAAAACGTGTTTTGGGTTTTTTACATTCGGTAATGGGTTTTTTCTTCGCTTTGCACTTTTAGATCCATGCTACCTTTGATGATTTTTAAATTCCATGCCAAGTGAGACAAAAATCTAGAAAAATAGTTTTTGGGTTTTTCACGTTCAGTAATGGTTTTTTTTTCTTCTTCCGTTACTAGATCCATAATTGGAATGTTTTTTCCTGAAAAGATAAATTGAGGAAGAGTGTGTTTACTGAGAACATAAAATATTTGTTCTTTTATTCATGTCTATAAAATAGCAAAGAGAAGGATATAAATAAAGAAATATAGTTACTGTAGAAACGGTTACAAGAAACCGTCTAACCAACCAATGTAATATGTTACGCTAACATTCCCCCCCTTATTACATTGTTTGTACAAACATACATTTCTTGATACTAGATGTCCCCCCCTTAATGAGAACACCACAAAGAGGGTCTTCACACAAGCATGTGCCTACATGGTCTCAATACACATGGTTTTTCTAAGGTTGACCATAAACCTAGAGGGACAGGAGCACTTTTTGACTGTTCACCTCGGTGGTTTTATAGGTTTACCATGAACCAAGAGGATGATACCTTAGTAGTTTTACAGGCTGACCATAAACCAAGAGGATTTTACCTCGGTGGTTTTACAGGTTTACCATGAACCTAGTGCGAGTACCATGCACTTGCTTTCAGTGCTTTTCTACTCCCCATGACACTCTTTAGTTTGGAGGTCCCAAACAGGAAACTATGCACCATCTGCACTTTATTGAAAAACCAAACAACATAGGAAAACAACAAACAATACTGAAAAATATTCCACATTCACTTATAAGAATCATATCAATCGTGTTCTTAGTTATAGCCACTAATGTCGATTTTTGTTTAGCCAATCTTCAACAAAGAAAGGATACAAATCACTACCACTTAGACCTTGTTGCACATGGTTCATGTTGCAAGTGAACATATTCACAAGTGAACCATATTCTTTTTGAAGCATGGAACTCAGAGGATCAATTCAAAATGAAGAACCATTGGCAAACAACTATGCTCCAGAGTAATCCATTTTCAACATCCGATCACAAAACAACAGAACACGGAACAAAATAGAAACTAAAATAAACACAAACCAAAAATTGAGGAATTTGGTCCTCAATACCTTATTCGCCACAATATCTGTTGGCGGCCTCGTCGCTTGCAGCTTGCAAGAGGTCACTGGATTTCCTCCAACCTCCGTTGTCCTCCATCCTCCTTCGTTGCTGCTTACAGTACTAGAGATGATGTGAAGCCAATCTCATCAACAGCTTCCTCACTCTCATCAGAATCTTGTGGATCTTCTATATGAGCAGTATTAGCTCCATTGTGTTTTATATTTCCTTGTAGAACATCTCTTGCTCAGCTATGATAGTTTCACATTGTATGACCTTTCTTCTAAAAATAGTGGCATTCAATCTCTTGTTTAGGCCCTTTTTTATTTTTATCTGATCTCCTGTGAAGTTTTCTGTTTGTGGAATAAAGTGCACTTACTTGTTGAGTATCACCTTCTGCTGCAAAGATCATCGCTTATGCATTTTTCCTCTACAAGAAGAGTCGTGATCATGTCATCTAGAGATTTAGACTGAATTTGACTGAGAGTAAAAACAACATTGTTGTATTTGGAAGATAGACTGTTTGATAGAATAGCTTTGGCATCCTCGTCTTCTATCACAACTTTGAATTCTCGCTAGTCATTTGGAGCAGAGACCAAAGATTATTAATGTGGCTAGACATAGAAACGCTTTCTTCCATTTTGAATCTATATAACTAAAGTTTTAGGGAAAACTTTGCGTTCACTGCTTTCACTCCAAATAATTTATTTAAATTATCCAACATGTCCTTGGAAGATTTATTGAGATCAACATGATGGATTTTAGAATCAAAGATAGCAAGGCCAATAATTTATTTTGGTTTATCATCTTTGTACTGCCATTCTACTAATTTGGCGGCATCTGTGGGCATTTTCTCTTTCCCATCTACTATACCCCATAAGTTTTTATGCATAAGTTGCATTTGGATCTTCACCTTCCATGTATGAAAGTTTAACCCCGAGTATTTTTCCAAGTGAATGTCCATAATAAATACTAAAGGAAAAAAATGGTGAAGCAGAAAGTAAATTACCAGTTAGGATTCTCTGTCATATGTTCTACCATATGTTCCGCACTTCTCCATTGTCTACTTTCTTGACACCCTTTTCTGTTGGAAAAGGTATGGTCTTATCTTTTACAACATTATTTTCGACGAGCCTCCCCTTATCCTCTTATCATTTTTAAATAAAGCCAAAACCTCAACTTTTGCGAGGAGAGAAGGATAATCAGTTATGCAACCATTTTCTCCACATTCCTCTACAGATTTGTTGGAAGAAATGATCAACCTCACCAATGCTCCACACCTCTCTACATCCCTCCGAAAGCCAAGCTAGAACAGAGAAAAAGTTTGACAGATGAAGAAAAGCTGATTGTTCATAATCTAGTGAAAAACAAAGGTATTTGGCTCGCCCATGACAAGTCTGAATACGCGGTTGAAGGTGCACGGTTTCTAGGTAGCCTGCTTAGATGCTCAGATGCTTCCTTCTTGGTAGACTTCTTCTTTGGCAGCTTACCAACCGTTGGCTGCTGGCAGTGCTTTGGCGCTTCACCTCCTCCCACGCTTCGCCCACATGGCTCACACAAACTCCACGCAGGTTTCTTGGCCGAGTTGGCGAGCAAGATATTTCAGGTGCCTCCTCTCATGTCGTCCAATCGCTTTGTGCTCTGATACCAATGTTTACAGAACATAAAATATTGTCTTTTATTCATGTCTATAAAACAATGAAGAGAAGGATATAAATAAAGAAATACATTCAGAGAAACGGTTACAAGAACCGTCTAACCAACCAATGTAATATGTTATGCTAATAGAGTGGAGGCAAAAGGGAATTTTTAAAAATAAATATTAAAGAAAAAAATTGATAAGCTTGTATCCTTTGATCGGTAACTTAGATTTTAGTGCCATTTTTTTTTCAAAAGTGCTTGTTTTTCGTGTTTGTTCCACTGGAACTATTTATTTTGAGAAACAAACAAAAAATTAAAATTTCATGTTTGTAACATGCACTCAATTATAAAGTGCCAAATGTTAAATCTCTCTTGTTTGTTGAGAGATTTTAGATCTATATTTTTGACACTTTTAGGCATGTTGACAGTCTCTCTTGTGGGGATCTATTCTAATTGTAAAGGGATTATCTCTCATTCTTATTTCAAGCTCTTTTAGGACTACTTTTTTTTCCATTATATTATTATAAAAAAAAATTTAGAGTATTTTCCTCGTAAATGTAATGCTTTATCTACTATTGTACTAATGATTCTCAATTACAAAATATGCTATTATGTTTTTGGTTGAGTTGTTAATGTTGCTCCTTCATAGTGTGATTGATGCTCGTGATCGACTTTTTGCTATACATTAGGGTGCACAATAATTTGTGCCATATCAACATATTTTAAATGAGATGAAAATTTTGTGATTCCTAGATTTCACGCTCATTGTATGCCTTTTTGCTAGATAGAGGAGTTCTCCTTTGTGCAATCTTCTGCTTGCAATTTGCACTTCTTTTCCTCATCCATCAAACCTTGTAGGGAAATCTTGGACAACCAAGAAGGATAGGTGTGTCCTTGATAGATATAGTTTTTAACTTTGTGTCTCAAGTTTATCCATCTTACCAAATACTTACAGGGTTGTATTCTTTCCCTTCTCATTCCTCCTTCCTCTCTGTATTTTTCCTTTCCCAATTTTTCTGCCCTTTTGTGATTTCCGGTTAAAAGCACCAAAAATATAAAAATCACATCATATGAGAGAAATTCCCCTTTCACAAAGTATATGAAACTTCATCCTATCAAAATGTGAATTTACCTAATTGTTGTTGGTTTTTATGCACTTCCATTGGGCATATTCAACAACAAAAATTCCAATGAACAATTTTTGACGACTCCAATGGGGATTGCATTTCTATCATGTTCATTCCCTTGATATAATAACCTTCTAAGTAATGAAGACAAGATGAAAACCACTTCTTGGCCTACGTCAAAAAGTGACATGTATAGTGATGGGGATGAAGATGGATATTTCCCTATTCAAAATATTCAAATTCTAGACAATCCATAATGAAACCAGGTTTAGTAGCATTTCTACGGAGGTATGAATTCACAAACACTTTTGCAACCTGTTGAACATAAGAAAGATAGAATTTTTTTTCTATAATGTGCTAATATTCCATGTGCAAAAAATAAATCCATAATTGTACCTATATTACGTGCAAAAATGAAACAAAAAGTGTAGGAAATGATGGATAGATTGGAAAAAATTGTTGATCGATGATCCATTGATTAAAAATTTATAGATTAAGTTTCAAGATAGTTTTGAAAAAGGGAAGAAGATGAAAATATCACCTGTAGATCATCAAGTATATATAGTTGATGAAATAAGTACAAAGACAATACAAGAAGTTGCAGGCACATGAGGATGAAAAATAGATTAAAAAAAAATCAATAAATGAGTCTGAGACACTTTATAATGAGGAGGAAAAAATTCAAGTTCCAGAATTTTCTCATGATGATTCTTCACATTGCAAGGTATTTATTCCTCAATGCATTACTTCAACTTCACCAATGAATGTCTTCTTGTTTCTCCACCTAGTGAATTTTAGTTTGATATTCCTTCAAATGATGAAGAAGAAAAATAATTTGAGGCTCCATTCGACTTGAAACACAATTTTTAGAGGATATATCATACATTGGGAGTGAATGTCCTTGTTTTAAAATAAATGATCCTATGTTGGTGGAGGTTTATACTCATCATGGAAACAGGAAAAACTAGTCTCTCTCCTATGTTGAAAGAGCTTCATGGCACTAAAACCAAGGAATTAATTGTTAATAAACCTCTTACTATTTTGAGTTCTTTTAATGTAAAAAAAGTGTCTAATTCTGAAGAAAAGGAAATAAATGTGCTCACCATTCCTCCTTTCTTATTTATTTATGAGATAAACACACCTAACCCTCCCGGAAGTTTCTCAAAACAAAAAGAAAATGGAAATCAATGCTTGGAATATTTTCTTCACATTGATGGTTACATCGCTTTGTTTTTCAGCCCATTCCTAAGAATTCAAACAACAGAAGAGAATATTTTTGTTGATAAATTTTTATTCAGAGTCTCACAATTATTGAATTCATTGCTAATCATGAAGAAAAATCAGTAATGCAGTTTGTGCTTGAAGATCAAGATATTTTGAAACTCGAAAGTGGTAGTGCTGGTTTTGTAAGAACAACATGTTTGTTTTCCAAATGACAAGATAGAAATTGTAATGTTAGAATAAAATATAGATGAAAAATCATTCACTTTTTAGTTCCCAATTTCTCTTGAAATTTATTACAAATAAGAATTAGTGAAATTGTGTGGTATTCATGAGTTATGTCATGATGATTGTTGTAATCCTCACATAATGTTATTGGCACTTCACATAAATTGTAAATTTTAGCATAGTCTACATATGATTTTATTATTAGACTAGTTGTTATGTAACATCCCCATTTTAAGATACTAGAACAAGGGAATTTTTTTTTTTTGCAACGTTCTCTGTATTGAATTATACAATTCAAACACACGTTCAAGTTTTAATAAATTTTCTCTGTCCAATTAATGCAATTTGGATCACACAATTTATTTTTAAAACCAATGTTTTCTGTTCGCATATTTTGCAATATGGAACACACATTCAGTGCCATTCAATCATATAAAAGATACCAATGCTGCTGTAAATGACTCAAAGAACTAACGATCTCTCATTTCATGACTCGAGTTTCAGCGATCTCTCATTTCATGACTCGGCGACTTACCGATCCTTCATATTGTCCCATGCATTGTATAATAAATATACAAGGTTCTTTTACCATTTTAGGACAACGCAACCAGCACTTGCGATACTTTGGCCAAATATTTTCACATGCTTTGCATGATCATATTCCTAGATGTGATACACATCATTGGAATACGTCCTTCACCTCACTTCGTCTGTTATCTAGAATGGTCTTTCCTGGTCTCTGCCACTCCTTCCGTCTAAGGTCAATCTCTAACCCCAACTAGCAATATGAACGAGTATAGGAAGTTACTCATGGTAACTAAAGGTACATAGACATACGGTGTCGTCCCTAGACGACTCCGTGTGTCTAGTTACCTTAGTCCTCCGGAGTCACTCCATATACGTGATCACATTCCTATCCCCATCTAAGAACTTAGTATCCAGCTTATGTAAACTTGATGATTTGATTTGAGAGGGCGTTGTAACATGTCAGCCACAACATTGTGTCGTCATGAAGGCCCCGCCTTCATGAAGACACCATATTGTAGCTGGCGTGTGCCAAGGTCCTACGGAATCCTCTCATCGAGAAGTACACATCCAGCTCACGCGTGTTTTGATTATAATCTTAATATTTAAGATCGACTTTCAGCAACCCTGCTGATCCTTAAACCTCGTTCTCATTGCAGTTGTATGTAGCTAAGAGAGAGACTTAATTTGTCTTCAAGCTTAATATACATCCCCTTCTTCATACCGAAGGGTTGCATATTCTCTTCTTGGTTCCTTTCTTTACTCTTTGGACTAATCTGTCCATTACAGATAACGTAATAAGTTTAACCTATTAAACTTAACCAAGTTTTTACCCACAACTGTAAATAAATTCAGAATTCCATCTTATTAGACATCATTTTATCGAGGTCTAATTCTAAATGAGTTTAATCATTTATTCTCCATAACCTTGCTTCAGTTAAGGTCTGCTAACATTAGATATGTTTTTCCCATATCTATATTTTCTAAATTTAAACATTCGAGGCTACAATCGGAGTCCGAACACAAGGTTCAGTTGCTCCTATGTTATTTGATATTCCTTAGCTTATAAGCTAATCCCGAATACCTTTCAATTAAGAGTTCATATTCACCTAAACCCATCTTACTGTCAATTTAAAATTCATCTTAACCCAAGCATGAACTAATTGCACATTCCAACATAAAAGTTGTATTCAGGTAAAGAATAGGTGTTTATTCCCTTTTAAATCTATCCACTATTATTTGCATAATTCCAAATCAGGGAATATTATTATATTCTCAATCTTATTCAACAATATCAAATTGATACACCATTAAAATATCACACTTTTCCTTGTATTCATTCACAAGTTCACAATCTATACATTTTCCAAATTTCAAACGATTGACTTCGTTTATATCAAACAACATTACAACTCATAAAGATAGAAGAATGTACTTTCTTCCTTTCTCATTTCCTCATAGAGAAATAATAGCTATCAATACAATCCATCCTCGCTTAATCAAAGGATGTATCAGAAAACAACCATTTCTTCGTTTATACTCAAATTTCATCTGCAAAATTACTTGCACGGTCCGGGCTTCATTAAATCAGAGCATATTAAGCACTTGTCATTAAAATGAAGTGCTTCTAATTAACTGTCTCAATAAAATAACCCTGATTTTATGAAATGTTAAAATAAACATCATCCAAGAATTAAGTACCAATAAGAATGAACAAAGATTACAACTCAATCATCTAATTACCCTCCCAAATGAAAAAAAAAGGATTACCGCCCCTTTTCCCCAATAATTACTACAATAAGTAATTTCCTTTAAATAGTTCCAAAATCAACATCTGTAAGAGCTAAAACATAATCATGCATACCGCTATTCCAATATAAATGCTGTAATTTCCATTCCCTTACAATAGTTGTAAATTCAAAAGATAGATCTTAACTAAAATCTAAACTGAATTATTGTCCCTTCTTTCATACGACTAAATGCCCGATTTCAAGCAATCAAACGCTCAAGAGAAAAGTAAACAACAATTAAATGCAGATGCCTAACCCAAGCAGTACAAAATTTGTTCCATAAAAATTATAGATTTCAACCGTATGAAAGAAAAACGATCATTAATTCAAATTATCCATTCACGCTCTTTTTCCTTTCCTCATAGCTTGTTGTCCACTAAAAATTCCCCGCTCCTAAGAAAGTGAATTTTCAAAATTTTGAGTTTAAGTGTCTTCTCTCATTGCTGTCTTCAAATTGTTAAAAGTCGAGAAATTGAGAAAATCTGTGTTTTGGGTCATTTTGTGTGTTTTTCTGGGCCTGTTGGACATTTTGTCCCGCACGTCCCAAGTTCAAAAGTGTGCTCTGTTCCCGATCGGCTGGTTTCCCCAAGTCTATCTTTTTAGACCCATCGCAACTTCTTGTCCCAAATGTCCCAAGTTCAATCATGAAAGTTGTTCCATTTTCGGCTGAAACACCCGAACCGCGTGCATTTCGCACTTTATTGTCCCAAGTGTCCCAGGTTCAATCGGGCAAGTTGTTCCATTTATGGCCAATTCACCGAACCGCGTGACTTCACGCTTTCGGCGTCCCAAATGTCCCAAACTCTTTCGGACCCATTATCACCTTTTCGTCCGATTCGGCCGAGTCGCATGTTTCACGCATTCACGTCCCACATGTCCCAAATGAACCAAGTGCCATTCGTGCTTATTTTTCCCGCTCTACCCGAATATCATACTTATTCAATTTGGTAGGTATGTATTAAATGCACATTCATTGTCTTTCTCTCTCCTAATCGGCTATATAACGAGCATCCCCCTTTGCATTTTTCACATTGCTTTCATGCTATCCTTTGCTCGAACCCTTGCAATCTAAAAACCTGCGCGTGTATCCCTTTCCTCTGTAATTCCTTCCCGAGTCTAGTTTGTGTCTCTGTCCTCCGAGTTACTATCAATATGAAGATCAAATTTCAGGGACAGGAACAAATCTCGCCACTAGAATCTACCGTTCACAATATTGGGGATAGTGAAGCTCGTCATCTTGATTTCAGTGATTTTTGGGCAAGGATGGCAGATGCAAACCCTACACCAATGGCGCAGATGATTCACAACAGTGGTTTGGATTTTGCTGGAGGTTTCCCAATCTCGCAATGTGCAATACTAAGTTGCTTTCATGCGAGCTCACTTCAACCCCGATTCAAGCGAATTAACCAATGTACACAGGAACTCATCGCCAAGCTAGATACTGTCGCCATTAGCACTACTCTGAGGATCCCAAAGATGGATAATGCCATAGTTGTTTCCCAAGATCAAGCACAGCCTGTTCAATCAAGACAGTGACAAATTCAAGGTGTGGGTGGTGAAGTCATGGCTTAAAAACCCTAAGAAGGGAGCGTCTCGTCTATCTAAGACTCTCTTCCGAGCAGATTTCAATGAAGAGTTGTCAGATTTCATAATCCTACTGGCTCGGGTTATGGGCTTACCTTCTACTAACGAGTTCCATTTCTGGATGTGCCCACTCATTAGCATGGTGTGCGAGGGAACTCAAAATATCAACTGGTGGAAATCATCAGCATGAATTTGGCGGAGCAGCTATCCAATGTACAACAAACAAAGAAGTTCTACATGACTTCGTACCTGATGTATACTCTGGCGGCATCAAGGCAATGGTTTGGTTTTTCTTACATTGATGCCCACAAGGATGATCTTGTATATGCCTACTACCCGCAGTTCACCTTAGAGACCAGCAATCGTAATTTCAGAAGGGTAAATGATGCTTTCACCATGTATGTGGTCAGGATGCTTGAGGGTGACACTGCTAGAAGGTTTTCTGATGAAGCCATGAATCTGATATCGCACTACGGTGCTTATTTTATCCAATTCAGAAAATTCTCTTATATCAGGCTTGCTGGCTATGAGAGCACCCCTTTGAGGCTTCCCATGTTCTACAGTGATAAGATGGCCTTGATAGAAGTATGCAGGTAGTTAGATAAATTACATAGAACCTATAGAGACAAGAAGATTTCTTGTTTGCACTTTCCCATCTCTTTGCGAAATTACACTTGTAAAACAGCCCTGGATGAACAGAACATAGAAAGAGCCCTGGTTCCTATCACTGTTCATTTCTTTAAGCCAAGAACTTGCTTCGACTTGAAGAAGTTCATTGAGCAGAACATCAAGATAATCTATCATCATAGGGCAGATACAGAGGACTATTGGGCTGACTGTGCGGATGATTTTGAAGCTAGAAGGAGGCACTATGGCAGGTTCTCACTTCAATTGATTCAAGAACTTGGCTTGTACCAAGTTCCTGAAGGACTCCAGGATGAAAATTCTGATCTATACTCATATGAGTATGAAAATGTGGTTAAGCACACTCCTTTGGAGGACTTGGATTGGAACAGGAAAGAGAAAGATGATCTGGCCGAGATCCTTGCTCCAGTCTTAATCAGGACTAAGGTCTGGTTTGACAGGAAAGTTCAAGAGCTCAGAAGGTACTCAGGAGAATCCTCTTCTAAGGATGTTTCAGCACCAAGGAGGGAAGCATCAACTCCCATATTAGACACACCTGTGCAAACCCCTCCTGCCTCATCAATGTAAGGACCTGCAGCTTCCACTCCTTCTTCATCCACTCAAGTGTACCAGAAGAAACTCAAAGAGGTTAAGAAGGAGCCTGTGGAAAAAGATCCTCAAAGTAAACAGGTAGAAGTGCCTTTGGGACAAGAGAACATCATTTTCTCGGTGAAATCAAGAGATTGAAATTCCAACCCTGCGCAAATGCTCCTGAAGATCCAACAGATAAAGATAAGGAAGTCCAGAGCACTGAACTTCCAAGTGCTATTGATTCCTCTGCAGCAATTGTCTCCAGCGCCCCACTCACATCTCAACTTGAGACCACAGCTGTGCAAACCTTGAGCATCATGAGCTCTATGTCTCTTGGTCCTCTTGCCCCTCCTACTGCTTCCTCTTCCTCTTTTGCGTGGGTTCAACCTTTTGTTGACAGTAGAAAGAGGAAATCTTCCTCTCGGAGCTCAGGGCCAAATTTTGATGTTGTGGCAGCCATGTTGGGCACTACTCCTTCTCGCGCCAAGAAAGCCAGAACCACCTCCAGGATCGTGTCTGATGCTCAAGGTCAGCAATTCCTGGAGATTGCTAAGCCTACAGTGGACAAATCAGAGCAGGACTTGCAGGCATCTGACTTAGAACTCTCAAGAATTCCAATGGGAGAGTCTACTCCTGAAGGTGAGATCCACAACCTCTAGGAAACGGTCACAAGAGTCATTGGGAGGGTAGAGAAAGGGCAGCAAACTATTGAACAGTTGGAGGAACAGGCCCAGATTCTCACAGGTTTCATCAAATCTCTTTTGTCTAAGGACAAAGTTTTGGACCCTACCCCATTGACTACTCTTCCACCACCTGTAATTTTGAGCCAAGATGAAGTACAGAGTATCAAAGACATGCACAAGTATTCTGTCTATGGCAGAGCTATGGAGGCCATGGTGGAAGATATGCTTGTTGCAGGATTGAACTTCATCGATGAAGCTTTCAAACTCCACGGAAAGGTGAACAATTTGCAACAGAAGTTCTCCTCCACTATCGGGGTCATAGATAAAGAGCTCAAACTCTGGAGCAGTTGCATAGTAGACCTCCGTCTCATGGGACAGACAGATGAGAACATTTTATTGGCAAATAAGGTTTTTGATGATGCAAAGGATAATCTGTCAAAGTCCTGGGTTTACAGCGTGGAGTGGAAGATCAAAGTCTTGGAGGAGGCTTTGGGAGAGCTGAAGAATAGCTGGCAGAAGGGTGAAGCTTTCAAGACACTGGTTGTATCAGCTTTCAAAATATACATTGTCATCTTCGAGGATGAAACTTCTGTGTGCCTCTTTCCTTGCAAGAAAATAAAGCTCAATTCAGAGCTTTTGTCAAAGATAATCTATTCAAGGAAAGCTCCATCTCCAAAGAGAAAATGAAGGAGATCTGCTCTCTTCAATCTGCCATTGAGGAAGCAAATAAATATTATCATACTCATGTCGAGTTTGATAAAGAAATGGAGAAGTGTCTTGGATTTTTAGTCGGTCTACAGCCAACACATCAGTCCCCGTGGCAGAGACATAGCCGAGGCATTGAAGAGATTCAGGTAGCGAATTTTGAAGTCAGTGGGTCCCTCCCAGTTGTAACCACCTGTCTTCTTCTCCGTTTTCTTCTCTTCTTTTCTAATTCTTTTTCTCGAATTCATTGTAATTAGTTGAGGTATTGCGATTGGCAATCCTTAACTAATCTTTAGTTAAAAGAAGTAGTTACAAAGAGTAACTGATTTGTAAGCTATATAATGGCCTCTCCATGCCATTTTGACAAAAAGGAGGAAGAACTTGGTTTATTTTCTAAAAGTGTAAATAGATCATAAAGAAATCAATACAGAAGGGCTTTCCATTCTTTGTCTATCTGATCTCTGTTATCCCTAAGCTTTCATTTAATTTTTGTGAAGATCATTTGTCTCTAGTTTGTTAGTCTTGCTGATTGCATACTCTCCAACGTTGCAAGCATGGTGATCTTGTATAACCAAGAAGGAACTTTGTGTCCTTGATTAATGAACCTGTAGAACTTTGTGTCTTTAAATTCCATCTTATTTATATGATACAAATGATCTTGTTTCAATTCACTGTAACTTCGCATACATAAAGAATTACTTTGTTATCTATAATTTTGCATGTTGCCTTTCTACTCATTCTCGTACTCTCATTCCTCAGTCCTTTTGTAATTGATGATCTTTATAGAAAACACTTTTGTAATATCCAAGTTTAACCAGAAAATCATGTTTTGTATATTTGTAAATAGGTTCATTTCTGAATAAGGAACCTCTCCCATTAAAGAGGAGGGACTTCTTTTCCCCATTGCTTCTCTTCGTAAAGTCCTATTTGACGACCAACAGTTTTTGGCAACTCCGCTGGGGAAATCATATTCCAGTTCTGCAATTTTGATCATCCTTTGATCTGGTGACTCCGCATTTTACTCGAGGGAGAAGGGCCCTTGGTATTAAAGATTCTCAGTTTCAGCTTTTGGAGTAGCAGGGTTTTCCTTTCCCTTCAACAAGAAATAGAAGGACTCGTTCGACAAGCACTCCACCTGTTCAAGATAGAATTCCTACGGGTGGTATTCCTTCAGAGCCAGCTAGTCCTAATCTTCGAGCTTTGATTCTTCTTTGGTGTTGCGCCTCCTCTCAAGCTGTTTTTTTTCAAGAATGGCGGTACCATTGCCCTGGGGTCATCATGTCGGGCCCCTTGCTCTTCCTCAGCCTTTGCATGAGTTACCCAGAGGTAACTGGAAGAACTTCCTAAATTCAAAGGTGATGGAAAAGTGCATCCTGATGAACACATCGCAGCCTTCATAGTTGCATGTGGAGTTCTGGGAGTTGAACACGAAGACGTCTCCGTGAGACTGTTCGTTGAGACTTTACAAGATAATGCTGCTGATTGGTTCTATCACCTTCCGGCTGGTACTATCACTAGCTGGGACACCATGAGAACTAGGTTTGAAAACCGTTTCAAACCAGCAGAAGATGTGCATGCCTTGCTAGCCCAAATCTCTCAGATAAAGAAAGATTCACCAGAGCCCATGAGAGAATTTGTGGCCCGATTCAACAGGTTAATTAATAAAATTCTGGTAAATACTCGACCTGTTGATCAAATCCAAAAATGTTTCTTCCTAAATGCCCAATCGCCTGAAGTTAGTTATGCGCTGAGAAGGGCTAATCTCGCAACATTGGTGGAGGATCAAACTCTTGCTGTTAGTGTTGAGGATGATTTGATCATGTCAGGGAAGTTGAGGAGAGACCCTTCCAAATCTAAGTCTGTTGCTTCCTCCTCTTCCACCCCTGGACCTAATACTGATCCATTAGTTCAAAAACATGCAAATGATCTCATTACCATAAAGAAACAATTGGTTCAACATGCTCCCTATGTAGACATTCCAAGGAGAAATTTTCAGCCCAAAATCATTTGCACTGCTTCTCAAACAAGATTGGCACTTGAAGGACCTCTGTTAAATTTCCTGTCAATGTGACTGCGAAGTTGAAGAACTAGATGATGATGAGGATAATGAATCTGCGAGGAATTTGTGGAAGAAGTTGATGATGAAGCAAATGAACTTGAGGGATCTCGAGTTAATTTCTTACCCACTGAGGAATTGATGATGGAGATGATTATGATGAAGTAGTAGCAGACATGAATAGCGAATCATTCACTGTCATGACTCGAGAGCAGACAAATCAGAGGGAGAAAGTGACGAACCCCCCAAGAAATCTAAGGAGCAGCCGACAACTATCCCCATAATTGCAAAAAGAGGATCTCCTATCCCCACTTCATCTACACCAAAGGTGAGTCCTGTCAATCCTGCTATTAAAGTTACTTCTTTTTCCCCTAAAGTTGATAAACCTAGGATCTCAAATGATGATGGCCCATCCACTTCTGGGTCTTTTGATATTATTGATCATCTGAAAAAGACTAAGGTTCAAATCTCAGAGGCTGAGTATTATCAAACCCATCCCAAATATTTTGTTAAAATGATTCACTTTTTCAATTCCCGTTCTAAAACCACATCTAAAGGCCTTTTACCCACTCCTTCTTCTACACCACAACCTAGTCTGGTAGCTTTGTCACCTCACCCAATGACAAAATTAAACCATTTTATGTAACACTTCTTATAGTTGGCCATAGGCTCGGTAATTGTGTCATTGACTCAGGGAGCCTCGGGACAATGTGATGCTGCTAAAGTAGCTCATGCCTTAGGCTTGACCCTCACACGCACTTATGGATCTTGTTACTCTATGGAGAGTAAGGAAGTACCCCAGGTTGGAAGAATTAAAGATGCACAAGTGGCTTTTGCTACTTTGCCTGAGAAGAGAGTTTTGGCTACCATCTTAGTAGCAGATATTCCTCCTTCATACGAGATGTTGCTAAGTAGGAACTTCTGTAAGGATGTGGGTGGAGAAATTCAAATGGATTGGTCACATGCACTCGTACCTGTTAATGGAAAAATGAAGAAGTTGATGCCTGAGAAGCAATCTGAGTATATTGTACAAAAATGGATGATCCTAAAGCACAAATACTCTATGAGGATATGGGTCATGGCAACTACATGATTATGTCCCCTGATGAAATCCAACTCCCCAAAGTGTCACCTAAAGATCCTAATGGTGTTTGGATTTTAGAGTTTGATGGAAGTTATTCCTCACCGACTCTGGAGCTAGTGTCCTCACCGGTGTCACCTGAAGGAAGCCTACATCCTTTTTCATTCAAGTTGTAGTTCGAAAATACTAATAATATAGCAGAGTATGAGGCTCTCATTCTTGGACTGTAAGTTGCCAAAGAACAAGGTGTAAAGAATCTTCTGGCTCGTGGTGATGCATAATTGATTGTAAAGCAAGTGAGAAGCCTTTTCCAGGTAAAAAATGGAAGGTTGAAACATTACCGGAATCAGGTTTGGGATTCCATTGAATTTCTTGATGCTTTCTCCATTGAAGCAATACCTAGGGAGAAGAATAGCAGGGCTGATTCACTAGCAGTCTCAGGGTCACTACTGATTCCTCATCCTGACTTCTCTCAGGATAAGTTCACCATTGAGATGGTCCATCGGCCTAGTGTACCTGATAATACCAATAACTGGCAAGTTTTCAATGATGATCAACACTTGCTTTCTTTCTTGGAACTCAAGGCTAATTTTGAAAAGCTGTATTTTGAAGGAAGTGAAAACTCCGCCTCGTGAAAGTGTGCTCTTTGACAAAGCAGTCACCCAAGGAGAAGAAACAGATCAAGATGGATGCATCAATCTCAAAGGAAACAAGATTCCTAAAGGATTGGTGAGTTTGGAGGAACTATTTGATAAACATGACAGGTATGTGAAGTCTAGAGCTTCCACTGGACCTCAACAATCAGCTGAGTATGACAAGATTGATATTGGGAATTCTACTGATCCTAAGCTCGTGAACATTGGAAAATGTTGCACAGCAGATGAAAGGAAGAAAGAAATTGATCTTTTAAAGAGGTATAAGGATGTTCTTGCTTACTCTTATGAAGATTTGAAAGCTTTCAAACCAAAAGATATGCAGCATTTTATTCCACTCAAGCCTGGAATCAAGCCTTTTAAGTAGAAACAGAGGCAATACAACCCCAAAATAGCTGACACCATCTTTCAGGAAATTCAGAAGTTGTTGAAGGCCAAAATCATTTTTCCCATTCACCATTCAACATGGATTGCAAATATTGTGCCTGTTAGGAAGAAAAATGGTGAGATCCACATCTGTGTTGATTTCAGGAACCTAAATCAGGCTTCCTTGAAAGATAATTATCCTTTGCCCATGATGGATCGAGTCCTGCAAGCAAGAATGGGGATCTGAAATGTTATCTATGCTTGATGGATTCTCGGGATATAATTAGGTAGAGGTTGATACTGCAGATCAACACAAAATAGCTTTCACTACTCCTTGGGGTACCTTTGCTTACAAGAGAATGCCTTTTGGGCTCATTAATGCTGGTGCCACTTTTCAGAGAGCTATGGATCTAGCTTTTGGAAGTTTGAAAGGAAAGTGTATTGTCATATACCTTGATGACCTGACCGTGTTTTCTAAAACAAGGGTGGATCATTTTGACCACCTGGAAACAGTTCCACTAAGATGCAGAGAGCATGGGATTTCTTTGAATCCTAAAAAATATGTCATTTGTGTCACCAAGGGGAAATTACTAGGGCACATTGTTTCCAAAGATGGTATTAAGATTGATCCTGAATAAGTACAAGCTATCCAGCAAATTCTTCTCCCAACCAGCAAAAAGGGCGTGCACTCTTTCTTTGGTAAGATCAATTTTTTAAGAAGGTTTGTCCCTGATTTTGCAGAGTTAACTTTGAATATTTCTCAGATGATGAAAGGGAAACAAACATTTGGTTGGTCTTCTGAAGGAAAGGAATCCTTTGAAGGTATCAAGAGAGCTATCGCTAAAACTCCTGTTTTAGCCTGTCCTGATTTCAGCAAAGATTTTATTATCTATTGCTATGCCACAGATAATACCTTGGCTGCTGTTTTGACTCAAGAAGACTCTAACGAGCATGAGCTCCCAATTGCGTTCATGAGCTATATTCTGAAATATCATGAGTTAAAATACACCATGATGGAAAAACATGCTTTTGCAGTGGTCAAAGTTGTTAAGCAGTTTCATTTTTACATCCTCAATTCTCATTCCATGGTGTTGGTTCTAGATACAACTGTTAAGTCAATTCTCACACAACAAGAATTTGGATCCAAGAGAGGAAAATGGGTTGCTAAGGTCCAAGAATATGACATTGACATCAAACCAACCAAGCTGGTTCGTGGAAAAGGTCTTTGTGAGCTCATTGCTGAAGGAGCTAAGCATGAATTACTGGAGAACAAAGTTGGCCTTCCTACCATTCTGTTCCTTAGCTCAGTTGATGAATGGTATGCTGACATCGCCCATTTTCTCACCTATGGGGAATGCCCCTCTCATTTAACTGCCAAAGAAAAGAGGACTGTTAAATTGAGGTCAGTGCAATATGTGTTGTGGGAAAACGCCTTGTTCAAACGTGGGTTAGATGGGAGATTTTTGAAATGTGTGGACAAGGAACAACAGAGAAAGTTGCTCTCAGCTTTTCATGATCAGGCATGTGGAGGGCACTATTCATCAACGGTCACTACTCATAAGATACTTCACGGAGGATATTACTGGCCTTCCTTGTTCAGGGATGCATCCAAGTGGGTTGATAAATGTGAGGCTTGTCAGACCTTCGTGGGAAGACCTAAATTGGCCTCTTTGCCTCTTAAGCCAGTTGTAATTGAAGAACCTTTTCAACAGTGGGGTTTGGACTTCATTGGAACACTTAATCCTGCTTCTAGTGCTGGTCATACTCATGTGTTAACTGCCACGGACTATTTCACCAAATGGGTGGAAGCTATTCCAGTTAAGAGTACTACTTCTGAAGTGGTATGCAGCTTCATCAAAGAGAACATCTTGGTAAGGTATGGTGTACCTAACAAGATTGTGACAGATAATGCTTCAAATTTCTCTTCAACTGAGATAATGGATTTTTGCTATGGGTATGGCATTTCTTTGGCTCACTCCTCATATTACTATCCTCAAGGAAATGGGCAAGCAAAATCCACTAATAAAAATTTGGTGACTATTATAAGGAAATTAGTCAATGAGTCTCAACGAAACTGGCACAAGAAGCTCTATGATGCTCTTTGGGCAGACAAGATTACACCAAAGAGAGCTATTGGAATGTCCCCTTTTCAAGTGGTATATGGAGTAGAAGCTCAACTGCCAGTAACAGTGGAACTGCCAGCCTTGCATCTAATGAAGGCCATTGAAGATACTAGTTTCAGTGATGCTTTGGATAAGAGAATTATGTACCTTCACAAACTGAATGAGGACAGATTGGAGGTTGCTGATAGGATATCTATTCACCAGCAAAAGGTAAAGGTCTTGTTTGATAAGAAAGCCGTTTCGATATTTCCAAGTTGGAGACATCTTTGTGTTGTTATGGGATAAAGGCATGAACCTCGTGGCAGCCATGACAAGTTCGACTCCCTTTGGCTCGGACCTTTCAAGATCGACACTTTCTTTGGTAAGAATTCCTTTTATCTTGATTACATGGATGGTTCTCCTCTCCCACTTCCTTATAGTGGGCAGTACCTTAAGTTGTTCAAGTCTTAGGTGATTAGGGAGTCCTTTGTATATTCTGTACAGCGTTTTTGTTTTTCTTTCCTTTTTGTTTTGGTGTGTTGTCCTCTGTATTGGTCTGCTTTTTGACTCCGTGGCCCAATGGATAAGGTACTGGTTTGCTTTCCCGAGTTTTTCTAAGTTCTTACCTTGTCCCATTCCTTGAATTTATGCCAAGTCATCCCCAGAAGGAGCCAGCTGTTGTCCACTCAAAATTCCCTGCTCTTAAGAAAGTGAATTTTCAAAATTTTGAGTTTAAGTGTCTTCTCTGTTGTACTGAAATTGTTAAAAGTCGAGAAATTGAGAAAATCTGTGTTTTTGGGTCATTTTGTGTGTTTTTCGGGCCTGTCGGACATTTTTGTCCCGCACGTCCCAAGTTCAAAAGTGTGCTCTGTTCCCCGATCGGCCGGTTTCCCAAAGTCTGTCTTTTTCGGACCCGTCACAACTTCTTGTCCCAAATGTCCCAAGTTCAATCGGGCAAGTTGTTCCATTTTCGGCCGAAACACCCGAACCGCGTACTTCACACTTTATTGTCCCAAGTGTCCCAGGTTCAATCGGGCAAGTTGTTCCATTTTCGGTGATTCGCCCGAACCGCGTACTTCGCGCTTTCGCGTCCCAAATGTCCCAAACTCTTCCGGACCCATTGTCACCTTTTCATCCGATCCGGCCGAGTTGCGTGTTTCGCGCATTTGCGTCCCACATGTCCCACATGAACCAAGTGCCATTCGTGCTTATTTTTCCTCTCTACCCGAATATCATACTTATTCAATTTGGTAGGTATGTATTAAATGCACATTCATTGTCTTTCTCTCTCTGTCGGCTATATAACGAGCATCCCCCTTTGCATTTTCACATTGCTTTCATGCTATCCTTTGCTCGAACCCTTGCAATCTAAAAACCTGCGCATGTATCCCTTTCCTCTGTAATTCCTTCCCGAGTCTAGTTTGCGTCTCTGTCCTCCGAGTTACTATCAATATGAAGATCAAATTTGGGCGGAACAAATTTCGCCACTAGAATCATGCTGTTCACAATATTGGGGACAGTGAAGCTCATCATCTTGATTTCAGTGATTTTTGGGCAAGGATGGCAGATACAAACCCTACACCAATGGCGCAGATGATTCACGATAGTGGTTTGGCTTTTGCTGGAGGTTTCCCAATCTCGGTGCAATGTGCTGATACAGTGCTTTCATGCGGAGCTCACTTCGACCCTGATTCGAGTGAATTAACCAATGTACACGGGGAACTCATCGCCAAGCTGGATGCTGCCGCCATTAGCACTGCTCTGAGGATCCCAGAGATGGATAATGCCATAGTTGTTTCCCAGGATCAAGCACAGGCCCTGTTCAATCAAGACAGCGACAAATTCAAGGCGCGGGTGGTGAAGTCATGGCTTAAAAACCCTAAGAAGGGAGCGTCTCGTCTTTCTAAGACTCTCTTCCGAGCAGATTTCAATGAAGAGTTGTCAGATTTCATAATCCTACTAGCTCGGGTTATGGGCTTACCTTCTACTAACGAGTTCCATTTCTGGATGTGCCCACTCATCAGCATGGTGTGCGAGGGAACTCAAAATATCAACTGGGCGGAAATCATCAGCATGAATTTGGCGGAGCAGCTGTCCAATGTACAAAAATCAAAGAAGTTCTACATGACTTCGTGCACGATGTATACTCCGCAAGATCAAGGCAATGGTTTGGTTTTTCTTACATTGATGCCTGACAAGGATGATTATGTATATGCCTCACGCCCATGAGCTTCACCCTAGAGACCAGCAATCACAATTTTAGAAGGGTAAATGATGCTTTCACCATGTACGTGGTCAGGCTGCTTGAGGGTGACACTGCTAGAAGGTTTTCTGATGAAGCCATGAATCTGATATCGCACTACGGTGCTTATTTTATCCAATTCAGAAAATTCTCTTATATCAGGCTTGCTGGCTATGAGAGCACCCCTTTGAGGCTTCCCATGTTCTGCAGTGATAAGATGGCCTTGATAGAAGTATGCAGGTAGTTAGATAAATTACACAGAACCTGCAGAGACAAGAAGATTTCTGGTTTGCACTTTCCCATCTCTTTGGGAAATTACACTTGTAAAACAGCCCTGGACGCACAGAACATAGAAAGAGCCCTGGTTCCTATCACCGTTCATTTCTTTAAGCCAAGAACTTGCTTCGACTTGAAGAAGTTCATTGAACAGAACATCAAGATAATCTATCATCATAGGGCAGATACAGAGGACTATTGGGCTGACTGTGCAGATGATTTTGAAGCTAGAAGGAGGCACTATGGTAGGTTCTCTCTGCAATTGATTCAAGAACTTGGCTTGTACCAAGTTCCTGAAGGACTCCAAGATGACAATTCTGATCTATACTCATATGAGTATGACAATGTGGTTAAGCACACTCCCTTGGAGGACTTGGATTGGAACAGGAAAGAGAAAGATGATCTGCCGAGATCCTTGCTCCAGTCTTAATCAGGACTAAGGTATGGTTTGACAGGAAATTTTGAGAGCTCAGAAGGCACTCAGGAGAATCCTCTTCTAAGGATGTTTCAACACCATGGAGGAAGCATCAACTCCTATATCGACACACTGTGCAAACCCCTCCTGCCTCATCAATGCAAGGACCTGCAGCTTCCACTCCTTCATCCACTCAAGTGTACCAGAAGAAACTCAAAGAGGTTAAGAAGGAGCCTGTGGAAAAAGATCCTCAAAGTAAACAGGTAGAAGTGCCTTTGGGACCAGAGAACATCATTGTTCTCAAGTAAAATGAAGAGAGTGAAATGCCAGCCCCTGCAAATGCTCCTGAAGATCCAACAGATAAAGATAAGGAAGTCTAGAGCACTGAACTTCCAAGTGTTGTTGATTCCTCTGCAGCAATTGTCTCCAGCGCCCCACTCACATCTCAACTTGAGACCACAGCTGTGCAAATCTTGAGCGTCATGAGCTCTATGTCTCTTGGTCCTCTTGCCCCTCCTACTACTTCCTCTTCCTCTTTTGTGTGGTTCAACCTTTTGTTGACAGTAGAAAGAGGAAATCTTCCTCTCGGAGCTCAGGGCCAAATTTTGATGCTTTGTGGTAGCCATGTTGGGCACTACTCCTCGCGCCAAGAAATCCAGAACCACCTCCAGGATCGTGTCTGATGCTCAAGGTCAGCAATTCCTAGAGATTGTTAAGCCTACAGTGGACAAATCAGAGCAGGACTTGCAGGCATCTGACTTAGAACTCTCAAGAATTCCAATGGAAGAGTCTACTCCGAAGTTGAGATCCATAACCTCCAGGAAACGGTCACAAGATTCATTGGGAGGGTAGAGAAAGGGCAGCAAACTATTGAACAGGTTCGAGGAATGTGCCCGGATTCTCACGGGTTTCATCAAATCTCTTTTTCTAAGGAAAAGTTTTGGACCCTACCCATTGACTACTCTTCCACCACTTGTAATTTTGAGCCAAGATGAAGTACAAGAGTATCAAAGACATGCACAAGTTTTCTATCTATGGCAGAGCTATGGAGGCCATGGTGGAAGATATGCTTGTTACAGGATTGAACTTCATCGATGAAGCTTTCAAACTCCACGGAAAGGTGAACAATTTGCAACAGAAGTTCTCCTCCACTATCGGGGTCATAGATAAAGAGCTCAAACTCTGGAGCAGTTGCATAGTAGACCTCCGTCTCATGGGACAGACAGATGAGAACATTTTATTGGAAAATAAGGTTTTTGATGATGCAAAGGATAATCTGTCAAAGTCCTAGGTTTACAGAGGGAGTGGAAGATCAAAGTCTTGGAGGAGGCTTTGGGAGAGCTGAAGAATAGCTGGTAGAAGGGTGAAGCTTTCAAGACACTGGTTGTATCAGCTTTCAAAGATATACATTGTCATCTTCAGGATGAAACTTCTGGTGTGCCTCTTTCCTTGCAAGAAATCAAAGCTCAATTCAGAGCTTTTGTCAAAGATAATCTATTCAAGGAAAGCTCCATCTCCAAAGAGAAAATGAAGGAGATCTGCTCTCTTCAATCTGCCATTGAGGAAGAAAATAAATATTATCATACTCATGTCGAGTTTGATAAAGAAATGGAGAAGTGTCTCAGATTTTGGGGTCAGTCTACAACCAACACGTCAGTCCCCCGTGGCAGAGACATAGCCGAGGCATTGAAGATATTCAGCGAAGTTTGAAGTCGGTGGGTCCCTCCCAGTTGTAACCACCTGTCTTCTTCTCCTTGTTCTTCTCTTCTTTTCTAATTCTTTTTCTCGGATTCATTGTACTAGTTGAGGTATTGTGATTGGCAATCCTTAACTAATCTTTAGTTAAAAGAAGTAGTTACAAAGAGTAACTAATTTGTAAGCTATATAATGGCCTCTCCACGCCATTTTGAGAAAAAGGAGGAAGAACTTGGTTTATTTTCTGAAAGTGTAAATAGATCATAAAGAAATCAATACAGAAGGGCTTTCCATTCTTTGTCTATCTGATCTCTGTTATCCCTAAGCTTTCATTTAATTTTTGTGAAGATCATTTGTCTCTAGTTTGTTAGTCTTGCTGATTACATACTCTCCAACTTTGCAAGCATGGTGATCTTGTATAACCAAGAAGGAACTTTGTGTCTTTAAATTCCATCTTATTTATATGATACAAATGATCTTGTTTCAATTCACTGTAACTTCGCATACATAAAGAATTACTCTGTTATCTATAATTCTGCATGTTGCCTTTCTGCTCATTCTCGTACTCTCATTCCTCAGTCCTTTTGTAATTGATGATCTTTATAGAAAACACTTTCGTAATATCCAAGTTTAACCAGAAAATCATGTTTTGTATATTTGTAAATAGGTTTGTTTCTGAATAAGGGAACCTCTCCCATTAAAGAGGAGGGACTTCTTGTCCCCTGACTATTGCTCTTCGTAAAGTCCTATTTGACTGAAAAACATAGCCGATCTTTGAAATTTTAATCCAAACGTGATATCAATCAATGATAACACCCAAAGAGAAATAAATAAAAATCAATAATCGAATAAAAGGGAGAAAGATCATATCACCTCTTCTCACTGTCTATCCAAATACCCATTATTTAGAACAGACATATTCCAGTAGTATAATTCATTAAGAATAGTATATTTCAGTATTCAAAACCTACTATTACCTTTCCAAAAAGTTGACCAGAGTTCATTGCAACTAGTCCGTAAACATTAGTACCAAAAGAACCTTTAAACGCAATCATTTCCTTTTAAGAATTTCACTCTACAGACATTCACGTCTAGATTTAGACAAGCAAGAATGCACATCTAGTTTTATCAGCAATCATTTCATCATAACCAACATTTCAACTAGACCTGAACAACATGAATGTATAGCCAACTACGAAATTATGAGCTTCATCATAATAGTAAAAAGAATCATTTTCCAAACATTCAAAGTAAGAATTCCACTTCAGTTTACTCTTGATGAAACAACAAGAAGTCTAAAGGGCAGTTCGTATAGGTATACATTCATATATATGCAAATAATTCATCATCCAATCCAAAGAAGACTAAAATAGTAAACTCTAATCTATCTGGTAAATATCCAGATACTCAGTTCCAGAATCAAGAAATAATTCTTTTAAACAAAATCTTTCATGGATTTCAACCAAACACGGATGCTTTTAATCATTTTAAAAGGAAGTGAGAGTAAAACGATGAAACAAGCCCACTGTTCCAACAATTTATACTCTATCACGCTGTATATCCTCAAATAAAAAAACTCACCCAATAGTTCCATCTATTATTCTCACGGTTCTTCAAAACCATTCACGTACAACATTCGAAAACAATCTCCTTATCGGTATTATTGTTTACATAAGACCGTATCCATAATACACAATAAAATCTACTTACCATTAGCTTCGTGTTTCCAACAAAAAAGAAAAACTAGTTCATTAATAGTTTTATTAAGAAAAACACTTATTTTCTTCAAAACGCACAAGAATACCCAAGTCGTATTCACCCATATAATGACAACTTTAACCGGATATACAAAAAAATCATCTCATCCTCCTATTTTCACAAGGATGTGTAGAAATCAAAATTGATACACGCATACAGCTAAAGTATTCATAAGCACAAACTCATAAAATAAAGAACGAATCCCCAATACTGTCGAAACGAATCCACACATCATGGGCAGTATATTCAACTCAATAATTATGCAAAGAATGCTTAAGTTGCATACAGCAAAAGAAAACGACTCAACCCAAAATCATCTCAACATAACAACCAAATCAAATAACCAAAACCCCCATCATAAGAGTAGGGTTGTTTTAATGAGACGATTAAACACAAGCAAGCAGTTTAAGGAGAAGGGCTTAACATGCTTGAATTTCTTTTTGTGGTTCAAAGTAAACCGCATCCACGGGAGCTATTTCTCTCCATGACGCGTCCACAAACAGAGGCTTTCCCAACAAATTGCTTAACTCTCACAGGCTCAAAAAAATAGCCTTTGCTTCTCCAAAGACAGAAACAATAACCAAAAATACAGCAGGTTCGACAGAACCATGGAAGAACAAAATGCGAGCAACTAAAAACCCGATGCCCACAACAACAAACACTTCTTTC